>JAZKJV010005020.1:0-307955 GCA_037367405.1 Ottelia alismoides
TGAGCTCAACCAGTGTAGCTAAGTCTCCTGCTGCAAGCTTCATGAGATGTAACATGGATACCATAAGCTTTTGCTTTATTGGACTATATACACTTCGGTGGGGTTATTAAATTTTCAATCCGACCCACCACTTTTTTGGAGTTCTTTTTGCATTTTTTTGGTGCATCTGTACAACATATCTACATGGTGCAGCATATATACAAGAAATTTTCTTCTTGAGCCAGTAGACTATCCCTCTTTTGAAGCTTTATTGCAACCCACGACTTCTGTCTTTAGCCTTCCTCACCACTAGACCAAGTTGAGGCGCACTTCCTTCACTAGAAGAAGAAGAGAGGTTCCGCCTAGAAGTACTACCCTCATATGCTACCCCAAGCCAAAGGAAACTGCCTCCTCACCCCCTCATCCATGGAGAGCTATGTGAAAGGTGCAGGTGTCCAAGTTAGGTCATTATCAACAAGAGTCGTGTGTGTGCTCCGAAATACTCTACTTAGGCAGTCAAGAATCCATTGAACCAAGTCCCGAGATCCTCAAAGAATTAAGTCAACTAGACCTGAAGTACCTCAAACCCAGTTCCTATAAGGTTCCTGTTATTAGGTAGATTTTAAGGTCCAATCAAGCTCCAATATCCGGATTTTACTTAGACTTGTTCAACTATCAAACTCAATCCGAAAAATGTGAATGCTACGCAATGTAGAAAATATTTTTGTGATGCAATTTTCAAGATTTTTTTGAACTTTTTATGGATTTTTGAAAAGATGATGCATGCTTTTTTTGTATTTTTCAAAAAGATTTTTCAAATGTTTTTGGATTTTAATTTTGCAAATGTTTTTGGGATTTTTGAAAACAAAAAGTTTTGGCTAAAAACTAGATGAAAAATATTTACACAGGAGTGCTTCTTACATATACAAGAAGTGGATTTTAAGAATTTACAAGGGTAAGTGGTCAGTTTTATACATATATAGTGGATTCTGGTGTGATGTAAATATTCCTCAAACTTATTTTGACACAAGCTTTTTCACACAATTTTGAAAAGTATAGTCCAAAATAGTTTTTACAAACATTTTACAAACATGTACACCCATTTGGAAAATCATTTTGCAAAGGTTTTCCAAACAGTATATATAGATTTTCAAAATATTTTTGCAACCATTTTTCAAACCATTTGCAAATCATTTTTCAAACATTTTATTTCACACAAAGAAAATAAATTTTTACAAAACACACATTTTTACATAGGTTGAAAACATGTAACAAAATATTTTCAAAATAGTTTTCAATAGATGTTCACAAAGTTTTTCAAACTATTTTTCAAACATTTTGCAAAAAACATTTTCACCTGATTTATTAATCAGTAATTACAAAAAGAATTTGAGGAACAGAACACCTTTTTTATTAAAGATTTTTAATGAATTATTAGCCATATTATTAAGAAAATACGAAAGTACGAGTTATGGCTAAAGTATATATGTAGTATATACGACCCCCTATACTTAGCTTGAGTTATGCCCTCATAGATCAGAGAGAAAAGAGAAGACATAACTCGTACTAAGTATAGGCAAGTCTAAAGAATAAATGAATAAATGAAGGAATGAATGAACAAATGAGAAGTTGACCGTCCCCCCTATACTTAGGATCAAATAATCCTAAGTATAGCAGACTGTACACAACGCAGGGAGGGTCAAGGGTGGGAATGAACAGATCGTACTCAGATTGTCTCCCCCTATATTTAGGGTAAGATATCCCTAAGTATAGACAAGAAGAGGAGACAATGGAGAGGATCTAAAAATAGTGAAACTCGGGGTGCACGCCCCCCTATACTTAGGACAAAGTACGTCCTAAGTATGGAAAACTGTCTACAAGGGCGGCACCTTTTTGATAGATGAAGAGGATAGAAGAGGAAAAGAAGAAAAGAAGAAAAGAAGAAGAGATGAGACTAGAAATGAGATCATGAGAATGTACACATCGCTCCCCCTATACTTAGGGTAAAAGAAGCCCTAAGTACAGGCAACAACAGGAGTGATCACACGAAACGAAGAATGAACACTCGACTCGTCCACCCCCCTATACTTAGGACAAAGTACGTCCTAAGAAAGGCAAACACGAGAATGGGTGGCCGAGCAATACGAAAGAAAGAACCGAGGTACACAAGGGAATATACAACAGAGATGGATATACACATGATCAAGAAGGTGGAAAGTTGACCTTCTTGCGAGACCGCTGAGGGATAGATCTGATATGGTGTATGTCGACATCGGGGTCCCCAGTGGACGGAAGCCGATCAGGGTCGACATGGTGAAGGCCCTCAGTGGAGTCAAATCGGAAAGGGACGAACTGATCAATGGAAGCAGTATGGCTAGGTTCTCCCTTGGTAGTCCTATGGTGTGAAGGCACAGACTGGTGAGTGGAAGAAGTACGACTAGGTCCGACCTTGGAAGTCTCGCAGATGTCAAAGTGGAATGGGACAAACTCATCATCCTTGGAAGAAGTGTAATCGGAGTCGTCCAGCGAGTCCTCGTCCAGGTCAAATCAAAAGGCACGAAATCATCAGTGGAAGTATACGAACTCAGATCATCCTCAAGAGTATCACCTGAATCATTTCCATCAAGAGGCATGAATCTATCAAAATAAATAGCAGCATCATAACCGACCTCAATCACCTTTACTTGTGAAGGACCGGGCACGGACATATCAGTGGAAGTAGTCAAACCAAGTCCGTCCTGTCTAGTCTTACCTAGGTCATTTGTTTCCTTTTGAGGTCTCTCAAAATAATGGGCAACATCATAAACCTCCTCAATAGTCTTGGTTTCTGCCCCCTGCTCAATTGGATCAAGCACGTAAATGCTTTGGATTTCATCAACACATCGCCACACACCAGGAGGAGGAAACTCAAGGTCCATGCTTTCCGATTTCCTCCCCTTTCGGGGGATTCGTCGGGTCTCATTAGGTTTCGCTAAGCAAACATCTTTAGTAGCATCAGATCGGTCATGGGCCTCGGAGTCATCTATAATCGGTGAAGGTGCATCAGGTGCAGGTCTCTGGTCAACTGTGGGTGCGGTGATCAATACTCCGCTCTCGTCAACAGGACGGAAACGAACCTCTCCTGATCCATAGTCTATAACGACCCTCGCAGAGGCGAGGAATGGTCGTCCCAGGATGATTGGAGAAGACTCCCCTGTGGATTTCTCCGTGGGCAACACGACAAAATCAACATTGTGGCTCGTGCCCTGAATAGAAATGACGGCGTTTTCAAGGATACCCTTCGGCCTCTTAATAGATCCATCGGCAAACTGAACGATCATCCTGGTTTTCTTGAGAGGCCCTAAGTGAAGAGACTGTACCAGCGAGAAGGGTAATATACTAATAGAAGCACCGCCGTCTAGGAGAGTGTGATCACCAGTATAGTCATAGATAGTGCAGGTGATGAAAGGTGTAGCTGTGTTCTTCTTCTTGGGAATGGGACGGTGTGTGATGGCGAGAGCAGTGGCCATGGTCAGAATGTGACGCTCAGATCTGCTCCTCCGCCTTTCTCTTCTTGGGAAGAGGAGCAGATAATTGGGTCATGGCCTGCTGAAGTGGGGCACGGATGATCTCATGAATAGTGGCCACCACTTCGGGTTCAGTCAACATTTTTTTGAATTTTTGGACTTCCTCCATACAAGGGAGGAAGTCGGAATCAGCATATACACAAGGCATGCCAAGAGCAGTCTGTACAGCGGCATCCTCGGGGTCAAAGGTGGGACTAGGTGTGAATGTATGTGTGGTCAAGGGTTCTGGAAAGTGGACTCTCTCCTCAAAATCTTGATCAGCCAAGTGTCTCCCGAACTCTTTTTGTATTTTTAAATTTTTCTCATTTTTTTGTATTTTGGGCGATTGCAACGATCACCTACAAGTAAATCTGAATCCCCGACGGAAGGAGCATTATTCTGATTATTCCTCAAGATAGCAAGATTATCATTCAACAAATCAATGCGCTTTGTCATCCGATTCAAGATATCACTCATGGAGATCGAGGGAGGTGACTCCAACAGGTCAAACTCGGGTGGATGTGAAGGTGGAGGTGGATAATATACAGGTGGGGTGGATGTGGGTAGAAGTCCGAGTCGTGATACTGTGGCTGAGGCGGATATGTACAAAAGTCAGAAAAAGTAGGAGGAGGATCCTCCTGATAGAAGGGAGGTGGACCGACTGGAGTGGAACGAGGGATCCGCAAAGTCCGGATAAAAAGCGCTCTAGGGGTCCATCTCGAAACAAGAGAGAATGATCGGGAGAACACGATGGTCAAGTCAATAGATGTGTGGAGAAAGGCGCAAATGCGCAGAGATCTAGAATGCACATAAAACAATCACAAGCAAAAATGAAACAACCAAAACCCTCAATTCACCCACTCAACTCGGTGAAGACCACAAATGCGGTCTTTTTATCTTGTTCGTTTTAGAGTTTAGGTGAAAAAGTCAAGAAGTTGCACAAACACTTAGGGGGCTTGAAAATTGGATTTGGGCACTAACCTTAGTGTGTGCGCGAGCAATGTAAAACGAAGACAATGAGGGGATTACTCGCCCCAATACAAGATTTTCCTTTTTGGTTGATTTTAGGGTCAAGTAATATTAGCAGTCCCAATTTTATTGGTTATCACTTTTTTCTATTTTTTAGTGAGAATGCACGAGCCTAACGAGGAGTCAATTTTATTTAGCACCTAGGTGATCAAAAACAGAGGTAGAGGAGCGGAAAAGCAATGCAAGCAGCAAACAATGATGAATGCTAAAGCGTAAATTCTCACCTTGCCTCCAGCACTCTACATGCAAGGATGCTCAGCAGAATTGAAACCTAACTATATGCAAATGCAAGCCGATGAAATCGCCCTAAGTTACAGAAATTGCTATTAGCGGGAAGAACCACAAGTCGGTCACCGATCCTCAATCCAAAAAGTCCAGTCTAGACTCACCCCTCCTCTTCTCGACAAGTCGAGTTCAGGAGTAGCGCTTGACGGGGTGGGCTCGCGACGCGGCGGATCTAAGATGATGAAACGACTGTTTAAAAATTTGACTAAGTCCAAACGCGGTTATAGGTACATGCAAGATATATTAGGTGTTTGGCCTTAATCTATCGCAAGCAATCATAAATCTAAGGGCTCAATCACACAAAGTGAAGGAAACAAAATCGGAAAACAAAGTAAAAAATGCGATGAAAACCGATAAAAACGTGGTGAGCCCCCAAGTGTACAAACACTTGGAAATTGGGCCCGAAAGTCCAAGTCCGAATGTACCTGTATTATTACAAATAAAGAGTCTCTCTCTCACAATAAATTACACAAGATAAGGTCAATGGAATAAGTGGCTCGGGAATTGTCTTCAAAAATCCTCTAAGTCTGCCTTGGTGCGAAGCGTCAGCCGCCTCACGTGGGTGCACGGGCGCTCCTATAAAAGAGAGCCTCCCTCGATCCGCGTACCTCGCACAAAGTCTAAACAAGAAGGTGGGTTAGACAATTCAAACAATAAATATCAAAAATGAGCCAAAATACAATAAGCAGAAATAAAAGCCGCAAAAGTAGACAAATAATCACAACACAAGCAAAAAGTGATCTACACGCTGTTGCTCCCCGGCAACGGCGCCATTTGATTTACGCAGAATTGGAGCGGTCGTATTGACTCACAAGGCGAGTCAACAGTCGGTGTCTAACCACTACAAAATCCTGGTTTAATCAACAATTAACCCACACTAAAGATCAATAATTAGAAATAAATGTGGAGTTAAAATTTATTTTTAACTCTGCACAAATGATGTAAAGGGCAAGTATGCAGAGAGTTCGAACACAGGAGCAAACAGGGTAATTCAAGCATATATGCACAAGTGAATGTGAAGTGTCTACACTAAGCAAGCAAGCAAAGAAGTCTTTGTGGGTTTTTAATTTTTAATTTTTTTAATTTTAATTTAATTTTTTAATTTTGTATTTGGATTTTTTAATTTTCTGATTTTTATAATTTTATATTTTATAATTTTTTTGTTTCTTTTTCATATTGGAAAATATAAGCAAAGTAATAAAAGACAAGATAAAGTAGTTATGAAAAATGTGCAAAAATATCCAAAAATTCAGAAATAAAATGTTTTTGGTATTTTTAGGATTTTTTTTACTGTTTTTGTGATTTTTGGGTATTTTTCAAACTGTTTTTGGTATTTTTAAATACTGAATAAGGAAAACAGTGAAAATTGTGCTGGTTGTGAGTAAAAATGGAATTTAAAAATAGATACCAGCCACAAAATATTTTCAAACTATTTTTTTAAATAAAGATAACAAATATAGAACAAAAAGGAACTGAGTTTATAAATTTTGGAGTTTTCTTTGATTTTATATATTTTTTTGAAGTTTTTATGTATTTTTGAATTTTTAAGGTTTTTCTTTTGAGATTTTTAGTGATTTTTAGACTGACACTAGAAAATGGTAAAACACACAAAATATATTTTTTTTTGAATTTTTCAAACCGTTTTTATAATTTTTATGGTTTTCTAATGCAAACAGTGAAATAAATGCATGTTTTTTTATTTTAATAAATATGAAAATGCAATAAAAATGCAATGTAAAAATATGGCATGCACGTACAAGTAAACAGGACCTTAACTCTATTTTTGTGGAATTTTTGGACTTAAAATGATAATTTAAATAATTAGAACAAGCATCCAAATATTAAACAGGCCTGGCAGGGTATATTTGCAATTTCTCAAACATCCAGGGGGCACATGCAAAATTTCCACAAACTTTTTAAACTGAAACTTGCATTTAATGGACTAAAAACAAATGACAGAAACTGGAGGGGCCTTAGTACAAAATTCCCAAGCCAAACACGTGTGAAACACGCGCCTGGCAGGGGGCAAAATGCAATTACCGAAAACTTAGAAGCCTCTTTGCAAAATGCCCAAAAACATTATAACTGCACATGAATGTTTAGG
The DNA here is from genome assembly GCA_037367405.1 of Ottelia alismoides. Lineage (NCBI taxonomy): Eukaryota > Viridiplantae > Streptophyta > Magnoliopsida > Alismatales > Hydrocharitaceae > Ottelia > Ottelia alismoides. The sequence goes on from JAZKJV010005020.1 coordinate 6,943, forward strand.
TACTAAAATTGAACACACAAAAACCCTTGGGTCCTTCTGCAAAATGGCCACCCACCTCACGCGCACAGGCACGTGAGGTGACGTGGCCGAGGACCTAAAATGTAAAATCCTTAAACGACGGGGGATTAAGGCGCAATATTACAAGTATTTCTAACTGCCAAGGAATGTTTGCGAGTTATTTATTAAATACAAAAAGGTAGCCGGGTGAAATACGCAAAATACCCGCTATAGGCAGATCAGACGGCGGTGGGGCATCCACTAATCACGGGTCACGCCTGTAGTCACGCGATGCCGCTTCGGAATGAAGGGCCTCGATTAGATGATCACAAAGTGCTTCGACGGCGCTGGAGGCTTCCAATCTGACGGCTGCTGCTCCTGTGGACGATCGGCCCTCAATCCAACGGTGGAGAGGTCTCTCGAAGAACTGGGAAGAACTCGCGTAGGTGCGAGCTTCCTCTCCCGCTGCTCGGTGAATCTCCAAAATGGCCGAGATGCTCCCTGGAGTGTTCCTCAATCAGATGGTGGCCGCAAATGGCGTGGGGACTGCGGAGGTCCGCCGCGATAGGAGAGAAGACGGCTGCTCCAGGTATCCTAATATCCTCCAAAAAACCGACTCCAGATGAGTCTCTTGTCCCTGTGACCTGCAAATGACGCACAAGAACAACAGTAGATGTCCCAAGGGGCTTATTGTTGCATGGGTGGCGGTCGTGGGGTCGGTAGATGTCGAAAAATGGAGCCCGCCGGAGCTTGCTCCGGCGAGGTGGTGGCACAGTGGACGAATTGATTTCAGGCGTAATGAAGAGGAGGCTAGATGATCCTAATGTTACTGGGAATGTGAGAAAGCAAGAAACACAAGAAAATGGACAAAAAACAGAACCTCAGAGCAAATGCTCGAGATGGACCTCGACGGCCAAGTGGCCGGAGGTGGCTTTGGAACGCGCCGCTGAACTGGTGGATCACCTCGACAAGGGAGAGGAACTTCCCTCTGTCACAGGGGATCTCGTCGCAAGCCTCGGAGGGAGTATTCTCAAGCTAAAGCGGTTCGAAGAGAGGAGGAAGATGAGGGGGCTGTTTTGAGATGTGGTGAAGTGGCGATAAAAATGAGGTGACAACGGGCCGAACCTTGATCCGCAGCCCTAGGAGATGTACTGGCGTGCAAGATGGATGGTAGGGGAAGATTTTTGCAGAAGGAATCGACCAGATTCGGTGAAAGGGGCGACCCCCAAAAAACCTTGGAAAGAGGTCGAAACCCACTCTGACAACCTACAGGACCTAGGGTCAGAGAGTTGACCCAAGTCAACTCTTCTGGCCCCCTGGTTGGTCCACGTGGACCAACCAGGAAAAAGGTCAAAAAAATCATTTAAAATAGTAAATCATATTATTTTAATTAAGTTATAAAATAAAAAGTGTTTATAAATTTATAAATTATTTTATTTCGACTTTTAATTATTTCTATGAGATGTATTTTTACAAGTTTACATTCATACCCCTATGTAGGTATATTATATATATACTTTATTACTTTATTTTTATTTTGTGTATTTTAATTTTATTATTTTTATTTATTATTTTCTAAAATTATAAAATACTTTTATATACACAAATATATTTTTTATTTAATTTTTCTGATTTATTTTGTATAATTAATAAATTATAAGAGTATGTTGTATAGGTATGTATATAAGTATTGTATCTATGTATATGATATATACAAGTATTTTATTTTGAGTTTTATTTACATTTTTATTCTGATTTTAATACCCATAATTATTATAAGTAATATTTACAACATTATAAAAATATAAGAATATGAAAATAATGAATAAATAATAAATTGAATATTTTAATCTGTACACTTATACAATGTGGGTCCAAAACTCAACTTTCAAACCGTAGCTCCGCCAAATGTGAAACCACCGCCATTGGATAGATTATTTTATTCTATATACAATTAAAATGAATTTGCTACATTTGGAGTTGTCGTTTGTGAGATACGGGTCTGGGGAGTTGGGATTCTGGACTTTTATTCATACCATAACTTTTTATCTGTAGATTATTTTTGAGTGAAATAAATTCTGTATTTTTCTTTATTAATTTATCTACAACTTTCATGTACAAAGTTTCTTTATTTGATGTATAAAAAGTGGACCAAAAATAGGTCCTAAAATGAATAAAGAATGAATAGCAAAATATAGGTATTTGACCCTTATCTCCCCCTACTTTATTCCTTGTCGACCTATTCATCGAGATGCCTAGGTCTCGGGGTTTCGGGTCGTAAAATATCTATAATATTTTATTCTTTTTCTTTTCTTTTATTTATTCTATAATTTTAGCCTTAATTACAGTAATTTATACATTGTTTAGATGCACATGCATGAATGCTAAGATGATGAAATAGAGGTTATTTACAGGCATTTACTAGGATTTTTGGTGCCAAAATGATAGAATAAAGATGATGAAATGTGGATTCATCAGCGAACCAGGGGGAATGGCTGGGCGTAGAAGGAGTAGAGGAGTGTCGTGGAAGTGAAGGGCTGATCGGAAGGGAAAATGGGTGGTCGGAGTGCGGTGAACGGACCGATGAAAGGTTCTGGATGTGAATCGAAATCTTGAAAATCTAAGCAAACTAGGGACTATCTATGCTACCTGATGAAGGAATCCGTTTGGGCTGGAGGTGCTGGACCTCCGGGGGTCATGGCCTCGATGGATCGACGCATCCAGAGGCTGAGCTCACCTCGCGGCGGAGCACGGCGGTGAAAATCGTCGGACTAGAGGTTCCCGGCTGCTTGTCCCTCACTGCAACCCTCTCTCACATGGCTATCACTCAGGTGAAGGAGAGGAGCTCATCAGAGGCGAGGGGGAAGGCCAAAGATAGAGTGGAATGGCGGCTAGAGGTCAAAATTGATATGGTGAAGGGTCCGAGAAGATGGGAGTCAGGCACGCAAGTCGGAGCTCGGACACCTAAGGAAGATGCCGGGTGTGAACAATGGCTTTGTTCTTGACAATTGGGGCCTGAGGTTTGAGAACATGGAGATCAGATCTAGACGCGAAAAATCTGCGAAGTCGGGTCGACGCACGGATCCAGGTTTCAGGTGGTCCAGGGCGGAGAGTTGACCAGGGGTCAACATCCCCCGTGGACCAATGGGAAATTTCCGATCCTGAAATTATTTGTAAATTCATTTTAAAATAGTAAATGATTTTATTTAAAAATACTTACAACATGAAAAATGTCTATTATTTTTCAAATTATTTTTTAGTGATTTTTATTTATTTTTTTAAAATAAATTAATTTATATACATAATAGATTATTATATTGGTGTAAATACCTAGGTATTTTTTTAATTTTATATTTATTAGTTTATTTTTGTAGAATTATCCCAATTTTATATTTTATTTATTTACAACATAAAATTTAGGATTTAAAATAATTTTTATTTAATTTTATTATGTATTTACGAGGGGAAAATAAATAAGTATACGTACATATATACATGGTATATACAAGAATGAGAGAGAAAATTTATTTTTATTTTATTTTTATTTTATTTTTATTTTTCTCATTTCTATTTTATTTTTATAAATATATACACATTATGAGGAAAACAAATATATTTTTACTTTATGAAAATGGAATATATACATGAAGGGGAAAAATATATACATTGGTGAATGGCCCTATCTCTCTCTACTTGTTTTGTTTTGGGGTCAGGCCAATGATTGGCCCTCCCTTGGGTTCGGGTCACTCAATATTTATTCTATATATTTCCCTCTTTTTCTTTATTTCTTTATTCCTTTATTTTTGCACAAAAACATGCTAATTATTTTTATTTACATTAAGCATGCAATTTGACAATTTATTATATTTACAAATAATTACATGGTGTTTTGCAAAGATTTTTAGCTAAAATAAAGGAATAAAGAGTGATGAATGGGGATTCATCACCCCCTTTACTTTACTTTTGCTAGTCCCTTAGCAAACACTTATTTGAAAAAGAAGTGCAAAAGAGAAAGAAAAAGAAAAAGATGGGAAATCAAGGATAATTATTAAACTTTTCTTCATTAAATTGAAATATGAAGCTCAGTCAGACCTTTGGATTATTAATTTGTCAGAAACATATTTGGACTTAAGCTTAAAACTTAACAGCCTCTAAGTTCCACCAATCTATGGTCAAGACTCCTCAATAGACCAGATCAGAACAAGTCTACATACACAAACTCTAATGACCATGAATCTTTGCTTGTACCGTGTAAGTGAGATGTAGCTCCCCACCTCAGAAGTGACAAAGAAACAACCTCCCTCAGCCTGGTAACTCTAATGTCTCGGTCTAGCAACTATTTCTTCGAGGAGCGGGTATTCCCTTCTAAGTTCAAGTACAACCAGCTCAAGAAGAGGGGGAAGAAGAGAATGGACCATGACCAGTGTAGCCATGTATCCCTGGGAGCCCAACTAGTGTTCCTGAGTCTCCCGCTGCAAGCTTCGTGAGATGGTCATGTGTAACAGAAGCTTTGCTTTATTTGACTATATACACTCCGGTGGGTATTTTATTTTCAATCAGACCCACCACTTTTTTTGGAGTTTTTCTTTCTTAGCACCTTTTTTGTGATGTGCATATGTAAAACATATCTACATGGTGCAAAATATATACATAAGGAGTTTTTCCTCTTGAGCCAGTAGACTATCCCTCTTTTGAAGCTTTATTGCAACCCACAACTCCTGTCTTTAGACTTCATCACCACCAAACCAAGTTAAGACGCACTTCCTTCACTACAAGAAGAAGAGAGGTTCCGCCTAGAAGTACCACCCTCATATGCTACCCCAAGCCAAAGGAAACTGCCTCCTCACCACCTCATCCGTGAAGAGCTAAGTGTAAAGTGTTGGTGCAAGTAAAGCCATTGTCTCTGAGAGTCATGTGTGTGTTGTTAAGTGCTCTACTTAGGCTCATCAAGATGACATATGCTCATAGCCTAGTGGACTGAAAGAATTAAGTCCCAATGGACCTGAAATGTTTTAATCTTAAGCCCTATAAGGTTCCTCTTAGAATTAGGTGGATTAAGGTCTTAACCAAGCTCCATTTTCCATTTTAATTCCAGGCCAGTTTAAATGTCAACCATGATTTGGAAAAGCTATACAAATATTTACGAAGATGTAATTTTACAAATTTTTACAAATGTGCAAATTTTTTGAAAAATGTTTGAAAACATGGATGTATGCACGAATGCAAAGTTTTGCAAAGTATTTACAAACATTTACATAAGATTTTTGCAAACTTTTTGTTTTTCAAACATTTTACAAAAAGTTTGTACTATATACATAATTTTGATATCAAAATATTTACAAACTATTTACACAAATTATTTTTACAATCATTTGTACAAAAATAAATAGATAGGTATGTGCAAGAAGAATTTTATGTAAAAGCGAAATTTTTATATTTTTATGGATTTTTAGCCATTTTATTTATTAACATACTCACACAAAGTATGAGTTATGGCTAAAATATATATGAAATATATTCGACTCCCCCCTATACTTAGCTCGAACGATGTCCTCAAAGTGATCAAGAGCGATAAGAAGACATAACCCGTGCTTATTATAGGGAAGAGAAAAGGAATGGTATATACAAAGATGAATCAAAAATAGGATGAAGAGGACTCGGCGTTTCCCCCTATACTTAGGATCAAGTAATCCTAAGTATAGCAAGCTATACATGAAGGGAAATTCGAGTGGAAGGATGTACAGGGTCTACCCCCCTATACTTAGGGTGAAATATCCCTAAGTATAGGCAGCAAAATAGAGGTAGAAAGAAACGAAGAAAAACACATATATACAAGATGGAAGGGCATCACTCCCCCTATACTTAAGGTGAAGGATCCTTAAGTATAGGCAACAACAGGAGTAATGAAACAAAACGAAAGGAACAAATCGGTGTTTACACCCCCTATACTTAGGATGAGGCATATCCTAAGTATAGCAAAGATAATCCTAAACGAGACCTGGGGTGAAAACAAAGCAGGAGAGAGAAATAACAAATCATGATGAAACACATATACAAAGTAGACAATGTTGAGGTGCCTCTCAACAAGCGCTAGATTTTACGCCCCTAGCTGGGCGCAAAGGCTAGGACAAAGCAGTGTCAAGGTTCAGGACGACATCTGTAAGGCGAATGCCGTACTCTCGTCGTAGTCGTGGTGGATGAACTACGACAAAATCAACAATGGAAATGAAGACACCCAAATAGGCAATCAGGCGGGTGTCTGCTATCGGGCAATGATATGGAAATATATGATCTGGATCCGGTAGCACAAAAGAAATCATCAGCTCAAGATCTGAATGGAATGGAGGTGGAGATCCGAAGGGATCAAACGTGGAGAAAGATGGATCAGTAAGAGAATCCTCCACGTCAATCATCGTCTCAGAAAGATGTGAAAAGTCAAGATCAGGAGACTTACTAAGAAAATTGATATCCAATGCACATAATGGAGAAAAATCAGATAGATCATCGAATATCTCAAAGACCGGCTCATTCTCGCGAGGGTCATCGAGATGAGAAAACTCAGAATCAGAAAGATCATAAGACTCGGTTTCGTGATCCGACAGATCGGAAACACACTCAGAAGGTGAAACTGAGTACACATCGTAAGGGGCATTCTCAAGCAGATAACCCTCAGGAGGAATGCAAGATCATCAGTGAGAAATAGGGGATCAGGATCTGGATGGAGATCACATTGTTGTGTAGCACCCACTCTGTACACCAAACCGTCTCATCGGCTGAAGTGTGCCTCCGATAAATCTGGAAACCGGAGAAAGTACTGGTCATCAACGCGGAAGCTGACTATGTGGCTGAAACGGATCCTCGCTCCGCGGCAATGCTGGCTATCCTCTGGACTTCAGAACATGTATCTGTTTCATCAAAATGGAGGACACTAGGCTTTAATACGAGACTATCTATGTCTGGCATCTCAAAGTGGTATCCTGTATCGAGCTCATGCTACTGGGATGAGTAATGATATCTGTCTGAGTCTGAGAATTATCTCTGCAGTATAGAAGCTGAGTCATCTAGAAATGGACACTAAAGTGTCTGGACCGATGGATGTAGTAGCGGGGGCTCCTCCATGTCCTGGAATATCAGAAGATCTGATATCCAAGAGTCGTCAACTGAAAAGTCTGGGGCTGACTCGAACTCTTGCTAGAAGACCAACGGGAACTCAAGTCTCTGGGTCAAAACCTCCACTGTAGCAGTCATGTCATCCACCATCTGTACTCCAATAGCATCCATGTCCTCGGTCTGGGGTGTAGAATTTTTTCCTCATGAAGTGTGGCACACCCCAATGGTATTGCATCATCCTCATGTGCTATCCCTGAAGGATATGGAATTTATCCTCAAGCGCATCACAGAAGCGTGATCGTCATATCGGATACGACGAAGAACGACTAGTCGTACTAGTTGTTCGGTGCAATGGAATTTAAAAAAATTCATGAGATGAAACCACATGATCTAAGAACGATTCTCGGATCGTTTCATCTATAACCACAACAAATGTAAAGGAATACCTCTTGAAGCGTGGTTGATCGAGTCTCTAAAGAAAGAGACCTCCTGTCTCAAGTCTGATCGTCAGTGAGACCGCTTGCGAGCGCGGGGATGAACCGCGTAGTCCTCGCAATCCAAAAAGATGATCCAAGCACGGTTTCTCCTGATCTCGTCGCACGAGATCGAACGTCTCCTTCGTGAGCGTAGCACTCCAAGAAGACGGAGAACCGAAGAACGTCGAAGCGGTGGCGCGGTTGCGAGAGCGTCGACGAGTCTCTCTCCTAGGGTTTGGTGGTCGGCCACCAAATAGAGGGATAGAGGCTTGACGTGTATGAAGAAAAAGAGAGAGCTCCAATATTGCATGTACTTAGAGAGCACGGTATGCCTCTCTATTTATAGGGTTTTGGGATCCATGGATCTCAATCCATGTGACATATAAAATCAATGGATGAGATTGATTTATGTCAATCCAATGGTCAAGATTGTTGTTGATGAAACCAACAAATTATGATCTAATTTAGATTAAAATATACTTGACAAAATCAAATATAAATCAATCATAAATTACACCAACAAATAATGAGAGAATATACATGTAGATTACATCTCCATGTACATTCCATGTGGACGGCCACCCATTCCAATTAGGAATTGGGTGCTGCCCACCCCTTCCATATGGAGGGCAATCTCATGATATTTCATGAGATTGCATATCTCCATGGAAATCTCTTTATTTATTTCCAATAACTTTTGTTGGATTTTATTCTTCAAAAATAATTCACAATTATATTTGAGAATATTGCAATCTTGCCATTGAAAAATTGCGAATCATATTCACAACCCAAAACAACATATAATTTATATTGTCAATTAATTACACAATGTGTATCCAATACACATAATAATTAATCAACAAATATAAATTATAATTAGCTCTCTCTAATACATTATAAATCACATTTATAACATATTATGAATAATTGAATATTTCTATCCACATTATTCTTATCCATAATAATTAAATCACATTTAATTATATTGGATAATTTCTTCACACATCAAGATGATTAAATCACATTTAATCATTATTTCTTCATCTCTTAGATCTTATGGAATTATTCTCGAATCCTTCAAGAATAATGCGATCTCTCCACAGATACTTGGAGATAAGGACATGGCGATTGTATTGTTCCACGTATAGTGACTTGGATGTTGAGATCATATCTCAAATCCAGATCCCATAGACCTCCCACTGATGCTTGATCAAATCAAGATCGTAGACCTAATCTTCTCATTGCATCTGAATCTCATTCAGATTAATGTCCAGTTTATGGACTAAGATTAGGTTACTTATTTGATGAGAGGAGTCACTAAAATCCAAACCTGTTTCATCACTCCCTCGGAATGGAAGCATCATGGTTATACAATCGTTTATGATCATATCACCCTCAGGTATTCCCAATACCTGTACATCCAGCATACTAGAAGACCTATGATCATTCTGAAGATAAAGGTCACTTTTCCACTGACATATTCAGGGTTTGATCATTAAGTTTCTCAATCTTGGTCACTGGGAATTGGTATAGATCATATGCTTTCCCAAAGAATATATCTTACCTTCAAATTCATGTCATTCTTCCAAAGCACGACGACCATGCATGGAATTTGATCAGTCCCAACACCTCATGAGTGAGCTCATGTCCCTCGGTTCACAAGTGAACCTGTATGATCCCTTTGAGAGATCGTATTACTCATATGTCCTGTCATGCACACCAACTCGCCGGTGTATAGACCTTGGTTAGATCATCAACCTATTGGTCTTCCAAATGTACATACTCGGACATATAGCAACACATATGTCTCCGGTCAGAGGATTCATGCCTATGCCGTGACAGTATTCAACATAGGACTTTGGTTATCTCGATCTCGTTAAGTCAACCCATTGACTCAACTAACCTGACACCTCCGAATCACCATTCCCATGCAGAGGACCTGCATCAAGAGATCAGTCAGATATCAGCCACGTGAGAAAGGATTGATTGCCATCTCCTACTCAGATTGGAGATCATCACTTAACAATCATTTGACGATGCTTGATGAGTCCTCTATCTAACTCCTTAGACTTTCATCCAAGCATCAGCCTCTATGATTCATCCAATGAATCAACAACTGTATGATCATTAAGTTGGCCATGGTACATAAACCTTATTGTACAGAGGGACCCTATAATGCATTCATTCATTTAATCTTAGAAAGGGAGTGAAAAATAATCAATAACTTTCATTGATAATTTATTCATTACAGTAATAATTATTGTAGAAATGGTTCGCCCGGGGCTCACATTGCTAACAATCTCCCTCTAGCCCTCAGAACCATTCGGGTACAATCCTTAAACCCATACTCATTACATGCTGGTCAAAAAACCTTCTGTGTCAGAGGTTTGGTAAGAAGATCAGCAACGTTGTCGGCAGAGGCCACCATGGTGATGATTATGTCACCACGCTTTTGTATCTCCCGAATGATGTGGTATTTCCTTTCCACGTGCTTGCTCTTTTGATGCCACCTGGATTCCTTTGCCTGGGCAATGGCTCTCATGTTATCGCAGAGTAACGGGATGGGAGTATCAGAGGAAACTACGCCAAGCTCCAAGACAAACTTGCGCAACTACACCGCCTCCTTTGCAGCATCCGATGCAGCAATGTATTTGGCTTCTGTTGTTGGATCTGCAATAGTGTCCTGCTTCTTGCTTCTCCAGCTCATAGCACCACCATTCAACAAGAACACAAACCCTGATGTCGACTTTCGATCATCTACATCCGAATGGAAGTCAGAATCTGTATATCCCAAGACTTGGAGATCACCATCTCCATAGACCAAGATGTAATCTTGCGTTCGTCTTAGATATTTGAATATGTTCTTTACTACATTCCAGTGTTGTTCCCCATAGCAGGATTGGTAACGACTTATCACTCCCACTGCATGGTAGATATCTGACCTAGTACACATCATGGCATACATTAAGCTTCCTACAGCGGATGCATAAGGACATCCAGCCATGGCCTTCTTTTCCTCAATAGTTTGAGGAGCCATTCTTTTAGACAGGTGGATACCATGTCTTAAGGGTAGGAATCCTTTCTTGGAACTATCTATACGGAATCGTTCAAGAATCTTCTTAATGTATCCATGTTGTGACAATCCCAAAATCCTCTTTTCTCGGTTTCTGAACAACTTCAGGCCTAAGATGTAAGAGGCTTCTCCAAGATCTTTCATCTCAAAGGTATGGGATAGCCAAATCTTTACACTGGTCATCATCCCTGTATCATTCCCAATGATAAGGATGTCATCTACATAAAGCACGATGAACAAAATGGCGCTCCCACTAGTCTTCTTGTATACACAAGGTTCATCAGGATTTTGCACAAAATCATAACTCTTTATGGTTTCGTCAAATCTGATGTTCCAGCTACGAGAAGCTTGCTTGAGCCCATAGATGGATTTCTTTAGCTCGCATACTTTGCCATCCTCAATCATGAAGCCCTGGGGCTGCTCCATGTAGATATCCTCCTCGAGGTATCCATTGAGGAAAGCCGTCTTGACGTCCATCTGCCAGATGTCGTAGTCAAGACATGTGGCTATAGCTAGTAGTGTCTTGATGGATTTAAGCATAGCCACAAGAGAGAATGTCGCATCGTAATCGATGCCTTCTCTCTGTGTGTAGCCCTTGGCCACTAGCCGTGCCTTGAAAGTCTCTACTTTCCCATCAGGTCCCCTCTTTCTCTTGAAGATTTATTTACACCCAATGGGTTTTACCCCTTTAGTTGGATCCTCTAGGGTCTATACACCATTCTTTTGCATGGAGTCAATTTCTGACTTCATTGCTAGCATCCATCTATCCATGTATTCATCCGCGAGTGCTTCATCAAATGAAGTAGGATCAATGTCAGTCTCACTTGACACATGGAATCCATACCTTTCAGGTGGTGCAACCACCCTCGAACTCCTTCGAAGAGGTATGGGTGTTTCATATTTATTTCTCTCTCCAGTTTCTGGTCTAGGAAGCTCAGAATCCTCAAGGGATTCAATGAGTTCCTCTACTTCATTTTTGTCTTCACCTTTAAGGAAATCATCCTCTAGAAACTTCACATCTCTAGAGACAAGAACCTTTTGGGTCTCAGGTTCATAGAGCTGGTATCCAATACCATCTTTAACATACCCAATGAAGTAACACTCACGAGTGCGAGATTCTAGCTTACTTGCATCCACGTTCTTCGCATGGACAAAGAAACCCCAAACCCTCAAGTGATTAACACTAGTTTTGGTTCCATACCAGAGCTCATGAGGAGTCTTAGGCATAGATTTTCTAGGAATCTTATTCAGGATATATTGCAGTCTCTACTGCATATCCCCAGAAACTAAGAGGTAAATGTGCTTTACTTATCATTGAACGGAGTATATCCATGATGGTCCAGTTGCGTCTTTCAGCAATACCATTAAGTTGGGGAGTTCCAGGAGGAGTGAGATTGGAAACAATTCCATTCTCCTTAAGGTATTCCTTGAATTCATCTTAGAGGTACTCGCCACCTCGATCAGATCGAATCCGCTTAATCTTCCTATCGGTTTGGTTCTCAACCAAAGCCTTGAACTCTTTGAACTTTTCAAAGGTTTCCGATTTATGATGTAACAGGAAGACAAACCCGTATCGCGAATGGTCATTGATAAACGTCAAATAATATCGCTATCCATTTCGAGTCGCGGTACTGAAGGGACCACATACATCGGTATGTATTAGGTCAATAATACCTTTACATCTCGTAACCTTGTTACGGAAAGGCATCCTAGTCATTTTACCTCAAATACATTGTTCACAGGTAGGCAAAGATTGAACCTGTAGAAAGTCTAAAGGTCCATCCTTTATCAATCTGTTGATCATATCAACAAACAAATGACCAAGCCTTTGATGCCAAATCATATTCGAATGATTTTTATTTTTCCTGGATCTCTTTGGGTTTTTACTAGTGGTTGTAGCATTCATGACATTCTCATTAATGCACAATTCATAGACTCCTCCAGAAGTTAAAATACCCTCTGCAATATATTTATCATAATGATTTATGACTAATTTATTATAGAACAGGAATGAATATCCACTTCTAACTAGCTTAGACACAGATATCAAATTCCTTCTAACTTCAGGTACATAAAGACACTCTTTAAGTACTAGGACTCTACCACTAGATAATGACAGTCGACACATCCCAACGACGACTGCTGCAACACTTGCATCAGATCCCATCTGGATGACTATCTCCCCTTCTTCAAGACTTCTAGTTTCCTGAAACAAATGCAACACATTGCATACATGAACAGAAGCACCAGAGTCTACAACCCAACTTCCTTCTCGTCCAACGAGAAAGCTAGTTTCAATGATGAAAGTAGATTTCATACCTGCTGGGGTTTTACCTTTGTCTGAGGACTTCAGGTATTTCGGGCAGTTACGCCTCCAGTGCCCCACTTTTTGTAGTGGTGACAGACGTCGGTTTTCTTCGACGCCATTAGAGTGGATGCATTGGAAGAAGAGCCAACACCTTGTCCCTTCTTCTTTCTTTTCTAGGCCGGGCCCTTCCGAGAACCTTGCTTCCGACCGCGCTTCCCTCTGACCTGTGCAACCATTGCACTGCTAGCGGGACCATCCTTCTTCATTACGTCTTCTGCAGACTTTAATGCAGCAAGAAGACCAGTACTTGTCAATTCCAGCTTGTTCATGTGGAATGACACTACAAAGTTATTGAAAGACTTGGGCAACGACAACAGAATGAAGTCAGCTTGCATGTCTGCATCCATGGTTGCCCCAAGAGTCTCCAGCTCCGACAAGTACCAAACATTTTGAGTACATGTTCATGGACCGAAGTCCCTTCCTGCATCTTGTAGCGAATGAGATCTTTCATAACATTGTACTGTTGGGTGCGGTTAATGTCACCAAACATATCTTTCAGATTTTGCATTATCTCCTGACAAGTGCTCATCTCCACATGTTGCTTCTGCAGAACATTGGAGAGAGAACCCAGGATATAGCATCTAGCCAAGACATGATCTTCATCATACTTGTCATTATATGCTTTTTCTTCCTTGTATTTAGGGTTCTCATGCTTGTCCTCGGAGAGCACACAACTTATGCGCTCTGCTGAGAGAACAAGCTCCAAATTACGGATCCAATCCGAGTAATTTGGGCCGGTCAATTAGTTGACCTCAAGAAGCCTACTAAGTGGGTTCAAGGACTTCATTTTCTGAAATTAAGAATGCACTATATCAGAATATATTAAACATATATTCATATTTATGATATTTGATTAAGGTATTTTAAATCAAATTGTTCTTGCTCTGTCAACCTTGAAAGTTTATTCTCTTAATCACTTTCAAATAAAGAGACATACTTACCATTATATCTCAAGCAAGAACTGGGATCTCCTCCTTATCTTCGTCATATCCCAATAATATGAGAACCTATGACTCCAATAAAGAGAAGCGGGAACACATTCTGCCTTGCAAGTCCAACTTGCATCTCCCAATTCGTTCTTTAATACCCGAGCCCACCACCCCTAAGGTGATTTTGACCCGTCATTAATTGAACCAACCGTCAACAGGAATACAACTCGTTATGCGCAATCCAATATCGCCCCAATAATATGAGGACCCGATATTGGGGTCACTACGCATACATCCTTACTCTTTCGAGAAGCGACGAGCCCGATCCAGATGCGCTTGCATACAGGAGCTGTCACTTCGGACATGCTTCTCCCACATGCAATCCCTGACGACAGAACTCTTCGCCTTGATGGGAGACCATGGATGTTACTTATGTGATCCTCCGTCTCATATTAAAATTTTAATTAATTATCATGAATCATATTCATATAATTAATTCTTCCAAGGGAAATGATAACTCTATTCATAATAGAGTGTCTCAATTGGACATAATCAATTTAATCACATTAAATTAATTATCAATCCAATTCAATCAACAAATTTAATTATTTTTACTTGAATATAAATATGATAATATCTCAAAGTACGTGTTAATTCGAATTATAATAATTAGAAAATACACCTTGATTTTCTACGGCATTATACAATCCCTACCCGCTGTCATGTCCAGTACCGACGAGAGTGGAACGGACCACATACGTTGCAACCCGCAACCCCAATGCTCTCGAACTAGTCACCATATCCACCTCGGGAAAGAATAATGCCTGATATATCAATTTGTACTTGAGATGATCATCCATTTTTCAACCGAAATTATACCATATAGTAATAATCAAATTATTTTTGATTATAAAGAAATTTGCTACACAAATTTCCAATCCTATTCAAGCATCAAGTTTGATGATTGTGTTTCCAATTAAGATTTAGATCAAATCTAATCAATTAATTGGTTGAGGCCAAGTCAATTATGTAAATAATCATATTCCAATATTTCAAAAATATTTTCATGATTATTTCATGAAATTAACAATTAATTTCACTAATTGACAATCACTTGGTTCTAGATTAGGACTGCAATTTTAGTAGTGACCCCTACTCACTAAAATTAACATATCTCAATAAATTTAAATCCAAATTAGACAAACTCAATTTTCAAAGATTGCTAACTTGATTTAGGACAGAAGCTAAGTGATGTTTCACGCATTTCGAGGCGGATCAAAACAGTAATTAACTTTTAATCATGTTAAGATATACAGTTCCCGCAATAGCGCATACATGTTCATTAAAATAACCATATCTCGAGCATACGAAATACGATTTAGGCAAACTCAGATCCTATGGTTTCCTTATTTAATGGGGATAAAAATAAAAGTAAACAATTCGTGCTTAAACATTTAAAATATGGCCGAAATTATTTACTAAACAGATCTGCGAAATCAAATGCGATAAAAACCTTCGCGACCTTAACGAACCCAAGTCCGGTTTGCGAATCATATTCGAAACCGTCGAACTAAGGCTCGGATACCACTTGAAGGATATGGAATTTATCCTCAAGCGCATCACGGAAGCGTGATCGTAGTATCGGATATGATGAAGAACGACTAGTCATACTAGTTGTTCTGTGCAGCGGAATTTAAAAAAAATTCATGTGATGAAAAACCACATGATCCAAGAACGATTCTTGGATCGTTTCATCTATAACCACAACAAGTGTAAAGTAATACCTCTTGAAGCGTGTTTGATCGAGTCTCTAAAGAAAGAGACCTCCTGTCTCAAGTCTGATCGTCAGTGAGACCGCTTGCGAGCGCGGGGATGAACCGCGTAGTCCTCGCAATCCAAGAAGATGATACAAGCACAGTTGCTCCTTATCTCGTCGCACGAGATCGAACGTCTCCTTCGCGAGCGTAGCAATCCAAGAAGACGGAGAATCGAAGAACGTCGAAGCGATGGCGCGGTGGCGAGAGCGTCGACGAGTCTCTCTCCTAGGGTTTGGTGGTCGGCTACCAAATAGAGGGAGAGAGGGTTGACGTGTATGAAGAAAAAGAGAGAGAGAGAGAGAGAGAGCTCCAATATTGCATGTACTTAGAGAGCATGGTATGCCTCTCTATTTATAGGGTTTTGGTATCAATGGATCTCAATCCATGTGACATATAAAATCAATGGATGAAATTGATTTATGTCAATCCAATGGTCAAGATTGTTGTTGGTGAAACCAACAAATTATGATCTAATTTAGATTAAAATATACTTAAAAAAATCAAATATAAATCAATCCTAAATTACACCAACAAATAAGGAGAGAATATACATGTATATTACATCTCCATGTACATTCCATGTGGACGGCTACCCATTCCAATTAGGAATTGGGTGCCGCACACCCCTTCCATATGGAGGGCAATCTCATGATATTTCATGAGATTGCATATCTCCATGGAAATCTCTTTTCCAACAACTTTTGTTGGGTTTTATTCTTCAAAAATAATTCACAATTATATTTGAGAAATTGCAATCTTGCCATTGAAAAATTGCGAATCATATTCACAACCCAAAACAACATATAATCTACATTGTCAATTAATTACACAATGTGTATCCAATACACATAATAATTAATCAACAAATACAAATTATAATTAGCTCTCTCTTATACATTATAAATCACATTTATAACATATTATGAATAATTGAATATTTATATCCACATTATTCTTATCCATAATAATTAAATCACACTTAATTATATTGGATAATTTCTTCACACATCAAGATGATTAAATCACATTTAATCATGATTTCTTCATCGCTTAGATCTTATGGAATTATTCTCGAGTCCTTCAAGAATATGTGATCTCTCCGTAGATACTTGGAGATAAGGACATGGCGATTGTATTGTTCCATGTATAGTGACTTGGATGTTGAGATCATATCTCAAATCCAAATCCCATGGACCTCCCACTGATGCTTGATTAAATCAAGACCGTAGACCTAATCTTCTCATTGCTTCTGAATCTCATTCAGATTAATGTCCAGTTTATGGACTAAGATTAGGCCACTTCTCTGATGAGAGGAGTCACTAAAATCCAAACCTGTTTCATCAATGGAAGCGTCATGGTTATACAATCGTTTATGATCACATCACCCTCAGGTATTCCCAATACCTGTACATCCTGCATACTGGAAGACCTATGATCATTATGAAGATAAAGTTCTCTTTTCCACTGTCATCTTCAGGGTTTGATCATTAAGTTTCTCAATCTTGGTCATTGGGAATTGGTATAGATCATATGCTTTCCTAAAGCATATATCTTACCTTCAAATTCATGTCATGCTTCCAAAGCACGACTACCATGCATGGAATTTGATCAGTCCCAACACCTCATGAGGGAGCTCATGTCTCCCAGTTCACAAGTGAACCTGTATGATCCCTTTGAGAGATCGTATTACTCATATGTCCTTACATGCACACCAGCTCACCGGTGTATAGACCTTGGTTAGGTCATCAACCTATTGGTCTGTCAAATGTACAGACTCAGACATATAGCAACACATCTGTCTCCGGTCTGAGGATGCATGCCTATGATGTGACAGTATTCAACATAGGTCTTTGGTTATCTCAATCTCGTTAAGTCAACCCATTGACTCAACTAACCTAACACCTCCGAATCACTATTCCCATGCAGAGGACCTGCATCAAGAGGTCAGTCAGATATCAACCATATGAGCAAGGATTGCCATCTCCTACTCAGACTGGAGATCATCACTTAACAATCATTTGAGGATGCTTGATGAGTCTTCTATCTAACTCCTTAGATATTCATCCAAGCATCAACCTCTATGATTCATCCAATGAATCAACAGCTGTATGATCATCAAGTTGGCCATGGTACATAACCCTTATTGTACAGAGGGACCCTATAGTGCATTCATTCATTTAATCTCAGAAAGGGAGTGAAAAATAATCAATAACTTTCATTGATAATTTATTCATTACAATAACAATTATTGTAGAAATGGTTCGCCCGGGGCTCACATTGCTAACAGTCCCGACTAGTTTATCTCGTGAAGATGATCTCTGTGAAAGTGCTCTGGAGATGGCATCAAGTAAATCGATGTCGGAACTGCGGTGTGAACCACCACACGAGGTAACTACCAGTGCAATCTAATCAGCGGTCATCCCCCTCATGGAGATCTCAATAAGGTCAGTCTGTGAAAGTCCGTGATATGGACATCTCCTTAAGAGGCCAAGAAACCTCAGCCATGCATCGTGTACTAACTCCTGGGGGTCTACTGAAAAATCTGTGATCAAAGACCGCATTATATCTGCTCTACGTTGGGGATAATACCTCTGTAGAAACTCGAACCGTAGTTCTCCCCAAGTAGCGAATCTCCTTCCCAATCGTCTGTGACATCTCATGGCTCTGTCCTGAAGTGAAAATGGGAAGGTCTTCAACATCGGCTCCTCAACGGTGATATCTGAATATGTCTGGGTCCTACAAAACTCCTCGAACTCAGACAGATGAAGATATGGCTCCTCGTACACCTCCCCTGAAAAAGTCGGCAGACTCTGAATAAACTCCCCATCTAGAATGAAGGGACTATATGTAGAAGCTGACTGTGCTTCCTGATCAGTATGCTCATCCATCATCGTAGTATAGGAGGTATCTGCAACTCGCATATGCTCTCTATGATCGCCTCTAAGGTGCACTCTCATCCTAGCAATGGAATCATTTGGATCTCGCATCTGCTCAGTCTGATCTCCACGGACGTCTAGCACAGCATGCCCAGAAGAATGGTGGGAAAGGAAGGGAGAGAGCGGAAGGTCGGTCAGAGTTCCGACCTCCCTGGAGGGTGGATTGGACTGATGGGAAGAAGATGAAGAAGCCGCAAGAGTCGACAAGAAAGGAGGGAGATCCATCATCCAAGGGTAGACAGAGAAGAAGAATAAAGGATGGGCGGGAAGGGAAAGAGATAGACGACTAGGTAGAGAAGAAAGTGGATGGGACTTAGAAAAGCAAACAAGATCGGTCAAGCAAAACCCTAAATTCATCTATGCACCCAAAGCTGATGACCGTGAAGGTTCGGTCTTTTATCTTGTCTATTTTATTAGGTGATCAAACATGCTTTCAGAGTGATTAAGCGAGCTGTTATAGGGATCCAACACTCCTAAAAGACTGTCCCGAATAAAAAGCCGATAGTCTGTCAAGAAATCGAATGTGTCTCTAGCCTAGGATGCGGGTCACTCTCTCGCGCATCCAAACCAAACAATGAGGGGATTACTCTCCAAAGATAAATTATTAAGTCAATGTCTTTTAAAATCAAGTTTGATTAACAGTCCCAATTTTATGGTTTTTGTTTTTAGGTCTTTTTCGAAGCAAACAACGTCTAACGAATTTTTCGGTTCTCCTGGTTATTTATGTTTGAAAATGAGGGAGAAGATGAAAAAGTTGATGCGCGATGAAATCAATGATGCATGTAGAGTAAGAGATGCGTACCTGACTCCAGCAGTCTACATGCAAAGTGATCCGCGCATAAATATAAAGACATAAGTAAACTACCTATATGATGCACGTGAAAGCAGCCTTAGACAGAGCAATTCTACACATGAAGAATAATAGCCAGGTACTCAAACCTAAGTCAGGAGTCCTATCTTGGGAGCCACTTGGTGTCCGCCATAACGAATCCTACACGTGCTGTATGAGACTCCTCAAGGAATGTGGACTAGAATTTAAGTAATCCGGTTTTTTCTTGTGAATTAATTAATTACTTCCAATTACGCTCTAATAGGAGCAGGCAGATAATTAAGGTTTGGATCCTAATCAATTACATCACAATCAAGAGAGAATCCTAAGCTAAGGCCAAAATCGTGTAAATCAGATAGGCAGTGATAATAAAAAAATGCGAGAAATAAAAAATCGACGAACATGCGGTGAGGTCCCCCGAGCACATCGGTGCTCGGCGAAACATACCCCGATATGACCAAAGTCTCTAAGTCCAAGTGTCTGTCCCTGTATTATTACAATAATAGTCTGCAGAAATAACTAAACTACACTACACTACACTACGGCTATTCTATGGTTATTTGCAGCTCCCATGCTCATGCTCGGTTCCTTACGCTCTCCTGCGGCTCTATGTAGAAAAGAGCCGCCTCCGACTCCCGCGGTTGCGTCGGCTTTCAAAAAAGCCGCCTCGATCCTTGGGCCCTCGTAAGAAAATAACCTGGAGTGTATCAGACCAGATTATTATAAAAATATGCAACTACAATCAGATAAAAAATATCTACAACTATCCACAGAAAAAACCGTGAAAAAGCCACGAAAATCAAAAACAACTACTAAGCCGTGCTCCCCGATAATGACACCATTATGATGATCGAAAAATTCCACAAAATCTGGGTAATGGTAAAAATAAGGGTCGTTGTGACCCAAATCTCCCAGATCGGTCAATCAAGAAAAATAGACCACCAAATAAAAGTAATCAGTCAAAAGCCGAATAAGCGGTCTTGCTTTTTATTTAACCTGGTATAGCGACCATGGTCAAACATAAGGAGCACGGATTGGCTCAAAAGAGCCTACAAAGTAGTATAAAAATCAAATAAAAGATTAAAATATTTTTTGATGGATTTTATGTATTTTTAAAATTTTTTGTATGTTTAATTATGAAGAAAATATGTAAAAGGGTAGAAAAAGGCACAAACAACTAATTATTTAACCTCACAAATCAAATCAGAAAAATGCAATAAAAATATTTTTAGGTTTTATATTTTTTTTGTGTTTTTGGTAATTTTCTCGGATTTTTATAATTTCGTTGATTTTATAAAAATAGGAAAAGACAAAAACAAGAGGTTAATGTGCAGCCAGATTTGAAAGGCTATTTAAAAATAGATAAATAGCTATAAAAATATGGAGACAATTTTATATGAAAATACAAATAAGAACTAAGCTACAGGAAAAGAAATTGCATTTTATTTATTTTTTAGAATTTTTAATCATTTTTATAAGGTTTTTAGGTTTTTTCAATTTTTAGGTGTTTTATAAATCCAAATTAAGTCAGATTTGGACTGAAGCAAGAAAACACTAAAAAAATAGTATCTATTTTTTTAGAATTTTTGGATGGTTTTTAGTATTTTTAGTTGAAATTTCAATTCAAACAGTAGCAAAAATGAAGGTTTTTGAATTTTAAAAATAGAAAATTGCAACAAAAATGTCCCAAAAAATTAGTGAAATTTTTACATAGTGGCAGGAGCCACATGTCCAATTTCAGAAGATTAGGAGTTGATTTGTTTATTCAACCAATAAACAAGCCACATCACACATGGACCTAAGCGCAAGAAAAACAAGTTTCAAGGGCAAAAATGAAACACGTGCGAAAATCCTAGGTGTTCAAATGTAAATTTCACAATAAATCAGCACATGTTATAATTCATTCACGCACAGGGGTATAAATACAAATATCTAAAATATAACTTCAATCTATAACAGTCATAAAACCCAAGCCCAATAAATGCAATTATCCCAAAAACTCACGTGTCGACGCACGTACTTCACAATTGGGGGGACTAAAATGCAAATACTCAAAACTAGAGGCCCCATAGTGCAATTTTTCAAAAATAAAAACAACTAAAAATATTTACAGGACTGAAAAGTAAATGCCAAAGCAGGAAGGGCCTAAGAACAATTTACCCTTTTATTCACGATCCAACTACCGAGCATCATCCACTTATGATCAAACGGCTAGGAACTGTGGATAACGATTCGGCGATGGACGCATCAGATTCGACCCTCAGATGGATCGGACGGATGAGATCCTCGGCTCGTGAACGGCTGAGATTAGAACTGCAATGAGGCTCGATCCAACGGCTGGAAGTCTCCCTGGAAGAACGCCGATGAACTCGCCTCCGGAGAAGTTCGATCAGACAATACGTACGGTGTGGAGGTCCTCCGGTGCTGCTCTGAGAGGGGAAATGAATCTCGAGGTCGTCCGCAGCTACTTATGTGCTACGATGATGCCAAGGACGCACGAGGCGGCTCGGCGACATGAAGGTCCTGGAGCTCTTGTGCCCGAGTGGTTGGACCTCCAGACGAGGTCCTTCTTCAATTCGACCTGCACAGGGAAACCACTGGGTCGATGGAAAACTTCCTCGACCCGTTAGAGCACGAGAGGGATGAAAAATGAGGCGATGCGTGACTCTCCGGCGAGGCGACGGCGGAGGGGAGTCGCTACCCTGTTTTGGGGCGAAACAGGGGGGAATGGCTGGGCGTAGAAGGCAGAAAGGAGTGTCGTGGAAGTGAAGGGCTGATCAAAAGGGCAAATGGGCGGTCGGAGTGCGGTGAACGGACCGATGAAAGGTTCTGGCTGTGAATCGAAATCTTGAAAATCTAAGCTAACTAGGGACTATCTATGCTACCTGATGAAGGAATCTGCCTGGTATAGAGGTGCTGGACCTCTGGGGGTCATGGCCTCGATGGATCAACACATCCAGAGGCTGAGCTCGCCTCGCGGTGGAGCACGGCGGTGAAAATCGTCGGATCAGAGGTTCCCGACTGCTCGTCCCTCATTACAACCCTCTCTCACATGGATGTCACTCAGGTGAAGGAGAGGAGCTCATCGGAGGTGAGGGGGAAGGCCAAAGATAGAGTGGAATGGCGGTCGGAAGTCAAAATTTATATGGTGAGGGGTCTGAGAAGATGGGAGTCGGGCACACAAATCGGAGCTCGGACCCCTAAGGAGGATGTTGGGCTTGATTCACGTGTTTGTTCTTGACAATTGGGGCCTGGGGTTTGAGAAGATGGAGATCGGAACTAGACGTGAAAAATCGGTGAAGTCGGGTCGGCGCACGGATCTGGGTTTCATGTGGACTAGGGGGGAGAGTTGACCGGGGGTCAACATCCCCAGTGGACCAATGAGAAAATTCCGATCCAGAAATTATTTGTAAATTCATTTTAAAATAGTAAATGATTTTATTTCAAAATATTTACAAAAATGAAAATGTTTATTTTTTTTCAAATTATTTTCTAGTGATATTTATTTATTTTTTTGAAAAATAAATTAATGTATATACATAATATATTATTATAAATAGGTAAAAATACCTAGGTATTTTTGAATTTTATTTTAATAAGTTTATTTTTGTACAATTATCCCAAATTTATATTTTATTTATTTACAACATAAAATTTGGGATATAAAATAATTTTATTTAATTTTTATTATGTATTTACAAGGGGAAAATAAATAAGTATATGTACATATACATGATATATACAAGAGTGAGAGAGAAAATTTATTTTTATTTTTGTTTTATTTTTATTTTTTCTCCTTTTTATTTTATTTTTTATAAATATATATACATTATGAGGAACACAAATATATTTTTATTTTATGAAAATGGAATATATACATGAAGGGGAAAAATATGTACAATGGTGAATGACCCTATCTCTCTCTACTTGTTTTGTTTTGCGGTCAGGCCAATGATTGGCCCTCCCTTGGGTTCGGGTCACTCAATATTTATTCTAAATATTTCCCTCTTTTTCTTTATTCCTTTATTCCTTTATTTTTGCACAAAAACATGCTAATTATTGCGATTTAAATTAAGCATGGAATTTGCAATTTATTATATTTACAAATAATTACATTGTGTTTTGCAAAGATTTTTAGCTAAAATAAAGGAATAAAGAGTGATGAATGGGGATTCATCAGGATTCTTGACTATATATTGGTGGAACTTAGAGGCTGTTGAGTTTTAAGCTTAGGACCAAATAAGGTTCCAACAAACTAATTATCCAGAGGTCTAACTGAGCTCCATATTTCACTTTAATAAAGGAAAGTTTAATAATCAACCTTGATTTCCCTTCTTTTTCTTTTTCTTTCTCTTTTTCACTTCTTTTTCAAATAAGTGTTTGCTAAGGGACTAGCAAAAGTAAAGTATAGGGTGGTGATGAAACCTCATTCATCACTCTTTATTCTTTTAGTTTTGCTAGATATCTTGGCAAAATACCATGTATATGTTTGTAAATATAATCAGTTATTAAAATGCATGCTTTGTGTAAATAGAAATAATTAGCATGTTTTTGTGCAAAAATAAAAGAATAAAGAAATAAAGAAAAAGAGGGAAATATTTATAATAAATATTGAGTGACCCGAACCCAAGGGAGGGCCAAGCATTGGCCTGACCGCAAAATAAAACAAGTAGAGAGAGATAGGGTCATTGAGCACATTTCCTTGTTAGTGTATATATTTTATTTTATTTTCATTAAATATATATATATAAATCTCATAATGTGTATATATTTCTAAAAATAAAATAAAACTGAGAAAAAAATAAACTAAAATCAATTCTCTCTCCTACCCTTGTACATACCTTGTATATATGTACCTAGATCAATTTATTTTACCCTTGTAAATAAACAATAAAAATAAAATAAAAATTAATTTATATCCCAAATTTTATGTCATAAATAAATAAAATATAAAATTGGGGTAATTATATAAAAATATACAAATAAAAATAAAAATTGAAAATACATAGGTATTTTATACAAGTATATAATATTATATTATGTATATACATTAATTTATTTTTCAAAAAAATAAAAAATCACAAAAAAATAATTTGAAAAATAATAAACATTTTTCATTTGATAAATATTTTTAAATATAATCATTTGCTATTTTTTATTTATAAATATTTTTGGGTTGCCGAATTCTAATTGGTCCACCTCTCTCCCCTGGACCACTTTTCACTCGGACTCGATTTTGACTCGACTTCGCCAAATTTCCCCTCGTCGATCCGCCTACCATTCGTGTTGGTTTGAGGCTTCGACTACCAGGGGTGGACCCGTGATTCACGCCCATCATCCTTCTTAGGGGTTCGATCCTTGCAATGCGCTCCCGATCCCCACCTTCTCGGACCTCAGCTCATATAAAGCTCGACCCCCAGCCGCCATTTCACTCATCTCTGGACATTGTCTTCGACCCCCGTGACCTCCATTATTCTCCTTGAGTGACAACGAGCGTAGGAGAGTGTAGCAGCGAGGGCTTGAAGCCCTTATCCCTAGGTCCGGCGAGCCCCCTCGCCGTGCTCCGCCCACCGATGAGCCTGAGCCTCTGGGAGCATCATTCCATTGAGGCGACGATTCCAAGAGGTAGCTGGCCTTCAGCATAGACACATTCGACCATCAGGTACCTTTGATAACCTCTAGCTTCCGTTAGATTTCGATTCTTAGATTCCCGGCCAGAAACCTTCGTCAGACCACCTAGCTCAATCCGATCATACATCTTCCCTCCCGACCATTTAATCATCTTCGCGAGACTCTTATCCACGTTCTTCGCCCTTCGCTCCCCCTGGTTCATCCTGGAATAAGATATCGCTCTCCTCCACGGTCGTCTCACCGGAGAGCACAGCTCCGCCCCACACGTTCACCCCTTTCGCATGCTAACGGGTCGAGGCAATTTGCCCTCGACCAGTGAACTTCCTGTACAGGTTTGAAGGCCAATGGACCTCATCTGGAGGTCCAACCGTCGAAGAACAGGAACTCTAGGTCTCCCTAGTCGTCGGAGCACTCCAGTGGCTCCCGACCTCATCGGAGACCTCCATTAGCTGCGGACGACCGCGAGCTTTGATTCACCCATTAGAGCAGCACCGGAGGAGCCCTCAGGAGCACGTAACGACCGGATGAAGTGCGCCGGTGACCTGTTCATCCAGAGTCCTCCTCCGCTGCTCGATCGAGCTTCTCCATCAGGTCTTATCTCCACCATCCATCTGCGGGAATCTCGTAGCCTCCGATCCATCTGAGGATCTGATCGGGAGCGTTGATCATCGAAGGGGTATCACCCTCTACTAGCCGTCCGATCATGAGTGGACATCCTTCAGCCGTCGGATCTTTAATAAAGGGGTAAATTTCACTTAGGCCCTTTCTGTTTTAGCATTTACTTTTTAGTCTTGTAATTATGTGTCGTCGTTGTTTTCAATTTGGATAAATTGCACTTGGGACCTTAGACTTTTAGAATTTGTATTTGAGTCCCTCTGTTTGTGTTGCACATGCTTTGCCACATGATTTTCTAGGATATTTGCATGTATGGGGCTCGAGTTTAATGAATGTTATGCTTTGAAATTTTAATTAATATTTGCACTTATATCCCTGTGCATACTGGATTAGAACATTTGCTGAATTTAACGTGAAAATTGCATTGAGCCCCTGTATTTTTAGCGCGTGTTATAATTTAGCCCCTAGAACTTACTTTCTTTGCAATTAGGTCCCTATGTGTTGTGCATGTTTTATTGGTTGAATAAAATAGCAAATCAACCCCAAATCTCTTGAAATTTGGATACATGGCCCCTTCCATTATGTAAATATTTCATTGATTTTTTGGGACATTTATGTTTTATTTTTTATTTTTAAAAATTCAAAAACCCTCATTTTTGCTACTGTTTCAATTAAAATTCAATTAAAAACATTAAAAATTTTCCAAAAATTTGAAAAAAATTAAGGTTTGCCTGTTTTGTTGTTTTTTTATTTCAGTCCAATTAATTTTTGCTGCATTTGGACTTATATAAAACCCTAAAAATTGAAAACCCCTAAAAAACTCATAAAAATCATTAAAAATTCAAAAAAATAAAAAAATGCAATTTCTTTTCCTGTAGTTTAATTTTTACTTGTAGTTTTTCATAAAATTGTTGCCAAATTTTTAGAGGCTATTTTTATATTTTTTGAATAGCCTTTCAGATCTGGTTGCACCGTAACTTCCATTTTTAGCTTTCTTTCATTTTTTAAAATCAACTAAAAATCTTAAAAATCTGAGAAAATCATTAAAAACACTTGAAAAATTATAAAACCCAAAAATATTTTTATTTCAATTTTTTGACTTGATTTGTGTTGTTAAATAATTAGTTGATTGTGACTTTTTGGCTTTGTCTTCTATTTTCTTCATAATTAAAAATCACTAAAAAATTTAAAAACCCATAAAAACCACCAAAAATAATTTCTTCTTTTCATTTGGATTTCTGACTACTTCGTAGGCTTTTAGCCAATCTATGCTCCTTGAGTTCGACCCTGGTCGCTATACCAAATTAAATAAAATAGCGAGATCGCTATTCGACTTTAAAGATTGATTTCTTTGATTTTGTGGTCTTGATTTTCTTGTTTATTGAGCTTCGAGGTTCGGGTCACAACGACCGCATTTTTACCTTTACCCGTTTCACGAAAGTCTCTTCATCAGTCGGTTGTGGGGAGGTAGTTGCAAGGAACCAGGAGGGGTCATCATGCTGATCGAGGCGGTTGTAGAAGTGGGGGGGTGTCGATCGAGGTGGGACTTCTGGAGGGGGGGCTTGCAGGGAAACAGGAGGGGGGTGTCAACCGCAGGGGTGGGGGGAGGGTTGGCACCTTGCAGAGTTACGGGGTTGGCATCTTGCAGAATTACGGCTGGGGGCTGTAGGCGTCCGAAGGGGTTACAGGGAACTGGGAGGGGCCAACATGCTGATGGGGGCGGTTGCATAGGTGGAGGTGTCGATCGAGATGGGGCTTCCAGAGGGGCTTGCAGGGAAACAGTGTGGGGCTTCCGGAGGTCAACGAGGGGAGATTGTGGGGAGGCGGTTGCAGGCGGGGCAGGTGAGATCCATAGGGGAGCCTGCAGGCAGATGAGATGCACGGACGGCCTGTGGCGGAGAGCCCCTCCAAGTGATGGAAAGAGGTGATGGCATGATTTGCAAATAAGAATGAGTATTAGGGGTAACTTTGTCTTTTTCTAATAGAAACCGTCAAATATAATAGGAGTCTCAAAAGGAACATAACGCAGGGTTATGTCGTGTAAGAGTTAAGCATTACTCGGGGTTTCTCATGTTATTCACGATTATTCAGGGTTATGAATGTTATTACGAAACCACTCAGGGTTATGGGTGTAAAAATTCCTAGATATAAATACTTAAAAATAACAACATAAAATATTTTATGTTTTAAATATTTTTAATATTTTTGGTATTTTATAATTTTTGTATTTTTAAATGATTAAAAATGGCAAAATAGTGACTCATGAGTATAGACTGACATGTTTTGGAATTTAAAAATACATAAATATCCCGAAATTTTTTAACATTAATTTTAAAAATATAATATATATATAATTCAGAAATAGAAACAAATATTTTTTGATTTTTATAGAATTTTTAATAATTTTATGAGGATTTTGGATTTTTGTTTTTAGTGATTTTCTTTTATTTTTAGAGATTTTTAGTCTACAGTTACAAAAAACAATAATAAACCATATTTTATTTTTGAAAATTTTCAAAATGATTTTATACTTTTATGTAATTTTTAATGCATACGGTATAAGAATGCAATTTTTATATTTTAAAAATAGTAAAATTATTTTAAATGGCCCAAGAAAAATATATGTGATTTATAAAATGACCAACTACTTAAAATAATTTTCCTAAAATGTTTGAATAGGTAATGATGTTTTTAATAAACAAAATACAAGAAATAAAATTAATGTTCACAACGACCTACATGTAATTTTTATAAACTAAATATGCATTCCAAAACACAATCCAAAAATACAAGGGCTACTGTGCAAATTTCCCAGATATATTTACTATTAACATGCGGACATTGTCATAATATAATAGTACAAAAGTTACAGGACCTATTTGCAAAATATCCAAAAAAAATTTTGAAAGGAAAAATATCCAAAAATTATTATGCTGAAATTAAATTGTACATAACTAAAAGGAAATATAGAAAACCTAAGGGTCTCCTTACAAAATGCTCGCTGCCCTCGTGCACATTGGCACGTAAGGTGACAGGGGCGAGGGACTAAAGTACAAAACTTAAAAGCTTTGTGTTCTTAATATAAATATTACAAAAAGTATTGAACTACAAATGAATGATTTTGGACTAAAAGGAGAAGAAAAAATTCAAGGGGTGAAATGTGTAAAATAACCCATGTTGTCGGCATACGATTCGGATCTGTTCACTAGTCCATGTATCGCATCTAGAATGGTCGATGATGGTTCGTCGATGTGCAGTGTAGATTAGATCTCTAGCGAGATCTGACGGTTGCTATTGCACGCGATCGAATAGTCTCGATCAAAACTAAAGCACCTCCTTTAAATGGAATGGTGGTTGCTCTCCAGAAAGAACATGGAAGAACATTTGGTCTCCCTTGCTTCAATCAGTCGATTCTCCCTCCTCCTAGTGTCTCTCTCGATGCTCTTGTGCTCCTCCAGCTCAGGGGGAGGCGTCTGCAAAGGCTGGTGGTGTCAAAAGTCTCTTAGGACCACGAAGGAGGTCTCAAGAGTTCAAGGAAGCTACGACATCCAAGTACCCTAGTTCTCCAATAAAATCGCCTCAGATGTGGACGCATCTACAGAGGTTCAAAAGGCTCCTAGGACCACAGAGGAGGTCTCAGGAGCTCGAGGAAGCTCCGGCATCCTGGGACTGTAGTTCTCTAATAAAATCGCCCAGATGAGGCCTTAGACCTCCAATGCCCGTAAGGGAAGCTCAGGAAAAAATGATGGTTTCTGGGGGTCTGATCTAGGGAAATGGGTCGGAATGGAGTCAAGTAGAGGTCTCGGCGAAGGGCGATGAAAGGAGACCTGATCTCATGATCCAAGGAGGATAAGGGTGAATGAGATGGGTCAGAGCGTAGCAGAAGTGATGGGGAACGAAATGGCAGTGGAATGGGGGTCAGAGAACGACTAAGGGATTGTGAAGCGATGGCTGGAGCAGAGCTCCAACGAACTATGGGGATTGAATTATACGATACAACAAGCAATTAAAATGCAAAATAAAAGTGATAAATTAAAGTTAAGCCTAAAAACTACCTAATCTATGCTTACACTATGGCTCAACCAGCTGAAGTAGGAGTCGGGAAGAGCTCGGTTAGGAGGAACTTCGACAAACTCGGATCTCGTCCTTTCTCGCCATGTGCACGTTGCAAATTGCTCGGGGAGTTGTTGTCACCTTGCTCGACTTGAGGATGGATCAATCTGAGGGGTACAGTGAGTAGGAATAGATCAAAATCAAATGGAGCTCCAATGAGGTTTTATGTACAGACGAAGGTTGGCTCGGGAAGAATGCATGGCTCAATGATTCTCCGATCGAGAAATGATGTGCACGTGATAGATCATAGATCGAGGGACAAAAGTCATGAAAGAATCGCAGCAAAAGAATGAAAGAATCTGATGGAAAAAATAGAGGAAGTAGGCATCCTAACTTTTTGACAGAGCATACCTATGAGGGGTGGGGAGTTGACCGAGATCAACTCGGATTTCCAACCCATTTGTCCACATAGGTAGAAAATGACAAAATAGTAAAATAATACATGATTTTATTATTTTTGTTAAAACATGACAAATATTTATTATTTTATTTAATATTTTGATATAATTTTTATTTATTTATTAAGTTTATTTATTTTATGTTACTTTTTCAAGTACAATTATAAGTATATTGATCTGTGCATTAGTTATTTTATTTTTATATTCTACTTTATATTTCATTATTTTAGATACTTAATTAATATATTTATAAGTTATTTAATCACACATAATAATATTTTATTGTATTTTTCTGAAGTTATTTGTACTCTTAAATAAATATGGGTATTTATTATATATGTATATTACAAGTATATTTATGTATATATTTTAGTGCATTTATTTATTTTATTATATTTTAATGGTTTTATTTTAGTTTAACTATGTACATGTATTATAAATAATATATACAAAATTATAAAAATATAAAAGAATAAAAAATAAAGAATAAATATGATGCATATAATATACATGCATATTGCACAATAGTGACCCGAATCTAACTATTGCATCTTAACTTCAAATTGAATGAAAACACCTATATTAAATGGCTTCATAAATTTTATATATAATTAAAGTTGGGTTTAATCAATTTTGATATAGTATGGAGAAGATTTATTCCTATGAAGTTTGGATTTTGTCTTTTTATTTCAAGTGTCTAGGGCACACCGTACAGTATTTTTATCTACAACTTTCATGTACAAAGTTAATTGATTTTAGGTATAAATAATAAATAATAAAATAGGTCCTAGATTGAATTAGTGGGAATTAAAAATTAGGATTTTTATTGTATTTTGACCCTTATCTTCCCTTCTTTATTCCTTATCGACTAAGTTAATTCTTGACTTATCTCAAGGTTTAGGGTCATTCACTACCTCTGGTATTTTATTTATTTTTCTTTTATTTTCTTTATTCTTTTATTTTGGTAATTAATATAGTATTTTATACAGTATTGACAACATAATTAATAGATCTTGTTTTGCACAAACTAATGCGATTTACATGCATTTGACTAGAGATTAAAGGCCAAAATGAAAGAATAAAGGAGATGAAATGGAGATTCTTGAATGCCCTCAAAGATTATCCACATATAACAAAAAAACCTTTTAAATAATAAAATAGGATGTATATTAAAGGATGTTGGATTGACAATCTAATTCTTTATATGATTGTCTTCATGAAACTATATTTTCCAAGAAGGATATCTATATTTAGGCTTTGGATTCAATCCATTTATGTACCGACACACCCATAGATTTTGATTGTCATCTCAACAGTAGTTATCCATGGTTAGTGAAATAACGAGATTTGGTGAGGGTCAAAATATGTCTCACACAAGGCGGAGACAAAATCGCTGTGGCGACCGCTCACGAAACCCCGATTGGTCAACAATTAACCCACAATGATAATTAAGCAATAAAAAGCAATGTAGAGTTAAATTTTATTATAACTCTACAACAAGGATGTGTATAGGAGCAAGTATGTAGAGGTTTAACACAGGGAACAAGCAGGATAGATCGGGCAAATTAATGCAAAAATGTGATTGTGATGTATGTGTCTATATGCACTCTTTTTTGTTGGTTTTTTATTTTTAAATTTTTATTTTATTTTTGACTTATATTTTTATATTTTTATTTTTAATTTTCTGATTTTATATTTTATTTTTACATTTTATTTTTTTATATTTTTCTTTTAATAAATATATAAGACTATATATCACATATATATACAATATAGGCTATAATAGAAATAAATACTTATAAAAATAATAAAAATAAAGAAAATAAACTTTTTTGGCATTAAAACATTTTTTTACTATTTTTGTGATTTTTTAGAAATTTTTTCTAATTTATATATATATATTTATTTATTTATTTATTTATATTTATATTTAAATTCAGAAATACCCTAAAATAAGGATAAAATTAAAAGGTAGAATTAAAATGGAGATTAAAAAATAAAACAAAACCAAAATTTTTCTAAATTATTTTTTATATGATAATATAAAGAAAACTATAAAATAGAAAATAAAAGTTTTAGAATTTTTGGGAATTATATATATTTTTTATAAGGGTTTTAAAGTTTTTTAATTTTAGGTATTTTATTTTATATTTTTTAGTGATTTTTGATATGAAAGCTAAAACACATAAATAAATAATATATATTTTTTGGTAATTTTTCAAAACATTTTGTAATTGTTATGTATTTTCTATTGCAAACAAGGACAAAATAAGCAATTTTTTATTTTTATGAATTATAAAAAGGTTCCAAATTATAAAATAAAATAATGCATGAAAATGTGTGCAATAAAGAGCAAACACCTATTTTTGAGATTTTTTTCAAGTTTAATTTCTATTTAAAATAAATACAAGAAATAAAGAGAAACTACACTACTAATAGGGGCCTTAAGGTAAATATCAGAAAGTTCAGGGGGCTAGAATGCAAAATTAACAAAACTTTTATACATAATTAAAAACTTCAGAACTAATACGAAATAGAAAAAGCCTCAAGGGCCCTCCTGCAAAACACCAAGCTCATGTGTATCAACATGTGAGCCACGTTGGTGGGGACCAAAACTTAGTTACCAAAAGTGTGGGGGACTAACTGCAATTTTACCAAAATATTACAACATACAATTAAAGTTCTGAGACTGAAACGAAATCTACAAAACTACGGTCCCTTGACTACAAAATACGTGCCTCACGTCGACGGCCACGTGAGGTGAGCTGGCAAGGACCGGAATGCAAATATAGAAAGTCTAGGGGGAAAAACATAAATGCTACAAAACTTATAAGGCAGTCTATGAAAGTTTAAGTTTTAATTATTAAATACAGAAATTACTTGGGTGAAAATAACAAAATACCCTAACATAGGAGGAGGTGCACGATCAGATCTGGTCACTTATGCCATGTATCACAACCCGAATGCATGATAATATTTCGCTGATGAGCGGTCCAGATTAGATCCTTCAAAAATGATCAACGGTTGACGCTCTAGAGATCCAATGGCTTCTGGCAGACCTGGGCTTGTATTCTTGATCTGACGGCGAGGACGGGTGGTGGATGAACAGGGAAGAAGGCTCGCCACAACGAGCTTCCTCTGACGATGGTGTCCTCCTCCGATGTTCGTGGTGGCTCCAAAATGGCCCAAATCACTCCTGCAGGATCCCTCTATGTGCTGGAAGCATTAGGATGCCCAGAAGGTCATCGGAGCTCTCCCACGATGTCGGGGAAGCTAGAGATCACCAGGTATCTTCGGCCACCTTCAAAACTGCTCCAAATGGAAAGGCTCCGAGACATGCAAAAAAAGATAAAGGGGTCGAGGGAAAAGTGCCTCGACCCTGTAGCGAGGTGGATGGGAGTGGGAATGTGAGATCGGAGTTCGTTGGAGCGAAGTTTTGATGAACTACGAATTAGGGTGGTTGAGCAATTAAAGGTGAAACGAAAAACAAGAAGTAAAAACCTAGGACCTAAGATATCTAAGCGAAAGGGGTAGGAAACAACCTCAGCTGGCTGAACCACGAAGGTGAATCTCAACGGTGGCGTAGACCGTTGGAGATGAGTGGAGACGCTCCAGACCACACCGAACCTCCCTCTCAATGGCTGGGGAAGGTCCTGTCACACCCTTCATTTCATAGCACACGAAAAGGAGGCATAGCTAGGTCAAAAAGCGGTTCAAAAGATCAAGGGAAACAGATGGGGAGTTTTGCATGAGGTGGACGAGGCGGCTCAAAGATCGGCAGATATCGGATGATTCAGTGATCCATTCCTCGAGGCAATCCCTAGGCATACATAAGGGGTCCACGAGGAGAAAAAAACCAAGAAGGGATCGAGGCGATTCGGTGAAAGTATCGTCCTCCAAAAATCCACGAATTGAGGTCAAAATGCAGATGTCAGAGGCTATAGACTCAGTAAGAGAGTTGACGAAGGTAAACGGGCGGAGGGAGCTGGTTTGTCCACGCGGACCAATTAGAAAAAACTCTGTGAAAAAAGAATTGAATATTCAATTAAAATTAATAAATGAATTTATTAATTTTAATTTATAAAATAAAAAATATTTATTATTTTTTAAATTGTTTTATTATTATTTTTATTATTTTTAGAGTTTTAGAATTACAAGTTACTTTTTAGGGTTCTATTATAGGTATATTCATCTATGTATTTTGGTACCTTATTTTTATTTTTTATTTTTGATTTTTTAGTTTAATTTATTATTTTATATATTTATAACTTATTTTTATAGGTTTAAATATGTTTTTATTATATTTTTCTACACTTAAATAAGTAGGTGTATTGATTTTATATGTATAGATATAGGTAATTCCTCTATGTATTTTCTGTACATATTTAATTTTATTGTTTTATTTATGTTTTTATTCTTTGTTTTAATATGTAAATATATTATAAATAATATTTAAAAATTATAAAATTATAAAAATAATAAATAATAAATAAAATGAATATTTTAATCAGTATATTGTACAATAGGGCTCCAAAACCTAACCTTCACATTTTAACTACAAAAAAATATGAAATTCCTTCATTAAATAGATTATTAAAGGTTATATACAATTAGAAGTGATTTTGATATATTTTATGTTTTTATTTGAGTGATATGGGTCTGGGAAGTTGGAGTTTTGGAAACTTTTTTAGACTATGACTTTCACATTGTATGCTATTTTTGTGTGATATCAATTTTATATTTTTCTATATTTTATTATCTGCAACTTTCATGTTTAAAGTTTCTTTATTTGAATAACAAAAAGTGGAACTAAAAATAGGTCCCAAAACGAATAAATAAATGGAGATTTTATTAGTATTTTGGCCCTTATCTCACCCACTTTATTCCTTGTCGACATAGTCATCGAGATGCCTAGTTCTCGGGGTTTAGGGTCATAAAATATCTATGATATTTTATTCTTTTTCTTTTCTTTATTATATAATTTTGGAATTAAAAACTGTATTTTATACAGTAATTACACAACAACGTATGGGTGCTAAATGATGCAAATTAAGTGTATTTACATGCATTTACCAGGATTTTTAAGGCTAAAATGATAGAATAAAGATGATAAATTAAGATTCATCAGTTAATTTAATGGTGGTGATTGAAGATAATATATATCCTCACAGTATCTTCGATATCAATTTTGTTTTCTTTTGCCATTAGCAAGAAAGCCCACGTACACTTGTTGTGATTGGAACAACCCACAAATAAATAACAATATACAAAAGATAGATAGTGAGCATGTTTATTGATTTTATACTGACTATATGGTAAGCTTAAAGTGAAAAAAAATAAAAAAAATCCCTTGATTTACTGATTAGCTTTTGGACTTGAATCAAACTCCGGCAAAATGTGTACGCTACCAGTTAGCATTGTTAGGCATTACTAAAACACAAATAAGTTGTAATGTTGCCCAGCATCACCGAATAGTTTTAGCTTTGAGATATGGCATAACACCACAACAATGCAAAACCAAAGCAGATTAGGGTGCAACAAAAGATAGCACACGACCAAGGGAAAGATGCCTATTGTCGTGAAGGCTCGGATTTTGACACACCATCACCAACACAAAAGGTCTCTAAGATGTCTATTGTCCCGAAGGCTCGGATTTCAGCACACCATCACCAACAAAAAAGGTCTCTAGAGATAGGGCTAAACATGATACGGGGTGAATCAATACCTAAGAATATCGATTTCACTTCAAGTAATGATTGGATACCATGTAGAAATTAATACAACCATGAATGCGAAGAATTAAATGGACAATTCATCTTGATAGATGGGAAAGACCACAAGAGGGGATGTGCCAGAGCACACATGTCTAAGATTTTTATCTTGTAGTTGAAGAAAAAAGAAGATGGGTTGCATATATATAGTCTCATATGGTACCCATGCCCCCGTAAACCCGAAGAAACATACAGCTAAATGACTGTATATTTTTTCTGCAACAATTTCTTCACCTCAAAGAGATGAGATGGGGATATGCTAGATCTCGTCTTTGTTTTGCTTTGATGGAATATCTTGGCCTATTCTTGTATTTGGGGGAATCCTTCATAAAAGGTTTTGCTCACCGCGATGTATAAATGCTCATAAAATTAGATCTATTTCAATTTTCTTCCGCGGTCTATTTACCTCGTTTTCCTTCAAATCCTTATGGAACTCGTAGAGTTTAGTACTGAAGTAAAATTTCAAATTGTAGAAACAAAATGCCGAGTGATTTACCGCTATTGATGGTCACCATTCATCACACCCCATTTTCGACCCTTTTGGGATACATACAAAAGCCAGCAGAGATATACCCCGTTTCATGTTTGTATTGTAAAGTGATTCCATGGAATCCTCAATTTCCACGAGATTGGATTCTCGTGTTTGAGAGGCTATCTAATGAGTTCATTGGCTACATTAAATTTAAATGTCTCTTTATTTTTTTAATCAGCATTTCATTGTAATTAGATGATGTAGACAATAAGTATAAGTATATAATCCAAACATGGCCTTAATCACCTGTGCCATTGTATGCCAAATATTCGCATCAATTTAAAAACAACTGATTACATTTTTGACATAGGAAATGATTGGCACAGAACCTCTGTATGGATGCATAAAAATCCTTTCTATAAAAAAGTATGGATGCAACTAGTGACTGTTCAGAATTCATCTGCCTATAGTATCAGACGAACCAGTACATATGGACAGGACCGGAAAAACTAAATATATGGACAACATGAGAAACTTGATGTATGTGTGTGTGATTCTTGATCGTAAATATGCAGTCAACAACACCGCGATCTCTTGCTGCTGCCTTGCGCATCCTCGTGCTCCATAGTGTCAGCAGAACGCTTGCCCAGGGACGGCTGTGGTGGCGCCAACCATTCATCATCTCCGAACAGTTGGTCGGCGAGAACTGTTGCCGGGCTGCCGATCATAGGGCAGACACAATACGAGGCATCGTTGTTGTAAGGCTCGGAAGGGAGTTGGCCTACTGTTGGATAGAGTGATTGTGGATCCTGCTGTTGGAATCGGCTGATTGGCATCAGGTTCTCCTCTATGAAACTATATCCATGATGGATCGGTGGATATTCATTGCCAAAGAGATACTGGTTGTCCGTCATCACATCATCAAATATCTCATCTGTACTTGCCCAGTCAGGCACATCAACAACGATGCTGTCGTCGGCCAACACGTGATCTTGAGTTTCGAGGATGGGCTCCCCCAGAAGGGAACGGATAAACTCCTGGAAGTCTGCCAGAGGGGAACGGATAATTGGTGGGGCAGGAAGAACGGCATCAATGGGAATGGCGTCAATAGAAACCGCGGGAGGATCACAAGGACGGGGGCGATTCTTCCTCGGTGTCGTATAGATGTTGTAAAGAGCCACGGCGGAGAGCCGGGCGGAGGAGGAGAACCATGTGCGGCACTCCATAGCTAGGAACTCGCTTTTGATCCATTCTTTGCCGTCCGGGGAGTTCTTGGTGCGGAACTCGAACTTCCGCATCTCCCCGATCTTGTCTCCATTGGAGGTCCGAACACTTTGCACCTTGCTAGTGCGCCTCCACTGTCCTCCTTCGGCGATCCGGCGGTGATGCGTGATGCTGTTGCCCTTGGAGGATATCTGGAGCGTGGATGAGAAGCACCAGCAGGGAGACCCGTCGACGAGCAGGTCCCGCGGGTGGCAGCCGTAGATCTCCTGGTATGGCATATGCGGAGGGACGTCGTGGGCAGTGTTCCCTCCGGTGACGAGCAAGTAGTGCAAGAGCGCTTCGATGTCGGTTGCCGTCGGCTCGAAGCGGTAGCCGAAGGGGACGCCCGCCATGGATTCTCTGGTTGGTGGACAGGAGCGCGGAAAAGAGAGGAGGGTTTCAATTGGAATGGAAGATGGTGAAGTGACGGATGGACCTGTATCTTATATCTCACAACTAACTCTACTTGAGGGGATTAAATGTAATCTCTTCCTCGTCCCGCCCGTTTGATTCAGTTGGACTCAGTCCACGTAATCTGAAATTGATGCCCCTGGATGTTGATGGAGAAGTGGAATGGTATGGAAGAGAGTGAGCTGGCAGACTTCTTGCATCTTAATTATATCTCTATTTGGAACTAACTCTACTTGATTTTGTTGATGAAATCTTGGGGATCTAAACTTCCTACCTTTTTCCTGACCGGTTGTTTCTGTTTACACCCCCACCCACAGAGGTGCGTACTCTCTCTCCCTCCCTCCCCCAATATTACTAGACATCACATTGATCCATAGCGACGGTCTTAATGCCATGCAGATTCCATCTTTATTTCTTTTTTCGCCCTCTGATAATCTTCTTGACCAATTGAGAATCATGCCCCCAAAATTCGCTTCACTTGTACTTCATCCGATCCGAACCGTGACATCGGATCACCGATCAACCTGCTCAATTATCCACTAAATTGGATATCCATTTTGTGAGATGGATATCGGATTACCCGCAAAAAAAAAGACCGAACAATACAAAATTCCATAAAATCGTTACCATTAAATATATATGTAGTTGAGAATATAAAATACTCTTTTAAGTGCAGAGTAATACCCGTAGTCATTGCTGGGACTACTACGAAATTTTCAAAAATCACTTCTCAAAAATAAGCTATTTATAAAAAATTTAAATGAATACGAAACTTTGATGTAACTAGAACGGACATGGAACGATAATCGTACTTTACCTTTTCAGTAGTATAGTTAGGAATATAACGTCAATGTAATGGGGTGTAATTTACATGTTTTACTACCAATTTGTGTTAATTAACTTATTAAATAACATCCTTGATTATAATGGACCATGCTAACCACAATGGTCGACGGCATGTACCTACAAGCAGGTCGACGGATGGACCAATTTCGTCGCAACCGACAGCCATGAGATCGATGTCGATGTTGCGACGAACACTACAAATGCCAAGATCATTACAACCATTACAACGACACTTGTAAAATACACTTCTTAGAAAAACATAAATCGATGTTTCATGCACTAAAAGACTAAGAAAATATTATAATAACCCAACCCTTGATTATTTGTCATAATTGGTCCAAATCGAAAATTTGAGTATTGAACACATACCAACTATATTCTAAACAAGTGGCTAGTTTCGTTTCAATATTCTCATTAGTTGTCATATATGTCAAGTCGAGTTTGCTTATGCTATAGATTTCCAAATTACATGATTTAATACAATATCAAGTGTAAAATGACCGTTAAACTATGAAAAAACTAAGATATCCTAAACAAAACATGCAAAATGAATCAAGTTCCTACCCTTACAACCATTGCAAGCTTGGATGCATAAAAATAATGTTTTGTCCAATGCCATGAATGCGGAATCAATACAATTGTAGACCCAGCTTGTGAGGCTAGAAGACATTGGTACTAATTCGCGCAAACAAATCATAGGACAAATATGCTTGTGTGTAAAGTTTGGTGTACTAGAGGACCTATATGCGAAGGTTGGAGATGGTCAACACACGACAACCGCACAAGTGTTGTAATAGAGAAGGATGGTAAGGATAAAAGGCCAGTGTTATGCTAGGAGATGGGATGAGCACAAGGGGTTGTGAGATGGAAGGTCCCCACACACAAGAGTTAGGAAACATGGTGAAAATTAATCACTAGTCAAGTAAAAGCTTGGATATTGATGGTGGAGATGAGAACGACAATATGTTACCATGTTGGTTTGGGAGGAAAGAGTGAAATCATTTACTATTTAACGCTTTTGCATCCACATATATGTAGAGGTATAAAGAGGAAAAGAAATGAAACAACAAAACACATACATTTACAACTAGCTATCTCTCATATTTAGACAGAAACTAATCAAAACCTGCAAGTGCAAATATACAACATTCCATTGCATGCTATGACTGCCACTCACATCTAATCTCCTTAACTTCACATTTTATTTCTAATAAAATTCATCATTATACATGGAAGATGACATTTCACCATGCATGTTCAGCTTCTACTTTAAAATAGTTTTGGCCCTTCACTATACATTGAAGACAACATTTTGTTATGGAAGACATGGGAACAAGTTACACAACTATAAAATAGTAACAGATAAGATTGTGCCAAAACATTTATTAAATGATACACACAAATATATTTTGTTATTATGCATACATATGGAAGAATAGTATTAAAAGGAGATACCAAAATATTATGTATACATGAATAACAAAATTGCACATTGTTTAACAAAATAATACCCACGAAGTAATTTAGAAAAAAGACATAATGAAAATTCAAGGTAATTGAGGCATCATGAGAAATATAGAGCTATATACATTGATGGAAGGAAAGATGGTGGAAGGAGGTCGGGCAAGGGTGGAGCTAGCAGGGGAGAGGAAGGGACCGTAGGACTAATGAGGGGAGGGGATCACAAGAGGTTAGTCGAGGAGGAGGAGGAGGAGAGGAGAGAGGGGTGGAGGTTGGATGGGAGGGTGGTGCCGGTAGAGAGTGGAGGAAGGGATTCCTCGAGGATGGGACATTGAGGACAATGTTGGTGGAGGGATAATGAATCTGCATTCGTCATATTTATTTATTTATTTTAGCTTAAAATACCTTATAAAACACCTGTATATATCATTAATTTCATTCTTTTACTAACTCTAACTCTTGTGTAAGTACTGTATATTTATCACAATTTTAACATAAAATAATTATTAAATAAATAAAGGAAAATTAAAGAAAATCAAAGACTGTATATATGCAATAAATAAAGGCCGAATCAGACCCTGAGAGAAGGTTAAGACTTGACCAGATCGACTGATGACGTGCTAAATGCAAGTATTAAAATCAATTCGTTGTAGCACAGGCACTTACCTTCTCATACATAATCGAGAAGGAATCTCAATGACGAGGTTCAGCTTTAACTTGTAACATGGGGAAATCTTGGGTCGAACTCAAGGACACTAGCTATAATACAACTATTTAGGTATTTCAATATTTTGGCTAAGTAGTTGATAAATTATCTTAGTCAAAACAAATACACAATAATGCGAGCAAGCAATGCAAGGTAAATGCACATCACAAATGCATGTATGAGATGAAATGTGATTTTTAAACAATTAATGCATGTTAGAAATTATCAACATAATAAACAGAATGGTAACACTCTAAAATATGCAAATATATTCACAAATATGCCATGAAATGGTCATTCGATTCGAAGTAAATTATCGCTTTAATCAACATCCAATTAAGAGAGGAATTCAAAGTCAGGTTTCACTTTGATATGAATAAAAGAATCTACTTCTTCTCTAATTAATTAATCAAATATTACACACCAAACACGTCAACAACAAAGCCTTTTCCCACAATTAAGTAGGGTCGGCTACATGGATTCTTCGCCTCAATTCAGATTTATCTTGGTTCCATCTCGGGCTTATATCCAAAAAACAAAGATCCCTTTATATACTCTCTTTCCAACACTTCTTGGGCCGTCCTCGCCCTCTCTTAGATGGTTCAACATCCCAACACTCGCATCTCCTAATTGGTGCATCGTCTGACCTTCTTTGCAAATGATCAAATCATCTTAAGTGGTTTTCTCGCATCTTATCCTCGATCGGAGCTATACCGACTTTCTTTATGATTGCATCATTCTGAATCCGATCTTTACGTATGTGTCCACACAACCACCTTAGCATTTTCATTTACAACCATTCTCTGCACATGTCTATGATTTACAGGCCAACATTCAGATCCATAGAGCATAGAAGGTCTTACGGCTGCTTTGTAAATCTTTCCTTTAATTTTTAAAGGAATTTTCTTATCACAGAGAACATCAGAGGTTCCTCTCCACTTTATCCAGCCTGCATTTATTCTATTAGTAACATCTTATCAATTTCCCCTTCATGTTGCAAAATAGATTCCAGATATCTAAAAGAATCTCTCTTCTAAATGTTATTGTCACCAATCTTCACCTCGATTCCTTCACCATTACTTCCATCAAAGGTGCACTCCATATATTCCATCTCATCCCTACTTATATGAAATCATTTAGTCTCAAATGCATGTCTGATACCTCTAGCTTCTCATTGACTCCATCTGTAGTCTCATTAATCAACACAATATCATCAACAAATAACATACACCAAGGTAACTCATCTTAAATGTGACTTGTCAACTTGTCCACAATCAAAGTAAAAAGAAATCGACTCAAAGCTGAACCTTGATGTAAACTATTGTTGATGTCAAAATAGTCAGTCTTCCTAGACAGGGTCCCTACACAAGATAAAGCCCTATTATACATATCCGTTATGAGGTTAATGCATAGTACATGTACTTGTGTCTTCTCCAAAACTCTCCATAATATCACTCATGGGACGGAATCATAAGCCTTCTCCAAATCAATAAAGATCATATGGATGTTCTTCCTTTTAGCTATATAAATCTCCATTGTTCACCTCAGTAAATGGATGGCTTCACTAGTTGAGTAACCTGGCATGAATCAGAATTGATTTTCTTTTACCAACATCACACATCAAATCAGAAAATAAATATAGCTACCAAATTAGAGAATAAATATAGCCATATGAAAGATAGTGAAACGAGGATCATAATGAAATTGAAATAAATCAATCACATATAATATGCTCAAGATATTAATCATTGAATTTGGGGGCACAAATATGATAAAACATAACATGAAAAAACAAATAGATCCCTGAAGGGATTAAAATGCAATTACTAAAAACCAATGTGAAAATTTATTGAATACTCCATGTATGGGCGTATTTTTACAAATAAGTAAAATCGATGAGGTGAATATGTAATTAACACAGGTCCACACATGCAAGGCATGTGCAGTCCTAGGTTTGGTTGGCTTCCCATGGCTTGGGCAACGTGGCAACAAGCGATGCTTCGGTAAATGGCACGATTGCTCCAAGGCTGCAGGTTTGGAGTTGTTGATGTGGCGTAATCACAACCATTTGATCATCTCCAAATTGGGGTGATCCAACGACAACTGTACTCCAGGGATCTTCCTCTCCTCCTTGCAAGGCTGCAAAAGGGGCGGGACTACAGCAAGACATTCCTTCCTCCTCCAAGCTCCAGGAGGATGTCTGAAGGTCGGGCGATTGTAGAGATTCCTTACGAAGATGGAGCATGGTCGGTGAATTCATGCCTCGCTCTGGATGTTGATGAAGAAGGAGAAGCCTCAGGGATGCAAATCCGGATC
Organism: Ottelia alismoides; assembly: GCA_037367405.1. Lineage (NCBI taxonomy): Eukaryota > Viridiplantae > Streptophyta > Magnoliopsida > Alismatales > Hydrocharitaceae > Ottelia > Ottelia alismoides. Next base: position 50,481 of record JAZKJV010005020.1, read on the forward strand.
AGAGCTCCTTTGAGCATTCCAGCCATTGAAAGGCTTGTGACCTACATATGTTAGCAAGCATAGCCAAAACAATTTGAAGTGTATACATACGAATGCGAGTGAAGTGGAGGCTGATCAGAGCGTAGAAGGTGGTAGCCAGCATCAGTTCCTCTTTGTTTGAATGGAGAAAAAAGGAGGGAATAGTCTGAGGTCTGGTGGAAAGAAGAAGATGAACTCGACCTCCTACGTTCATCACCATTGCACGACGATGGTTGAAACATGGTCAAATCATGAGAAAGGTATAGGTGCGTGCAGTGAAAAAATTGAAGAAATTTCAATCAAACAAAGAAAACTCACTGTAAATTAAAGATTATTCACCATTGGTGGAGGAATAACTTGTGCTTGAGGTCAGAGATGGACTCAGGGTCTTTGCTTTACATGCCCAGCCTTGGCACGAAGCTCAAACAACCACCATTCGATGTTGTAGCATGGCCAGACAACCATAAATCACATTGAGGCGGAGGTTGTCTTTGTATCATCAATCCTCCATCTGCCTATCACGGAGAGGAGGAAAGAAACTGGGCCTCGCCCATGTAATGGTTGACAATTGACCATGATGGCTAGTGGTGGGTTATTTGAAGCGGAGAAGTGGTGGTTGCAGGTGGTTTTGACGGAGGTTTAATCTCCTAAAATAAACGAATGGGTTAGATTTAAAGAGGTTATAGAGTTAGAATGAAGGATGGAAGTTAGAAGGATGCGAAGGTGGTAGGGGTTGGTCGAAAGGGATCTGGAGGTAGTTGGTGTAAATTGGAGAAGTGAGGCAGTTGGGACATGGAGGCAACTGGCTGGAGATTGAAGAGAAGGCAGACTATCAACCGAGATGAGTCTTATAAGGAAGCGATCATATGGCTTGGATGGAGACAGGTGGTAACACAGAAGTGGGCCACGTGGCGTGATCTGAAGGTGCCACGTTGCCGAATCAAATTTGAAGAAATTAAATAAATCAGAATTAATTATGGAAGAATTAGTTAGAGAGTAAATTAGGAAAAGTGGTAAACATGAAAGTTGTAGATCTCAATGAGATCTACAACTTTTATGCAGAAGTCAAAAAGATCAGAGGTCATTTGTATATAGATAAAAATTAAATACTAATAAAAACATATAAAACAATTTTATTTTTGGTATTTTATGAGTTTTTGTTTTATTTTATGTTATTTTACTTATATACAATATTAATCTAATTTTTATTTGATTTCTAATAAGAAATAAATATATAAAATAATAAACCATATTAATATTATATTAATGTATAATAATTAGTGTCATTTATCTACAACACAATAATTAGTAATTAATATTAATTAGTCAATGAATCTTGTCATTTATTTAAGCAAGAGAGATAAATATAATTAATTAAGATGATAAATCTTGGATTTATAACTCCTCTATACATAAGTTAAGCTCGTCCTCAAGCTAATAAAGAATTTGTTAAAGAGTTAGCTTAATTAGTGAGATCCCTGACATGTGCAAGTGAGTATACAAGGCTTGATTTGACCTAGAACACTAGGTTTTAGGGATCCTAAAACTCTGAGTTGATCTAAGTATTAATCAAAAGGAATTCAACTCATCTAATTATCAGACTCTCAATGAATACATATATGTAAGAAGTATGACTTTAGTGTAGACTGCACCATGAGAATAGAATCAAGACATCACCGAAAATTCCAATCTCAGAAGCTCTCTTAAGGACCCAACCCTCAACCCTATGGATTAAATCTAACCTTACATCAATCCACCGTTCCTTTAGTTTGTCAAACTTTAAAAAGATATATGGAAGGCATGATAATGGAGGATGTGGGATTGTATACTTATTTTCTCTTCCTCTCATTGGAATAGGTTTCTCTCAAGTGCCAATACTCAACACAAATTTCATTTTGATTTTTGCCAATCAGTGTGTCTGTAATAAAAAGTTGGAGTTGTCTGCACTTATTTTCCAGGGAATACACCAGGGTGTGTCTTTTTTGAGTATCTAATATTTCTTTTACACTCGGACTTGTAGCATTTACGATGCAGAGCCCTTTTTTGGGTGCTAGCCTAACTCTTGGCCCTAATAGCAGTGGTCCAAGTGGGCACTTTGAAATGGTTGGGATCTCTTTCCTTTGGTGGAACCTCTTTGATATTTCACTTTGTTTGGTGAGAGCTTTTCGTTCATCATTTCTTTGTTTTCTTTGTTTTCGGCTAGCTCCACTGATTTTACCAAAATATTGGCGCACATTGATTAACTTATTAATTTAATGTCACCACAACCAAGCACTTTATGTCCAATTCAAGAGATAGCGTGAGAACAAGTCCCATACTGGCTAAGATGTTGACACTCAGGTTTCATGAAGCCATCATTAATTTTATCCCATCCTCGAGCATCATATAGATCAAGTCCTAACTCAATCTTCTAATCCTAGTCTCCTAGTAATACTTTGACTCATCATCTTAATCATAAATACAATCATGCATGTGAGTGATAGTCAAATTTCTTTTAATAGAGATTAAGCATGAAATATAGCATGCATATCTTTAAACTAGGAGAGTATTAATTTTTAGGTCTAAGATCCTAATGATTAATACAAGATAACTCTAGGTCTATGGACTCCTTAAATAAAAGTGTGAAAAAGATCATCTCAAGCCTTGAGTGCATAGTGAAAGTGTTAGAGGAAAAACCACCTATTAGTAAGTTTATGTGTTAGTTATTTACAAAAGAATCGAGGAATTATTAGGTTTATTGAGACAAAGATGACAGACTGGGTATATTTGACAGAACATCATAGAGGAACAATCCGAATAAAATTCTAATACAACACTACAAACTTCAGTTCCTTAAAAATCGAGATCGGGTCTTCAAGGTTTAAAATCACAGGCAACCTTATGTTTCAACTGCTTCTTCCTAAATAGAGAACACTTCAAAATCTAAATCTGAAATATCTTCATCAACTTGAAATTTCAACCTTCTAGAATGATGCCATTCTTCCTCAACAGTGATATCCATATCTACATGGGAAGCCTAAAAATTCTTCATGATTATTGGAAGGCTAACCAAATCTTTATATCCTTCAATAGACTTCTGGGTTTTTCTTAGAAGAGAAAAACTAGACATAAAAGAGTATCCCACTTAAAATATGGGTGAAAATTCAAAAACTGAATATCCTCAAGAATGGTAGAGGTACTTCCATATCTAATTTTTTTGTCAATAAATCATCTTCCTTAGTAGGTATCACTCTTTTCAAAGAGCTCTTTATCAACTTGATCTTCGAAAATATAGAATTGAAATCCATATTTTTCCTCCATGTGTAACTCTAAAAGACTCTTAAGGCAAAAACAACCTTATAAAAAGAAAGAAGAAATGATTCGGTGAACTGTCATGATCTCCAACAAACCTTAAAACTCAAAATGATACTGAAGACACACAAAAAAATTTATAGGCTTGATTTTTATTGAATTTGAATAGAGTTAATTAGTTATTCTCATTTACACCCTTTGTTTTGAAAAGAATTTTGAAAACGTTTTTGCAAACATTGTCACATATATAGGTTTTCGTAATATTTTACAAATGTTTTTTTTCAAACATGCCAAGACGAATTTTTACAAACCATGCAAAACACTTAAAAACCATGTCAAATATTTATATAATTTTCAAAATATTTTCAAAATATTTTCAAAATATTTTATACAAAACTCAGTTCAAAATTGTAATATCATACGTACAACCACATGAGTTTGAAAAAAGTTTAAAATTTTGAACTATGGCTAGAGTATGTATATAATATATGCGATAGACCCCCCTATACTTAGTTTTTCCTATGTCCTCGTAGCACAAAGTGATATGAAGCCATAACACAACTAAGCATAAAACAATCTACAAGAGCTAAGTCGAGTTTTCAGACAAGGTAAGAATGCATCACATGAAATATACAAGAATGTTTCCCCTATACTTAGGTTCTAGAAGATCGAAGTAAAGATATAAAGATAAATTCATAGGTGGAACCAGAACATAGGAAGAGATGAGGAAAAATCCCCTCCATACTTAGGCTGAGAGAAGCCTAACTGTAGATGGAATAATAAATAAGAAGTTAATGAAAAAAGAGTATGAGTATTCTAAAATTCAATCTTATGATGTGAATCTGTCATGATAATCATGCCTTACCTGATAAAAATTAAACTGACTCAATAGGCATGAAGTTAATCAGCTCTACAAGAGTTAACCTTTCCTTGGATTCTATAAAATACTTGAGTAACTTCCTATTAACCATAGAGGAAGTTGCATTCTCTGAAAGCTCTGAAATCTCTACACTACCATTCTCATGCACTTCCCTTAAAATATAAGGACCCGTCCACTTTGATTTTAGTTTCCCGTGGAAAATCCTTAACTCCGCATTAAACAACCACATCTTTTGTCCATGGACAAAGTTCTTGCATCTAATATGCACATCATGCCACTTCTTACTTTGTCCTTATAGATCATGTTGTTGTCATAAGCTCGAGTGCGGATTTCCATTAGTTCATTTAAGTTGAGGTCTCTACACAACTTTCCTAAGTGACATCTCTAGTTTATCTTCTTTATTGCCCATTTGGATTTGTGCACTAACTCAGCGGGCAAATGACATGGCTTGCCATAAATCATCCCGAAGGTGAAGTGCTCAGAGGTGTCTTGTAGGCCATTTTGTAAGACCACAGAACTTTGTCCAACAATTGAGACCATTTCTTCCTATCAGGTCAGACTAATTTTTGAAGAATGCTCTTCACCTCCATATTTGAAACCTCTGCTATGTTGTTTGATTGAGGGTTATAAGTGATGAACCTTGGTTTCATCATGTTAATTTCCATATTTTATTCCCTTAGCTTAGATTTTTGTCAATAAAAACCAGAGTAAATGTCATATATATATATATATATATATATATCTTGGTCTTAAAATAAATTTAAAATAGAAAAAAACAAAACAAAATTTGTAGTGTTTTTACACCTTTATAAATTCTCACAAAAATATTTCTCCTTTTGTTTGACTTTTTTTCCCATTTTTTGTCAACATGAAACTTGTAGATCTCATCAAGATCTACAACTTTCATGTTTTGATTTTTTCAAATTTAGACTCCTTCTATTTCTTTTCGATTTTTTCTTCTGAGTAATCTCATTAGGCCAAGTGGCTCTTTCTAGTTGAGCCACGTGACCCGCTCCCCTCGCGCCATACGCCTCCCTTCTCAACCATCCAATCTTCTTAGGCACTCTCCGTCTTAGCTGCATGACTGCACTTCAATCACCACCCTTCGATCACCCTCCAGATCGCATCTGGAGCGTCCGCACCCGCTCAATCCTATACTGTTGGATCCATAGATCCAACAACCATCCACACCTCACCTACATCCCTTGGATGTGCCCTGATCGATTAGATCAGGGCCGTTCCTTAGCAACTTCACCTTGACTGTTGGATCGCAAGATCCAATGGTCAACACCTCATCTTCCACCTCTGTCTGCACCCTCTCTCCCACGTTCTCCACCACACAATCCTGTCGCCCCCTTCTAATTTTCCCAGCCATGATAGCCACTTCCTTCACTCTCTACCCATGCCATGTCCAAGCCCTCACTCTCGATGTCCTCACGAATCGCCTAGCTAACCAAGTTTCCCTCTCTCTCGCTCCATATTCCACTCGTAAAACACGATCTCCATCACAATCACCTCTACGTTCCACCTTGAAATATGTCATCACGACCCCATTTCACCCCGTCCAACTTTACGTAAGCCACGACCTAGTGTCTCTCCGCCTCCTCGTGATAGAGGGAGTTCGGATCGATGACGCAATGGTTGCCAGGCCCCCAGTGTTGACTCTTTGTCGTGGTAGGCTATGCCTTTGACCTTTAAACATCGACAAGCTGCTCCGAAGGGTCGACAGAGTCTAGCAAAGACCAGATCCCTCACGGAGCTCAAGCCAGGCCGCCTCGTCTGCCCCTACCTCCAAGTAAGTCCTTTATTCCTCTCTCTTTTCCTTCGTGTTTCTCTTATTTAATTAGGATCTTACATTGTTTTTCTCTCACAATTGATCACACTACTAGCTCCACCGTACTTTACTTATTTTTACCTTTCCCTCCGACCATCTTCTCGCTCCTCCATTATCTCCAGGTGCCTCGCCCCCTTCTTCTTTGCCTTGTTGGAGAAGACAACCAGGACTGTCGCCTTCTTCGCACATATGGCCCTTCGTTCACCCTCACCTCACTTGAACTCAACACCTGCATGCTTCAGCTACTGTCACTAATACTTGCAGGTGATTGCCTTCAATGGTAGGACTTCGGCCGGAGCTGGGTTCTCAAGCTCCTCCCCCAACATGGGTTCATTGACGACCCCCTCTAGGGCACCCGATGCCATCCTCGTGCTTCAAGCTTGATCGCCATGCTTACAGGGACCTTCCTAGATCTTAAGCAAGTACGAAGGATGACGACTGAGCTTTGGGCCCATCGCCGGAGATCTGTTAGTGATGCCTGCTATCGACGGAGGAGGAGGCTCTAGAGCGTACATGTGCCTTTTGATGGTACCCTCCTAGTGCCTATCCAATGGCCCCCATTCAACCACTGTCACTAACACTTGCAGGTGAATGCCTTCAATGGTCAGACTTCGGCCGGAGCTGAGTTCTCAAGCTCCACCCCTGACATGGGTTCGTCGACGACCCCCTCTAGGGCACCCGATGCCTTCCTCGTGCTTTAAGCTTGATCGCCATGCTTACAGGGTCCTTCCTAGATCTTCAGCAAGTGCGAAGGACGACGACTGAGCTTTGAGTCCATCGTCGGAGATCTGTTAGTGCCGCCTGCTATCGACGAAGGAGGAGGCTCTAGAGCGTACAGGTGTCGTTGGATGGTACCCTCTCAGTGCCTATCCAATGGCTACCATTCAGCCACGTCGATGCCACCAAGGCTAGGGGGTTCGGGTGATCCAAGCCAGTGACTATGCTCTAGATCCTTCCACGTGTTCCGAGCCTCATCCCAAGACTAGCACCGGAGCCGAGCCTTCATCCGAGCCTAGCCTCGCATGCCCAGGTCACATGAGGGATTACAGGGGTGCCCTGCCGACTTCTCTAATTTGTAGTTAGGTCCTCCTAGCATGCGCCCAACGTGTAAACCAATGTGCAGTTAGGTCCTCCAAGCATGTGCCTATCATGTGTTCTTGGGGTTATTTGCATCCGACCCCCTTTGAGTTGTAATAATTGTAATACAGCCCCTACACATATAGGATAATTACATGGAAGGCCTCGTAACTTTTCTTAATTGCATTTATGCCCTTCCAGGGACTTAATGGTAATGTTTTATCTATTTATTTGAAGTTTTATTTACGCTTATGCTCGTAAACTCTTTTGTAAATATCTTGAGCATATAATCTCCATTTTAGTTGATTTCAGTTTTGTTTCGAAGCTTATTTACTTGTCTATCTTGTGGCATGATTTATTTTCTGATTTGACACTTGAAATTTTGATGATTAATTTTGGTAATATAGTGTCACTAGCTTAAATATTTATTATGCCTTTTATTAGTTCATTAATTTAATTTGTTTTATTAATTAAACCTGAAGTTGATTATTCTTCTATGGCTCATTGATTTCATCTATATAGGGCTTAGGTGTACATTTCTATTCTTGCATCACATGGCATTATAAAAATCAAATAAAAAGTGTCCTCATTTGTTTGCATCATGTTTCCTTGTATGTTGGCCTATGAGTTCTTTATCCATCGCTTAATCTAAGTATTAAGAGTATGAGTAACTACTTAAGAGGCTCGTGTCCCTGAGTTCGACCTTGAACTTGCCCAAGTAAATAAATTTGACTGCTTTTGTTTAATTGAAAAAATAGATTTAATGACTTTTGATCGATCTGATTTTACCCAGCTGCAACGAGATTCGAGTGTTAATTCGACATAATTAAGAGGGAGATTTACTGGTTTATCAATAAGGACTAGTTATTCAATGCTCAAATCCATAGTTTTTGATAAAGATTTCATCAGTCCATTAAAAATGGTTCCATCCATTAGATATCAAAACTCTAGGTACCACGAACTGTGAAAATATGATACTTAATAAACTTACAAATGGTCCTACCCTTTATGGTTCGAGTTGGGATAACTCCACCCATCTGGACAAGTAATCAACCACTAACAAGATATATTCAAAACCTTGGCTACTAGGGAAGAGACCCATGAAATATATGCCCCAAGCATAAAAAATATCAAAAAAAATCATAGTCTGCATGGGCATCTCATCTATAGATCCAACAGTCATTCCCATCCTTTGACAGACCAAGCACGACCGTACAAAATCTGCACCATCTCTAAACAAGGTCGACCAGAAAAAACTACATTGCAATACCTTGTGAGCGGTTATATTTCCTGAATGGTGCCCTCCCGCTTCAAATGAATGCCAATATATAAGTACACTCTGGTATCATTCCTGAGGAATACACCTTCACCATATATAATCCAATCCTTCAAAGAAAAGGAATAGATCCTCCCAATGATATTTCCTCAAATTTTCATTTTCTATCTTATGTGTTTGATCGTAGGTAGGACACACTAAATTGTGATGCACATAGACATCGCTTCACTTAGTTCAAAATCAAATCTGTTCTTTCCCGCTAATAGAAGCATGCTAGGTGTGGTTTTCATCGACTTTCATACATTTAGTAATTGATTTTAATTCAGTCTTGTTTTCACGAAGATAGTTAAAGGAACTGTGAATTTTCTTCTTTAGCATAGACCATGATTTTATCGTATGCATTGATTTTTTCTCGATTCCTCTTCCTGGAATGATCACCTAGGATTTAAATGGAAACTGAGAATGATCTTTAGATGATGTTTGATTTATTTATGTTGACATTAAATCAGTGATAACCTTGAAACTAAAATTGGGACTGTTAGTGCAAGTCGAACCAATAAAATGGAGTAAAATCAATTTTTGGGAGAGCAGTACTATTTTTCTACGTAGGATATTTTGATTTAGCATATCATTAAGCCTCACATAATTATAATTATCTTTTATAATCAATAAATATGAAAAGATAATTGACCAACATTTGTTGGTTTCATGTGCGAGTTGGTGAATCAAGGGTGTTGCTTGGTTGATTGAGCCTTGTTTGTTTTTGACACCCTCCCATAGACCTTAAGTAGTCCATTCATTTCCATAGATTCATTCATTCATGAGTAAATTCATCCTAACCTCTTTGTTCCCCTCAGGTCTCCCCAACTTCACTTACCCATCTCTTTACCTAGGCTATTCTCATCCTAAGTATAGGGGGGCCTGAGTCTCCGTGAATTCTGACTCATTTATCCTTCTCTCCGATACTTAGGTTATTTTAACTTAAGTATAGGGGAGTTCCTCCTTAGTTCGGTATCCTTTCCTATATATTAACTTGAGCTATGGCTTTGAGGACACAGCAAAAGTTAAGTATAGAAGGTATACCATATATATTGTATATGTACTTCAGCCATAGCGCTATTTTTGAAAATTTTGAAAAAATTTAAAAATTTTGTGGCTGGAGTATAAATTTTCTTGAACTAAGTTAATCTTCTCTACTATGTTACATTATTTTAAGGAATATTTTGAAAATGGTTGAAAAATGGGTTTTACTTTTTTCGAAAAAAATCGTTTGAAAAATGCTTGAAAAACCTTTATATATGTGACACCGTTTGGAAAATATTTTCAAAGTTTTTGTTCAAAAAGGTGGGTTTAAATGAGACTAACTTGTGTTTGTAAATATTCTTAAAAAATGAAGAAAATTGATGAAGGAGTTGGTTTAATCCCTGACATACTCACATTCACACAAGGTTAGTGATGTTCAAGAACACTTGATTTATGAGGTCTTGAGATTTTAAGTTAACCGACCTTAGTCATTAGGGTCTTTGACTTAATTATCCAGATTTCCCTAGTTTGAAATATTTGTGTGCTATATTGCATGCTTAGTCTCTAACCTTAAGAATATGGTCAACACTTCACATACACGACTGCAGTTATGATGAGAGGAGTTGAAATTTTGCTTGAGGGACTGGGATGAGGGATTTGAGTTTGGACTCATTTTAATGATACTCGAGGCTGGGGTAAAATCATTGAAGGCTTCACGAATCCTGAGTGTCAGCATCTTTACCCAATATTAGAACAAGGTTATTGAACTACCTCTTGACATTTACCTATGTGCTGGGGTGTGATAAAATATAAAAAATAGTTGATCAGTGTACGCCAACTCTTGGTAAAAGAAATGGAGCTAGCCAAAATTCAAAAGCAAAGAAAAGACATAAATACTGCAAGAAAAGTTCTCTCCCCTACAAAGTCAAATATCAAAGATCTTCCACAAAAGCAGAGCGCTCCCAACCATTTCAAAGTATCCACTTGGACCACCGCTATTAGGACAAGGAGTCGGTCTTGCACCAAAAAAGGGCTCTGCATCGTAAATGCTACAAGTTTGGGTGTAGAAGGTATATTAGATACTCAAAAAAGGCACAACCCTGTGTACTCTCAGGAAAAGAAATGTAGATGACTCCAACTTCTCTTAACGAGCACATTGATCGACAAACAAAAATATGTGTTGAGTTATAAGGCACTTGACAGGATCCTTGTTCCAATGAAAGGGAGAGAAGAAATGACACAATCATATACCCTCCATCAACTTGCCTTCCATATACACTTCTGAGTCTGAAAACTAAAGAGATGTTGGATTGGATGCGATATTTGGTTTATTCCCTAGTGTTTAGGATTGGATTCTTAGGAGAGTCTCTTCGACTGGAACCTTGGGTGAAGTTACGAATCTACTCTTATGACTGCGGTCAACACTTGTTGTCATATCTTTATTTTTGATGTATACAGAGAGAGTTTGCTAAATTAGAGAAATTGGGTACCTCTTGATTAGAGCTTGGTTCAGCTTTGAAATTTTGAATCTCTAAAATTAGGAGTTCTTGAACTCATCAGGTCTTGTATCCGCATGCACAATCAGGGGTTAAAACCAACTTATTCATGCGTGAGATGCTCGAGGATGAGCACAGTTTAAGTATAGGGGGATAATGAACATGGGTTTTATCATGTTAATTTCCATATTTTATTCCCCTGGCTTAAATCTGTGTCAATAAAATCTAGAGTAAATATTGTATACATCTTGGTCTTAAAATAAATTAAAAATACAAAAAATGACAAAACAAAAATCATAGTGTTTTTATACCTTTAAAAATGCTCACAAAAATATTTCTCCATTTGTTTGACTTCTTTTGAATTTTTGGTCAACATAAAACTTGAGATCTCATCGAGATCTACAACTTTCACGTTTTGAGTTTTTCCAAATTAGGACTCCTTCTATTTCTTTTTTTTTATTTTTTCTTTCAGATAATCTCGTTAGCCCACATGGTTCTTTCTAGATAAGCCATGCGACCCTCTCCCCTTGTGCCACACGCCTCCCTTCTCATCCATCCGATCTTCTTAGGTGCTCTCCATCTTAGTCGCACGACCGTGCCTCTATATCCACCCTTCGATCACCCTCTGGATTGCATCTGGAGCGTCCACACCCGCTCAATCATAGACTGTTGGATCCATAGATCTAAAAATCATCCGCACCTTTCCCACAACCATTGGATGTGCCCTGATTGATTAGATCAGGGCTACTCCTTAGCGCCTTCACCTTGACCATTTGATCGCAAGATCCAACAGTCAACACCTCATCTTCCACCTTCGTTTGCACCCTCTCTCCCACGTTCTCCACCGTGCAAGCCCGTTGCACCCTTCGAAATTTCCCAACCACGACAGCCACTTCCTCCACTCTCTAGCCATGCAATGTCTAAGCCCTCACTCCCGACATCATCGCAAACCACCTTGCTAACCAACTCTCCCTCTCTCTCGCTCCATATTACACTTGTAAAACATGATCCCTATCACAAGCACCTCGATGCTTCAACCTTGAAATACATCGTCGCCACCTGCATTTCACCACGTCCACCTTTACGTGGGCCATGACCCAATGTCTCTGTGCCTCCCCATGACAGAGGGAGTTCAGATCGATGGTGCAATGACCGTTGGAGCCCTGGTGTTGACCCTTGGCCATGTTAGGCCATGCTTCCAGCCTTTAAATGCCGGCAAGCTACTCCGAAGTGTCGACAGAATCTAGTGAAGACTAGAGCCCTCACGGAACTCAAGCCCAGGCTGCCTCGTCCACCCCGATCTCAAGGTAAGTATCCTATGTTCCTGTCTCTTTTCCTCCTTTTTCTATTATTTAATTAGGAGCTTGGTGATGAATCCCCATTCATCACTCTTTATTCTTTTATTTTAGCTAGATATCTTGGCAAAATACTATGTATATGATTATAAATACAATAAGTTATCAAAATGCATGCTTTGTGTAAATAACACCCTGGAGCGGAAGGCAGACTCTGAGACTAGACAGAACGGACATGATTCGACTACTTTCACTGATGAGTCCGTTCCTATCCACCCCGATTTAGATGAGACCGATCAGGCCAAATTTGATTTGATTACTTTTATAAAGGAATTTGGGCCTTTTGATAAAGATGATGATCCGGTAGAGGCTCGCTAGGCTGAAATTGATCCTACTTTTTATGATAATGATTTCGAGCCATTTTACTTTGATGTTTGCGAGACTTCCCAGGCAGGACATGACCACACTACTTCCAATAACCAGTTTAGGCTTGCACAATCTGAAACGGTTGAGGATACATTCTTGGTTGATTCTACTCAGTTTATGTCTAATGATGATCCCAATATCAACCTACACCTTGTCAAATCCATACCTCAGCGGTCCCACAAGAAGGTTCATTTTCGACCTTCTTAACCTTTGTAAATCCACTCATCTTGTATATCCTTTCGTTTCACTCTTTCTTCTCCTGTTTTATCATTCACCCCTTTCCCGTGTATGTGTATATATGTTATACGTAGGATGTGTTTTATCCTAAGTATAGGGAGGGTGAAGGATTTGTGTTATTCATAGTTGTCATGTTTATCATCCTTGTTGTTGTTGCCTATACTTAGGGATACTTTACCATAAGTATGGGGGTGATGTTGTTTATATCGTGCCTTTGTGAGTCTGTACATTCTCTTCATCAATTTTGCCCTTTGTACATTTACTATACTTAGGATTACTCGATCCTAAGTATGGGGGGATCACCAACTTCTCTTCTTTTTATCTTTTCTTTGAGTCATTGTAGCATATTAGTCTTTTCACCTTTCTATACATAGCACGAGTTATGTCTTCCTTTGTCGCTTTCTAATCACTATGAGGACATAGTTCGAGTTAAGTATAGGGGGTCGTATATATTGTATATACACTTTAGACATAACTCGTACTTTTAAATACGTTTATTTGGGAGGTTATGTGTACAATTTTGTAAAATCCACGTGTGTTTAAAAAAACAAAAACAAAAAACAAAAAAATCAAAAAAAGAGAAAAAAAGAAAAAAAGTAAAGTAAAAAACGCCAAAAAAATCTATTGTATATACTTGTATATATTTTACTAGCCCTTTTTCCTTAAAAAACTACAAAACCAAAAATCTATAAAAATTTGCATAATTCAAAAAATTTTCTTTCACGTCTGTATTTTTTGTCCAAAAATCCCTAAAAAGGTTAAAATTGTAAAAAAAATGTTTTTTTCACATGTGCATCATTCCTTTTCAAAAAAAACTCTCTGCATTGTTCATATTTTGCATTTGCATTTTTCAAGATAGTATTGATAGTTAAACTGTGCCTGGAATAAAATTGAAGAATGGAGCTTAGTTGGACCTTAATCCACCTAATTCTCAGAGGAACTTCACCGAGAAATAGGATTTTAGAAGCTCCATGTCATTGACTTAATTCTTTGAGTTCCACATGACAATGTGCAGCGTTTGACTCTTAGTGTCTAACCTGGTCTCTTCATTCTGGGTACAACTCTGGAATAAGGAATTAATTTGTACTCCCGCGCTATGCACTTAGCTCAACTCAGACGGGATGTTGGAAGACTGTGTGAGTTTCTTTTCTGATAGTGTGGAAATCTAAAGATCGGAGTATAAAGCTTCAGAAAAGGGATGGACGGCTGGGCACAATTTTTTCTAAGACCCCAAAAAATGTACGGAAACAAAAGATTCTATATCCGTAGGGGCACAACAAGATCCAAGCAGAACCACCAAAAATCCAAATACAAAGAAGCCACTACCAAATAAATATCTGACCAAAAAGGTCCAAGCTTTAAGAAAACCTGCAAATCTTGGTGGAGACTTGGCGACACTGGCCAGCTTCACAAGGAGAGGTGACTACACTGGCCACCCTCCAGTTCTTTTCTCATTCTTCTAACTTCTTCCCCAATTCAATTGTGAACACATCACGACAGACCTTAGAAGGAAATACCTGACTCCATGAGGACGAGTTATTGGAGAGGAGATTTGCATGGTAGTTCGGCATTCTAGATGGGAAGAGATAAAATCTTTCACACACATGAGTCGATTGTTCAATGTTCATAGGGTATGCTTTGGGAAGAGGATTGATCTAAGATGACTTCTGAGCCGAAACTGTGACAATGATGTGTAGAAATTGAAGGCTGCCGATTTTAAAAATTCTAAGTCTCACAGAAGTTCCGACACACTAATAATCCAAAGGTCCGACAGAGCTCCAAACTGCAATTTTATGAGGATAAGTTTAATACTTAATTATGTCCTACTTTCCTTATTTTCCCATTCTTTTTCCTTTTCTTCACTTATTCCTTCAAATAAGTGTTCGCTAAGGGACTAGCAAAGGTAAAGCATAGGGGGTGATGAATCTGTGATTCGTCGTCTTTATTCATTTGTTTTAGTTAAAATCCCATATAAAATACTTGCATATAACACTAACTCCATATTCTTACTAACTTGCATCTGTGTAAATATTATACACTTCTTACTAATTTTAACCTAAAATAAATAAATAAAGGAAAAATAAAGAAAATAAAATAAAAAAGGAAGAATGTATACAGGCTGACTCGAACCACGAGAGAAGGTCAAGACTTGACCTGATCGACCAGAAATAAAGTAGGGGGAGATAAGGGTTCTTAGGAAGAAAATCAAAAAAAATGTGTGTGTTGTTGTAAATACTTCTCACTTATTTTGTGTATATCTGTATAAATCTAACACTAATTTTTTTGTACATTAATTGACCTCAAATCGAATAACTTTAAAAACCAAAGTTGTAAATAAAAATGTGTCCTAAATAATAAAAATAATTCACAATTAAATCATGTACAGAATAAAAGTAGCCACACTTGGAAAAAGCCACTAAGCACTAATTGAAAGATCCATTACGGCTCCATATGAACTTAGATTGAACTAATATCACTTCCATTGGATTCTAAATTAAATTATCTTCAAAATGGTTGTGATTTCAAAATGTTTGGAGTTACGGTTAAAAAGTCGGTTTTCTGGGGTGGTTTGTGCAATTTTCCCATGTATTCTGTAAATATTTTATATATTTGTAAATTATTCTTACTAATTATTTTGAAAAGAGAGAGAGAGAGAGAGAGCTAATTTCCTCATTTACCCTTGTATATAATGTCATATATGTATATAGTATATGTATATAGTTGTTATTTTTAATTAACCACCATAAAAAAATAAAAAAATAACATTTTTATTCAAATAAATAAAGTGACGAAAATTCAAAAAAATAGATAATTTGTAAATAGTTTTATCTATTTATCTTTAGCTTATTTCAATTTTTCATCTATCTTATCTCTTTATCCAAAAAGCCAAAAAGTCAAATTTCATCTCCATTATCTTTATTATTTATGGCTCCTTCTTCCTCATTCCAACTTGATCAATCTTTAGAGAGAGGAACCTGATCTCTGAGAGAAAATTTTGTCGAGAATTGTGCCTAGCCTCCGAGCTGTCCGGTGACAGCGAGTCAGCCTTGTCAAGGCGATCATGGTCCTTTTCCGCTCTTGAGGTGAGATCCACATTTTTCTTATTTTTATCTAGGTTAATCGTAGTTTAGTTCATCGCATTTTTTATCATCATTTTTGTTTCTCTAGATCTAAAAAATTCATCACGATTTTGATCCGCTCCAACTCGATTTTTCATCTCACTTTCTCGATATCCACGCGTTCTATTGTACCGTCCACGATCTCCCAACTCCGGCGTGTACGGTGGCCAGAGATCGGATTCGAATCCCTCATCTCCATCAAATCTCTGTTCATTTTCTGATTTGTAAATAAATAAAAAATACAAAATCATTATTTTATTTATTTCATTTATCTCTAATATTTGTTTTGCAGGACCATTAATAAAAAAACACAAAAAATTAAAAATTGAAAAAATTCTATATCGTATTTATTTTATTCCTTTTTTCGGGTTAAAAAAATATAAAAAAATTCTTTCTTATTATTTTCTGTTTACATCACAAACATAATAAAATTACAAAAAACTAATTAAAAAATAAAAAATAATCGTCGCAGGCTACGGAGACATCACTCCGAACCGCCATTCCTCCTCCGCCAACATAGCAACACCGTCGGCGCAACCTAGGCCCGACCCTCGCGCTCCTCCGCCGTGTGCAGGCCACCGCGCGAGTCCGCGCTCCCAACCGTCGTGACAGCCTCCATCGTCCAACCCGTTGAGCCCTCCGCCAAGGGAGGCAGCGCCGTAGCCCGCGCGATGTCCTTCCACACCGCAGCCCGCGCGACACCCTTCCACACCGCAGCTGCCCTCCATGCACGCTCGTCCAGACCGGTCCTCCTCCCAGCAGCCACCTCCTCCTTCAAGCCACGCAGCACCGCCCTCCTCCCTCATATTGCCTGGTCGCGCCGCCCGCGGTGACCGCCCGCCACCGCGCTCCTCCTTCAGACCACCAGAACCACCACTCGCGCCTCCTTCTCGCAGGTGTGCCACCGTGCCGCTCGGCCCCGCTGAGCTACTCCGCCCTTTGAAGCTCTCGGTCCCCTTGTGATTGAAGAAGCTAGAGGTGGCGGCATGCTCCCTTGTTGCCCTTGGGATTGAACGAAAGAAGGGAACCCTTGTTAGGGTTTTGATTTAAATAAAGAGAATAATTGCATCTTCAGTCCCAGAACTTCCTCGAATTGCAAAGATGTCCTTACCTGCTTCTTATTGGGAAGATTATGTTAAAGCCCCCAAACATTTCAGATTTGCATAAACATCCCCGCCTTCTCAAGTCACGTGCTATGCACACAGTTCATGTGTAAATTATGTTTTCTTCTTCGTATTTTATTCTTGTTACTTATTTAATGCAGAAACATTGAATCTATGCAAACTAGTCCCTGAACTGCAGAACAATAATTTGCTTATGCTTTTCATTGAAATAAATGTTTTTAATCGTCAAAAAATTTTGCAAAAATTGTTCTATGCTCCTAATGTGATTCTCTTCTTTGCATAAAAATGTCATTTCAATTTGTCATCATTTATTTTTATCAAAAAATCCAAAACATGTCATTTTTCTTTGTTAGAAATTCCAAAATTCATAAAAATTCAGTATTGTTACAAAAATTCTAAAAAACATTAGGGTAGTTTTACTTCATTATCTTTTAATTTCTGACCAGTTTTTACGCATTAATTATTTATAAAACTCAAAAATTTGAAAAACATCAAAAAACTTATAAAAATCACAGAAAATTCTACAAAAATCCAAAAATAGTGATTTCAGTTCCTATTTATAGATAATTGCTTCTAGTTTCTCTTAAAAATAATTGACTTGAGTTTTGGGCATAAAATATTTTTAAATTGCAAATTACTCCAGGATGTGCACATTCTAGTATTTTCTCACTGTTTGATTTTTAGAAAAATACAAAAACATCTTAAAATTCCATAAAAATTCTCAAAAACATTTCAAAACTTTTAAAACCCAAAGATATTTTCTTTACATTTTTCTGATTATTTTAGATAAATTGAAAAATTATAAAAAGAGTTGGTGTGTGTATTTTTGATCTTGTGAATATTACTCCGTGTTATTTTTTAAAAAATAAAAAAATTGCAAAATCAAAATCACTAAAAATTTTAAAATTGGAAAATACAAAAAAAATTAGAAATAAAAAAAATTAAAAAGATAAAAAATCACAAAAACCAAGGATAGTTGTCCTTTGAGATTCATGTTTTCTCTTAATTACTTTTCGATCAATTGAATAACCCTCGGGAATTGTAGCCTCCCTGAGTTCGACCATGTTCGCTATACAGGTTAATAAGTAGCAAAAACTAAAAAATTTTGTTTATTTGTCATGGGATTTTGGGGATAGCAGCGATGACGAATAATTTATCATTAATTTATTCGTCTCTGAGATTCCGTGCCCAACAACGACATAGAAAGTGCTCCAATCCGGCCTATGGTGTCCTACTCTCTTCAAGGACTCTGATGAGTTCATGAAGAGATGTACTGACTATTAGAGGATGGGCACTTATGGACATCGTGATATGATGCCAATGCAACCCATACACTTCTGTGAGGTTTTTGACGCATGGGGCATCGATTTCATGGGTCCATTCCCTAAGAGTCAGGGATTCGAGTACATTTTGTTGGTCGTTGATTATGTGAGTCGTTGGGTTGAGGCCATCCCCACCCGAACCGCAGATTCTAGGACTGCATGTTGATTTTTGAGGAAGAATATCATTTCACGGTTCGGGGTACCTCGAGTGTTGATTTCTGACGGGGGATTTCATTTCGTCAACGACAAGGTAAAGGCCCTTACTAGCGAGTTCAGCATAGACCATCGAGTAGCCACACCGTACCACCCTCAGACCAACGGTCTTGCTAAAGTGTCGAACAGCAAGACTATATTGTAGAAGGTCATCCGCCCTGACCGAAAGGATTGGTCACAGCTTTTGGACTCGGTCTTGTAGGCATATAGGACGTCCTTCAAGACGCCTTTGGGTATATCTTCCTTTCTCCTCGTTTATGGCAAGCCCTGCCATTTACCTATTGAGCTGAGACATAGGTCACTTTGGGCAGTCACTGATATACTTTTGGATCCAATGAGTATAGGAGATCAGAGGAGGGCAGAGTTAGCAGCCCTAGAGGAGCTTCATGATACAGCCTTTTCGAGTAGTCTACAGTATAAGGAGAGAGTGAAGGAGTGACATGATTCTCATGTCAGCCTCAAGCAGTTTAAGCCAGGACAGAGAGTATGGTTGTTTGATGCTAGGCTTCATTTATTCCTAGGGAAGCTACAGAGCAAATGGAAGGGACCCTATCTGGTCCAAAAGGTACATGACAATCGGAGTATCGATATATCTGAGTTGTCTTCTGATGCTACCTTTCGTGTTAACGGGCAACAGCTCAAACCATATCTAGACCATGAGCTGTTGGTCGTTGACGTTGCCCCCATTCATTTTGTGTGACATGTGGTCTCTTGACTCACATCTATTGCATCTCACGCCTGATTATCACTGTTCTTCCGACTTGTATAGATCTACTTGTCCATATCACTCCATTATTTAGTCCTACACCCCATCTTTATCTGATGATTATGCTATACTTAGGGTGTACTTTACCCTAAGTATAGGGGGTGTAGGACTCTTGGGTATTCTTTGGATTCTTTCTACCTCTGTTTTGCTTCCTATACTTAGGGATATTTTACCCTAAGTATAGGGGAGGTAGACCCTGTACATTCTCCCACTCGAATTTCCCTTCATGTACAGCTTGCTATACTTAGGATTACTTGATCCTAAGTATAAGGGTAAACACCAAATCCTCCTCATTCTATTCTTTGATTCGTCATTGTAGTATACCATTCCTTTTCACTTCCCTATACTAAGCATGAGTTATGTCTTCTTCATCGCTCTTGATTCACTCTGAGGACATCGTTCGAGCTAAGTATGGGGGGTGTCGTATATATTTCATATATACTTTAGCCATAACTCGTACTTTGTGTGAGTATGTTAATAAATAAAATGGCGAAAATCCATAAAAATTTAAAATTTTTCCTTGTACATAAAATTCTTCTTGCACATAAATAACTATTTATAAAAATTATTTTTGTACAAATGATTGTAAAAATGATTTGTGTAAATAGCTTGTAATATTTTGATATCAAAATTACGTATATAGTACAAAATTTTTGTAAAATGTTTTGAAAAACAAAGAGTTTGCAAAAACCTTGTGTAAAATTTTGTAAATATTTTGCAAAACTTGATATCAACATTATGTATATAGTACAAAATTTTTGTAAAATGTTTTGAAAAACAAAGAGTTTACAAAAACCTTGTGTAAAATTTTGTAAATATTTTGCAAAACTTCGCATTCATGCATGCATCCATGATTTCAAACATTTTTCAAAAATTTTGCACATTTTCAAAAATTTTGTAAAAAAATTGTATATTTGTAAATATTTGTACAGTTTTTCCAAATCATAGTTGACATTTAAACTGGCCTGGAATTAAATTGGAAAATGGAGCTTGATTAAAACCTTAATCCACCTAATTCTAAGAGGAACCTTATAATGCTTAGGATTAGGACTTTTCAGGTCCATTTGGGACTTAATTCTTTGAGTCCACTAGGCTATGAGCATATGTCATCTTAATGAGCCTAAGTAAAGCACTTAATAACACACACATGACTCTAAGAGATAATGGCTTTACTTGCACCAGCACTTTACATATAGCTCTCCGCGGATGAGGTGTTGAGGAGGCAGTTTCCTTTGGCTTGGGGTAGCATATGAGGGTAGCACTTCTAGGCGGAACCTCTCTTCTTCTTATAGTGAAGGAAGTGCGTCTCAACTTGGTCTGGTGATGATGAAGTCTAAAGACAGGAGTTGTGGGTTGCAATAAAGCTTCAAAAGAGGGATAGTCTACTGGCTCAAGAGGAAAAACTCCTTATGTATATATGTTGCACCATGTAGATATGTTGTACATATGCACATCAAAAAAATGTGCAAAGAAAGAAAAAAACCCAAAAAGTGGTGGGTCTGATTGAAAATAAAATACCCACCGGAGTGTATATAGCCAAATAAAGCAAGCTTATGTTACACATGACCATCTCATGAAGCTTGCAGCGGGAGACTCAGCTACACTGGTTAGAGCTCCCAAGGATACATGGCTACACTGGTCATGGTCCATTCTCTTCTTCCCCCTCTTCTTGAGCCGGTTGTACTTGAACTTAGAAGGGATACCTCGCTCCTCGAGGAAAGAGTTGCTAAACAGAGGCATTAGAGTTACCTTGTTAAGGGGGTTTGTCGCTTTGTCATTTCTGAGGTGGGGAGCTACATATCACTTACACAATACAAGGAAAGATTCATGGTCATTAGAGTTTGTGTATGTAGACTTGTTCTGATCTGGCTTATTGAGGAGTCTTGACCATAGCTTGGTGGAACTTAGAGGCTGTTGAGTTTTAAGCTTAAGTCCAAATAAGGTTCCGACAAATTAATAATCCAAAGGTCTGACTGAGCTCCATATTTCAATTTAATGAAGGAAAGTTTAATAATCAACATTGATTTCCCATCTTTTCTTTTTCTTTCTCTTTTTCAAATAAGTGTTTGCTAAGGGACAAGCAAAATTAAAGTATAGGGGGTGATGAATCCCCATTCATCACTCTTTATTCTTTTATTTTAGCTAAAAATATTTGCAAAACACCATGTGGACACTTGTAAATATAATAAATTACCAAACTGCATGCTTTATGTAAATAGAAATAATTAGCATGTTTCTGTGTAAAAATAAAAGAATAAAGAAATAAAGAAAAAGAGGGAAATATTTAGAATAAATATTGAGTGACCCGAACCCAAGGGAGGGCCAAGCATTGGCCTGACCGCAAAATAAAACAAGTAGAGAGAGATAGGGTGACGAATCGCTAAATACGATAATTAATTCGCGCACGTTGTAGTACGTGTACTTAGCGATTCAGTCAGAAACGAGAGAAGAATCGCCGTGAAGAGTATCTCGGCTTAATTTATATCCCGGGCAAGTTTGGAGTCGAACTCAAGGAGGCAAAGGAACAACTTGGGGTTAATTTGAAAACTTAGGTCTAGATTTCCAAGCGGTATTTTTTTAGATTTTTCTTATGCAAAATGAAATGCCAATGCAAGATGCGGTTGAATTAATACCCTAAGGAAGCATAACTTAGCCAAATTAATTTTAATACGAAATTAATCCAATTTATTCAAATTATATTTTCCCTAGAATGCTACTCCAGTGATGAATGTAAGACACTTTTTTTTGGAATTTTATGGTTTAAAATGCAACAATTAAAAATGCACACTTTTTAAGGATAACAATGTGTCTAACAAGTAAAAATGAGAGAGACACCCTTACCAACTTGTAGTAAAAGATATATTACACTTTGGTTAAATATCAAGTACCAATATCATACTGTAAAAAGGGACCCAAGAACTCACGTGTTCTCCAGTAGTGTGACATTAGAATTCCATCTTCCAAATTCTTATCCTCCCTATCTGAAAAACTCGGGACTTAGGTACATTGAAAAGGTTATAAAAGCATTCTTCTTGTCAAAAAAGGATGAACATAATAGGAACAATTTTGCAGATGAAGAGAAGTTATATTACACATATAATATAACTAAAATATGATTTAATATGAGTCATCCACCAACCTTGTACCATATCAAAATCTTCCATCATCCACTGCACATCATGCGTTCGCAATGTAATGATTGGAAACAACTTTAAACTTGAACTTATCTCGTCGTCGAAGCAAGTTTTGATTGTCTCTACAAATGCTCAAGATAACAACTGAAGATATTCTTATTAATCTACCACCATCTTTCATTGGTACTTTTTTTCGTAATCCTTAAACTATTCAAATTTTTGCTATTTTTGTGCCGGGTTGGGGGATGGATGATTTTGAACTTCCAAAGGAGACCATGCTAATGTAGACATAAAACAAAACTTGAGTAAATAAAATTTCACAAAACACACGGAATGCAATTCCGTGATGCTCTCAATTTTTGAAAAATGTCAAAGACATATCTCGTCATCTCTCATGTTCCCTTCATATCACCGAAAAATTGGTAATCAAGAATATCTAACATGTAAATGAAGGCTTGTACATCAAAATTTTAGACGTAGAATATGTTAGCAACCATAAAAAGGGTAGGATGGATATTAAAATAAAAAAATATTATATACAGTTCCTGATTAAAAATAAAAAATCTATTAGAAATATAAAAATAAAAAACAAAAGAGAGTGATAGGTTTCATTTATTTCATCAACTTTATGTTTAGTACATCAACAAAATTATCAAGAATATTATAACACACAAACATCGATAAAACTAAAGTTACTGCATATTTAACCAAGTTTAACTAACAAATATAATGTTAACAAAATAAAATTATTCACCGATGTTACTTATATAAAGTTTAAAAAGTACAAAAATTAACAAATAAGAGCAGTATCAATAAAACATTTCATCTAGCTAATGACAATTATACATATCACGTGGCCCACAGATATCATATAATACAATAAACATCGGAAAGTTCGCACAATATCCTTTAAAAAAGGACCAAGGACAGAGGATAATATGACAACAATTAAAAACAAAGAACTTATGCCAACAATTTACAAATTTTATTATAGTGAAATAAAAAATGCATGAAATAAATTTAATATGGATTATGGAAGATCAGCCATTTATCTTAAAGTAAAAAAAGAACAAATATCCAAACATTACATATTGACTACCAACTGTTATGTTTAAAAAAATTAAAAATGATTGATTAGACATTATGTAAACTCTGCCTTTTATTAGTAAATAGGAGTAGAAATCCAAATTATCTCATGATTTCAAAGAACTTGGAGGAACATTTTTCATCTTAATGTTAAATACGTACAACAATAAACAATATCACGAGTCTTACAAAATAGCTATTTAGTGTTTCTCATTCTCTAGCAGTAATAAACTGAGATATAGCTTATTCAAGTGTAAGAATGGCACGCAATATATTTAGGTAAATTTAGTTTTTTAGAAAACATTAGATACAATTTAAAATTTTAAATTGATAATGAAAATATGCTTATCGATCAACCACGTACAAATACTTTATAATCTATACAATATCATTAGTTTTACAAAATAAAGGATCTAATTTTTTATAGATCTCAAAAAAATTGTATAATAGATGATTAGATTTTACTTTGATAATAAGACTTGCATCTTTGACTTTTGAAAAACTGTTAGACGATATGAATGCAAAATTTAAAATGCCTCGTCATTTCAACTTAATAAAACAAATACATATTACATTTATGTGTATGGAAAGATATAATCGTTGCTCTCCCATAGGATATACTTAACGTAAATTAAAAACCTATTTATAAGCAACCTATTGATATTTCGTGAATAGCAAACTATTGGAGGAAAATTAATTATGTACCTTCTGTTAACCTAAATAACATTTAAAGCATAAGTACTTGCAAAAAATGTCATTATTAAAGAAGAACTGTAAATATCATATGTATTTTAAGATTTTTGAAAAATAGTAACATTAGAAGTAAACTATTGAAAACACGCACATGCATGTGCACACACATGTGGAAAACAGGAAGCAATACTTTTCAACATGAAACAAAGTTGGAATTGAAATATACATACCTATAATCTAGTATACACCCTTCTTTTAATAGAATAATATCTGTAATATATCCAGAAGATAATTTATAAAAGAAGTTGGAAATAAGAATTTACATTCCTACTGAACTATTTGGCTTAACATAATTATATCAATAACGTCCACAATATATATTTAAGGCGAGAAAACCTATTTTATACAGAACATAGAAAACACGAGTAAAAATGTTATAGACATGTCACGATCGATCCTTGACTGTTTGAGATCAATGCCCCAAGCTGAGCACGATAAGCGACGACCCGAGCCTCATTGGCTCAGCCCAAGTCCCACTATGTCGTCTTCTTCCTTGTTATGTTTCCAGGTGGGGATCATTTACTTTGTCTTTAAGTTTTCTTCCTTTTAATTACACACATTTCAATCACTTCACCTTTCATGCCCAGGCAAGGCACGTGAGGCGCGCACACACCTGTGCGAGACCTATTTGCAATTTTAGACTCTTATAGGGGCTCGTGTATAATTTTTCCAGTCTGCACATGCTAGGCATGTGTGCGGGCTAGGATCAGGGCGAGGGTCGATCGGTTGCAGGTTTAGAGACCACATTGTGTGGCCTCCGTGCTTTGAAAGTCAGCTCGATCCCACCGAGTTGGTTGGATCGTGGCGGAGGCTTAGGGACCATCTTGGCCATCCGGACTAGTTTATTGGATGATGCTTGTAACGTAAGGGGGCTCTTCCTCTACATTCGCATGACGACGGTGGGGGGTTCTACCAAACCCACCACCTCTTATTCTTCCTTCACCTCTTCATCAGAAGCATTGGGAAGCTTCACAGATGGTCGATGAAGGTCTTAGATGTGTGGCGGAGTGAGTGTGATGCTTGGATCACGGTGATAATGATGGCTCACTGAAGGCCTTGCTCTATAACAGAGCGACCTTCGAAGGTTTGACCATTGATGATGATTCACCTACAAAATGTTCAGATATCTGAAACAGGGTTTGTGTGTAGGATGTGAGTGGAATGGGGGTCCAAAGTGGGTGGAGGAGCGGAGAACCCAGGTGCTTCTCCAGAGAGCCTGAGAAGAATAGAGGCGAAGGTGAATAGGGTTTTAGAGAAGGGAGAGAGATGATCAGAGAGTAGATCAAAGGTCGGGATGTATGGCAGAGCTTGGGAGGGGAACAATGGAAGGTGAAGTGATTGGGGTATGTGAAATTAAAATGGAGAAAACATCGAACGAGGATGAAGTTGATGAACCGGGGCTTGGGCTGAGCCGAAGAGGCTCAGGTCGTTGTTCATCATGCTCAACCTGAGGCACGAATCTTAAATGACCAAGGATGGGCCATGACATGGCTATAACAACTATAGGTCAACAATCGAAGGCGACAACCATCGTCGCTCATCGATTCCACCTCCCCCTATCATGGGAAGGGGAAGAAGGATGGGATAAAGCTTCATGAAATGGTGGACGAAGTGATCTGAGGGTGGAGGTAGATTATTTGAAGGGGAGGTAGTCGTTACATGTGACGTGGAGTGAGTTTTGTAATGGGCGTGCTATAACCATAGTGTTTAGGTCAAGGATCTTTGAAGGTTGTGCGAGAAACGAGGAACATGCACTACATGGGGGTGACATCGATAAGTAGAGATGGTGGGGTAACACTTAGGAGAAATGAGTGAATAGGAGTAGGTGGTGAGATAATCATGGGAGAGAGAGAGAGAGCACTGGAGGTGGAAGGCAGGTTAAAGATCCAACGACTGCAAATGGGGCACAAAGGAGTGGTCGGGATGAGATCAAAGGATCTCATCGCGTGATTGAGAGAAGAGCAGGCATGGACGGTGGAGATACAGGTGAGCAAAAGGATCTGACTGTGGAGCTGGAAGCAGGTGGCGGAAGGGGAGCGGGTTGTATGGCGACTCTA
This sequence comes from Ottelia alismoides, assembly GCA_037367405.1. Classification (NCBI taxonomy): domain Eukaryota; kingdom Viridiplantae; phylum Streptophyta; class Magnoliopsida; order Alismatales; family Hydrocharitaceae; genus Ottelia; species Ottelia alismoides. Next base: position 76,908 of record JAZKJV010005020.1, read on the forward strand.
GAGAGCACCACGTGGCCCAATGAGATTATTCAGAAGTAGAAAAATATAGGGAAACTGAAAAGAAATAATAGGAAGTCAAATCACAAAAAAGTCAAAACATGAAAGTTGTATATCTCGATGTGATCTACAAGTTTCATGTTGAACAAAATCCAAAATCAGTCAAACAAATAAGGTAAAAAATTTGGAAGCATTTTCAATGAATAAAAACTCCTCTTTTAATTTTTTACATTTTTTATAATTCTAATTTATTTTTAAAACCAAAATAAATATATATAATAATTATCTATTTTTGGATTTTTAATAAGAATAAAATAACAAAAATGATGAGAAACAAAAAGTAGTTAGCTTTATACACTAATTAGGGCTAATTCCAAACTGGGGTTTATTTGATAAAATTCGTGAATTAGAGATGGGCTTTATTATTTTGTCTAAGCTTAGAGGATAATATAAGAATGCTATGATGATAAATCAGATATTCTTCAGCAACCACGTCCTCTAGTCCATTTTCTAATGAGAAGAAGATGAGTATTAATACCTCGAGGCATTCTCCCAAACCGCTTAAGGTGGTTCAATCTCCTCTACCTCTCAGTGCTTTAGGTATAGACAAGCTGACTAAGACGGACACCTTTGATCTTAGAAACAAGGTGACTTCCAAGGATTCTTCGTCAAATTTCTTATCAGATTCTGAGGTGGTGATTCAAGTAAACATAATAGGTATTGATTTTATAAAAAAAGATGTACTTTTAGCCGACAATAGTTGAAGATCCTCTGCATGTGACTACTATTCTTCTAAGGATGACTCTTACGATGGCTGGGATTATTCTTCTTCTTTACCCCATTATTCATCGCTACACTCTAACCCACCACACTTCTACAAAGAAGGTTTGTCAAAATTCTCCCTTACCCCTTGCACATATATTCCGAATCTATTCAGTCAGCCACATGTGATTACTCTTCCATACTTAGGCTGACATAAGCCTAAGTATGGGGGTTGATATCATTATACATACCTGACGGAATAACATGAGTGTGTATATTAATCGTACTCATTGTGGCACAGTACTCAGCCAATCAATCAGAACCGAGAAAAGATCTCTGCGAGGAGTGTCTCGGCTTAAATTTATATCACAGGCAAGTCCGGGGTCAAACACAATGAGGCAAATGAACAACTTGAGGCCAGATCAGAATAATTAGGTATAGGTTTCCAAATGGTATTTTTTATTTTTTAATGCAAAATGAATGCAAATGCAAAATGTAGGTGAATCAAGTTAATAAGAAAACACACAACTTAGACAAATTAATTTTAATGTGAAATTAATCCAATTTAGCCAAATTATATTTTTCCTAGTGACCTAATACAGTGATGAATGCAAAACACATTTTTTAGGAATTTTAAGGGTTAAAGTATAATAACAAAAAATGCAAACTTTTTATGAGTTTTACATATTTTTCACACAAATAAAATGAAAAATTTGAAAATTACTCGAACTTAGACATGATGCAATGGGGCTACAGTATTTTTTTGGAATTATTAGAGAACATATGATTTTTTATGAATTTTTAATGAAAACAGAGTGATAGTGAGTATTTAATTCCTAATAAATCAGCATTATCAAATTATGTGGATACAAAACTATATCAACAAGGTATTTATATGAGAAATCTATGAGAGTTGGACTTTTGCAAAAATAATATCTGTGGATTTAAATAAAAATCATTTATGAAAATCACTCTATAATTTATTTAAGCCACAAGACAACTCCAATTAATATGAATTTGGGACAGTAATTAAATCATGTCTCAAGGCATCATTTCTTATTTTTTAAGAATTTTTGGAATCAATATTAGTCAAGCATGAATTTAAAACCTCTCAGTGGGTAAAATATGCCATATTTTACTAAAAGAATTTCATTTAATTACCTAAAACTCAAAAAAATAAAACTCATAAAAAAATACAAATAAATAACCAAATGACAGAGAATTAGTTGCTTAACAACATGAAACTTTTCATTAAATAAAAAGATGCAAGAAAGACATCCAAGTTAACATTCAAACATAAGGGTATTCATGCAATTTAAAACACAAAAACTAACACACAAACTATGTACATGGATGCATTTGTAATAAGAGAAACATGAAATAAAAAATGCAATTTGTACATCAATAAAGAAAGTGAAAATGAACCTTCTTCTGGCACGATGGGGTTGTAGAGAAGGGCGGCCGCGGCAACGGGGGGTGTGCACACGAGGATGGTGGAAGGCAGAGGTGGCTACAGTGGAGGCATGTGGAGGTCATATCCAGGAGTGGCGTGCATGAGCTGGAGATGGTGAGACAGGCGGTCATGGTCGCTCGTGGTGGTGTAGCTTGGAAGGGGGGCGACCAACAGTTCTGCAAGGAGCAGCCACAGGAGGGGGTGGCAAGCCACCGACGGTGGGCGGAGGTCAAGAGGTGGCGGTTGCAGCTGAAGTTTTTTTCATTTTTTTTAAAATTTTTGCTATTGTTGTGATTTTAATTTTATTTTATTAAATTTTTTTAGTGTTCTTAAACATGGAATAAAAATATGAGGATGTGGTGATGGGTTATAATAAGGTTAAGATGATGGAGGGTGGAGTAATGGAGGTATAGTGGTGGTGATGTGATGTGATGAAAAATGCAAAAACTAAAATAAAAACGATGACAAAGATGAAAATAAATTACCTACGATGGAAGTGGGCGCCTATGGTGTGCTCACGAGAAGCACAGTCGTTGCTCGAATAGCCAATGATCGATGAGTTCAAGCAACGTGCAGGGGCGGCTGCGATGTTGGTCGTAATGCCATCGGATCTCACCGCAGAGGTAGCTGTCGTTGTTCTACTTCGTCGTTCGCTGTCATCGAGATGGGTGGTCAGAGCTCTCTATTCTCTCTCGCATAAAGGTGGATCAAAGGAAAATATGCGGAGAATGACATGTATAAAAAGAGAAGAAAATGGAGGTTAGAAAAGATGGTGAAATGGTGGAGCTAAATGAGAGGTTACAAAATTGGTGGAATTGAATGGAGGTTATAAAGATGGTGGAGTTGAATGAGAGTTATTGTAGAGAATGAAAGATAAATAAAAGAAAATAAAATAAAGTAAGCTATTAAAAAGATAAAATAAAATAAAGAGAAATGAGAGCGACGAATTTATAAAAATAAGACAAATAATATTTACATTTTTTTACTTTTCTAATTTTACTTTTTTGTATTTTTAATAAAAGATATCTATAATATAAAAATAAAATACTATACTATAAATAAAATAAAATACAAAAATGATTATTTGTGATTTTTTAGTAATTAAGAAAAATAAATAAATAGGGAAGGAATATTTAGAATATATATAATGTACACCTAGGTCGCAAAATTCATATTTACAAACAAGCTCCGATTTTAATGAAACCACTTTCATTGGATAGATAATTTTCTAACTTAAACTTTAAAAGTAAGTTTGGTGAGTTCGGAGTTCATACGTAGCACAAATTTGGCCGGGAAGTTGGATTTTACGGCTTTTTCTCTTTGAGATCTAGGAGTATTTATTTGAGGTGAAATTTATTTTGCATTTTTGAATTTTTAATACATTTTTATAAACAAGTTAGAGAAAGAATTTGTCGAAAAGGAGTTGAAATGAAATTATTAAAAATACATGAATTTTTGAACTATTTAGAGGAAAAAACTCCTTTACTTTACATCTTTTTATTATTAATTTATTTTGTACAATATAATATACAATAATTAGTGTATTTTATTTGCAAGAGTCATTTTATTAATTTATTATTTTAGGAAAATTTATTTGAGATTTTACTTAGGGATTTTGCTGAGATTAATATATTGATATGGTTAATCGTGGATTCATCACCCCCTATACTTAAACTTTTGTAGTCCTAGAGCAAATAAAGAATGAATAAATTTGATTAACCCCTGATTGTGCATATGAATACAAGAGTTGATCCGTTCAAGAACTCTGGTTTTAGAGACCCTAAAATTCTAAGCTGAACCAAGCTTTAGTCAAAACATATCCAATTTCCCTAATCATGAGACTCTGTCTGTATACATATATAATATGGATATGACTTAATGTGGACTACAGTTACAAGAGTAGAGTCGCAGCTTCACCCAAGGTTCCAATCCAAGAGACTTTCCTAAGAACACGATCCTCAACACTAGGTAATAAACCATTTCTTGCATCTAATCCATTGTCTCTTTAGTTGTCAAACTTAAAAGTGTAGATGGAAGGCCAGTTGATAGAGGGCATATGATCGTGCCATTTATTCTCTCCCTCCCATTGAAAAAGGATCCTCTCAAATGCCTTATTAACTTAACACATGTATTTTTTGGTTGTTGATCAGTGTGTCCGTCAAGAGAATTCGGAGTCGTATGCACTTGTTTTCATGGGAGTACATCGGGTTGTGTCTCTTTTCAGTATCTAAGATACCTTTGACACCCAGACTTGTATCACTATACGATGCAGAGCCCTTTTTGGGCGCTAGCCCGACTCTTGGTCCTAATAGCGGTGGTCCAAGTGGACACTTTGAAATGGTTGGGAGCGCTCGCCTTTGGTGGAAGCTCTTTGATATTTGACTTTGTATTGTGAGAGATTTTCTTTCAACATTTCTTTTTTGTTTTCTTTGCTTTTGAATTTTGGCTAGCTCCACTACTTTACCAAATGTTGGCACACATTGATCAACAATTTTTTAGACTTCATCACACCCTGGAACATAGGTAAATGTCAAGAGATAAGTGCAAGAACCATGTTCTCATACTGTCTAAAGGTGCTGACACTCATGTTTTATGAAGCCTTCATTGATTTTATCACATCCTCAAGTATCATTAAATTAGGTTCAAACTCAAATCCCTCGTCCCAGTTCCTTAAGTGAAATTTCAACTCATCTCATAACAATTGCATTCGTGTGTGTGAGGTGCTTATCATATTCTTAAGGTAGATATTGAGCATGCAATATAGCACACAAATCTTTTAAACTAGCGAAATGTGTATAATTGAGTCAAAGATCCTAATGACTAAGGTCGATTTACTCGAAATCTCAAGATCTCATAAAGCAAGTGTTCTTGAACTTCACTAGTCTTGTGTGAATGTGTAAGTGTCAGGGACTAAAATAACTCATTAATTAGTTTTTTTGTGATTTTGATTTTTGTGATTATTTTATATTTTAAAAAAAAGGAAGGAAGATTATTTTTTCAAAATTTTTTTGTTTTTTTTCAAAAGTTTTTTTTAAAAAGAAAGGTAAATAAGAAAGGACACTCAATTTTTTTTTGAATTTGTTTGTTTTTGTTTTTACTAATTTTACCCATCTCGTAATTATTGTATAATATATACAAAAAATACTTGAAAATACGAGCTATGGGTAAAGTATATATGTAATATATGCATGCCCCCTATACCTAGCATGTGCTATGTCCGTAGAGTACAAGAAACGAGGAAAAAACATAGCTCATGCTAAGCGTATGAGAGCTAAAATAAAAAAAAGTACAGAAGTCTATCCACCCCTATATACTTAGGCTCTGATCAACCTAAGTGTAGAAGATGAGCAAAAATGGGGTGGACGAGGTCATGGAAATGGATGAGTATATATACACGACGGTCATCGGTTCCCCCTATACTTAGGATCTGGTCAGCCTAAGTATAGGACAAGAATGAGTGTGAGAACCGTTGTGATCTAGAGAATATACAAAGAACGAAGAATGTACAAGAGTGAATGAATCTTCTAAGCTGATGAATCTTGATGTTGCATCTTCATGAAGAGTAATATGATGTATCTTCTATGTGCTCACTCTGCATGAAATTGATGACCTCGACTTGGACTAACTGCTCTTTTGAATCTACAAAATGCTTCAACAGTTGCTCGTACGCCGCTTGAGATTGTGCAGCATCTGTAATATTAGTTTTTTCTACACTTATATTCTTGTGCACTTCCTTAACAACAAAGGGACCCGCACACGTAGATTTGAACTTCCCATGGAACATCTTCAACCTGACATTAAACAAACATGCCTTTTACCCAAGGACAAAGTCTTTGCCCATAATGTGCTGATCATGCCATCTCTTTATTTTGTCCTTATAAATCAAACTATTGTCATACTCCTATTCGGATTTCCATGAGCTCATTCAAGTTCAAGTATCAACACAACTTCCCTAGGTGACAACTCCAATTAATCTTCTTAATTGCCCATTCGGATTTGTGAATTAGCTCTACAAGAAAATGGCATGGCTTACCATAGATCATTCTGAATGGTGAAGTGCCCATATGGTGTCTTGTAGGCTATCCTACGGACCCACAGAACTTGGTCCAAAAGCTGAGATCAGTTCTTCCTATCGAGACGAATCAACTTCTGTAAACTCTTCACCTCGTTGTTCGAAACCTCTACCATGCCATTAGACTGTGGGTGGTAAGGACTAGTAACTCTGTGCTCAAATTTGTAGTCCTTAGCTAAATATCTCACATCTCGGTTCACAAAGTGGCTACCCCCATCTGATATCAAAACTTTTGACACCCCGAACCTAGAAATAATTTGGTCTCTCACAAACTTAAATACAATCTTGCTACTTGCGGTTCGAGTTGGGATAGCCTCCACCCACATAGACAAATAGTCAACCGCCAACAAGATGTACTCATGTCCTTGGCTGTTGGGAAAGGGACCCATAAAATCTATGCCCCATGTATCAAAAACATCACAAAAAATCATTGGTTGCATGGGCATGTCATCTCTCTATCCAAATGTCCCTCCCATCCTTTGACAAATCGAGCACGACCGTACAAAATCAATAACATCTTAAAATAGGGTCGGCCAATACAATCCACATTGAAGTACCTTATGAGCGGTTCTCTTCCCCCAATGGTATCCTCTAGACTCAAGTGAATGACAATATGTGAGGGCACTCTGGTACTCCTCCTGAGGAATACACCTTCTCCAAACACAATCTGACCCTTCAAAGAAAAGGAACGGATCGTCCTAGTGGTATCTCCTCGAATCTGACTTCAGTGGTCAATACTGCTCCTAGTCCAACCATGGAGAACCTGCTTGGAGATAAGAAAGTTCACCATGTTGGAATACCATAGGATTGAGTCAATAACATAAATTGACTAGTCTGGGAAGGTCTCTCTAATCCTCTCATAATCAAGAGAATCCTTAAGCTTAATTCGAGAAAGGTGATCATCCACAACATTCTTCACTCTAGGTTTATCTTTTATCTCTAAATCAAACTCCTGGAGGAGTAAAATCCTCCTAAGAAGACGCGCCTTCGCATCCTTCTTTTCCATTAAATATCTAATTATTGTGTGATCAGGGTAGATTGTCACCTTATAGCCCAAAATATACGACTTGAACTTCTTGAGAGCCTACACTACAACGAGCATTTCCTTTTCAGTCACGATGTAATTCTTCTATGTTGGGTCTTATACCTTGCTCGCGTAGTGGATCGCAAATGAGATCCCCTCTCTCATTGTCCTAACACAGCTCCTATAATAAAATATGAAGCTTCATTCATGATCTCAAAGGAGAGAGACCAGTCAGGAGCTTGTAGGATAAGTGAGGCGCAAATCTTCCTCTTCAAGAGCTCAAAGGCCTCCAGACACCTATGATCTACAACAAACTTCGTATCTTTCCCTAAGAGCTCAGTCAGTGGGCGGTCAATCTTCAAAAAATATTGAATAAATCTCCTATAAAATCCAACATGCCTTAGGAATGACTGCACTGACTTCATGTTGGTAGGTGGATCGAGTTTCTTGATCACCTCCACCTTGGCAAGGTCAAACTCCATTCCCCTTTTGGAGATGACATACCCCAACACGATACCCTCCATCACCATAAGTGACTCCTCTCCTAGGAGAGTACCAGATTCACCTCTTTACACCTCTTGAGGACTCGGTCCAAGTGCGTTAAACATGTATCAAAGGAATCACCATGAATCGAGAAGTCATCCATGAACACTTCCAGGAAATCTCTCACCATCTCGACAAATATGACGATCATGCATCGCTGGAAAGTGCATGGGGCATTGCAAAGCCCAAATGACGTGTGCCTGAATGAGTAAGTGTCGAATGGACATGTGAATGTGGTCTTTTCCTGGTCCTCCGAGGCTATAGCTACCTGGTTGTTGCCTGATTACCCGTTAAGAAAATAGAAGAGCTCTTTCCCTGCGAGTCTCTCCAAAATCTGTTCAATAAAAGGTAAGGGAAAGTGGTCTTTCTTGGTCGCGACATTCAGTCTCATGTAGTCAACACAGATGTACCACGATGTGGGTACTCGTGTCGTGATCTCTACCCCCTCCTCATTGGTGACCATATGAATTCTCGACTTCTTCAGGACAACATGAAGCGGGGACAGCCACTTGGAGTCAGAAAATAGGGTATAATAAACCATGTATTGCACCATTTCTCAATCTCTTTCTTCACCACTTTCCGTAGATTGGGGTTAAATCTCATATGGAACTCATGGGAAGATCTTACATTATCCTTGATAAAAATGTGGTTCGAGCAGAGAGCGGGGTTGATACCCACAAGATCTGACATTGTCCATCCTATTGCTTCATGATTCCTCTCTAAGACCTTTAACAATGTAGACTCATGTTCTAAAGTCAAGTCTGAGCTAATGATAACATAATATATCTCTTCGGGTCCTGCAAGAAAGGCATACTTGAGTGTAGGAGGTAGTGATTTCAGTTCTGTTAATGTGGTATCATTAGGGATGCAAACGGTCGGATACGGATACATATATAAGTATTACCATATCCTTATCCGGTTTTTAATACGAATACAGATGCGGATACGGACATTGACGGGTATTAAAACTATCTTACCATATCCTTGAAAACAGATACATATATAAAACAGATATTGATAACACATGAGTAATGTTGAAATACTCTATAGAATCGACTTAAATGTATACGAATTGGATGGAAAACACGTGATATTAACTTACTAAATGTGTTGTATCATAAAAATTGTATAAATATGGTAAAAGAAGGTAGAGAATTATGTTATAGATGATTAAAAATAAATCTATGACTATATTTATATACGAAAACGAATATACGGATACGGATACGGATGTTTACGGATATCAAAACGATATCCATATCCGTATCCATTTTAAAACGGATACGGTACGAATGTCAAAATCTGTATAAAATAGATATGGTGACGGATCAGATACGGATATATCTGTATCCGTTTGCATCCCTAGGTATCATCAAGCAAATCTAGCTGAACTGAGTTTGAATTTGGTTTCGTGCTGCATGAAGGTGGGCTTAACTATATAATATTCGCCACCAACTCAGAAGTATCTGGAGTTGGATCGCCAAAGAAATGCGGAAATTTGAGTAAACATGGAATAAAAATATGATATGTGGTGATGGTTATAATACAGTAAAGATGATGGAGGTGGAGTAAAATAAATGGAGGTGTAGTAGTGGTGATGTGATTTGATGAAAAATGCAAAAAAAACCAATGATAAAGATGAAAATAAAATTACCTATGATGGAAGCAGGCGCCTATAATGTGCTCACAAGAAGCACGGTCGTCTCTTGAATCGCTAACGAGCGATGAGCTCGAACAACGTGTAGGGGCGACTGTGATGTTAGTCGGAATGCCAATGGATCTCACCGGAGAGGAAGCGATCGTCGCTCTACTTCATCGTTCATTGTCACCGAGATGGGTGGTCATAGCTCTCAATTCTCTCTCGCATAAAGGTGGATCAAAGGCAAGAGAACAAGATGTATAAAAAGAGAAGAAAATGGAGGTTGGACAAGATGGTGGAATGGAAGAGTTGAAAGGGAGGTTAAAAAATTGGTGGAGTTGAATGAAAGTTATAAAAATGGTGGAGTTTTGTGGGAGTTATTGTAGAGAATGAAAAATAAATAAAATAAAATAAAATAAAAATAAAGTAGTCTACTAAAAAAGATAAAATAAAATAAAGAGAAAAGACAGTGAAGAATTTACAAAAATTATACAAACAATATGTACAATTTTTTTACTTTACCAATTTTACCTTTTTTGTATTTTTAATAAAATATATTTATAATATAAAAATAAAATAAAATACTGGAAATAAAATAAAATACAAATTATTTTTTGGATTTTTTAGTGACTACGAAACGTAAATAAATAAGGAAGAAAGAAAGAATATTTAGAATATATATAATGTGTACCCATATCCCAAAACTCATATTTTGCAACGAGCTCCGATTTTAATGAAACTACTTTCATTGGATAGATAATTTTCTAACTTAAACTTTAAAAGTGAGTTTGGTGAATTTGGAGTTCATATGGAGAGGGAACTTGGTTGAGAAGTTGGACTTTACGGCTTTTTCTCCTTAAGATTTAGGAGTATTTTTTTGAGATGAAGTTTATTTTGTATTTTATTTTTATATACATTTTTATAAACAAGTTATAGAAAGAATTAGCCAAAAGGAGTTGAAATGAAATTATTAAAAATACATGAAGTTTTGGGCTATTTGGAGGTGAAAAACTCCTTTATTTTATGAATTTTTATTATTCATTTATTTTGTAAAATATAATGTACAATAACTAGTGTATTTTATTTACTAGAGTCATTGTATTAATTTATTGATTTTAGGAACATTTATTTGAGATTTTACTCTGGGATTTCTCAAAGATTAATATATTGAGATGATGAATCGTGGATTCATCAATACCTCACTTCTATTCTTTCTTCTCACCCCGATCGCCTCATTTCTTGCTCTTATGCTATACTTTGGTCCTCAAAAGCCTAAGTAAGTGTGGGTGAGTCAACTTAATATTTTTGTCACTCAACTAATCTTGGTACGAGCTATGTCTTTGTTCCACCTTATGTCATGGGGACATAACACATGCGAAGTACTGGGGGTGGAATGGTTTATATATGCTATATAATTTACCCATTATAGAAGAGGATGCAATGCTTGAAATCAAAAGAAATGTAGAAGCATTGAAGAAAGAGATCATAGAAGCCTGTTGACGGCTTAGAAATTGCCCCTTTTTTATTTTAATCAATTGTTATTGTAGCCGACCAATCTAGATATTCGTCAAAGATGATTACATCGAGAAATTAATATGGAAAATTAATCCTCAATATGGTCAATTTGTTTATTTTACTTAGGTAAGTCGCGAGGTCAAACTTAGGGAGGTAATATGAGGGTTCAAAATTGATTGTAAAATAATTTAAAGAATTAGGTTTTTAGGGAAGAAGTGAATATTTTTTGTGTTTTGTGTTTTTGAGATTTTTGTGAGTATAAAATTAATGATATATAATTAATTGCTAAAAGAAATATGATGCATGATTTTTCAAAATAAATTTTAATGCAAATAAAATAATAATATGCTATACAGGATGAGAAATAAATAAATATATTTTTTTGTGATTTTTAGATGATGCAAGATGAATGAAATGCAATATAGTGAATGCAAGGCAATGAAAAATTCAGGTCAAGCAAGCAAACAATCACATTGTGTCCTCTCCTTTGATCTCAGAAATAATTGATCTAAGAATAGTAATTAATCCCTAATTCTCCATAGAATATTGCATAATTAGATCAATGTTCATGAATATGTGTGCTCAAGAAAAAATACTCAATATATTAATGATCCAAAAATTTCTCAAAAGAGGAATAACAACATAATATGAGATAGATGATTAATAAGCTTTAAAAAGACATTAAAATCATCAAAATCCGATGTATGGTTCACAAGATACGAATAAATGAAGAATATGGACCAAACTATAAATAAAATAGTTCAAATATTCACAATTTAGACCTTCACATGGACCGAAATGCAATTAGGATAAATTTGATAGGATCCTTATGTAATTTACCCATATGCAGGGTATTCTTGCAATTATTTGGACATCATAAGGGCACTGGTGCAAATTGTCCCAGGTCCCACGCACGACCCGTGTGACTGGAGTTCCTTGAAATTCTAGAAATGCTCGAGGATGTGGCTGCGAAAGACCCAAGATCACATGCAATGACCAGGGTAGGCTCGGATGGCACTTTGTTTCCAACTATAGACATGGCAAGTTCTTGCCTCTTCGGTTCGTCCGGGGTGCTTGGCTCGGACAATAGCTCCAAGATAGATCCTGGGGTGTTAGTTTGAATCTTGATTAATATTCTAACCTGGGAAGCTTTGAATGACTGAGATGGCTTGCGTTATTAATCGAAGGCTAGCTGTACGCCCTAGACCTGACATCTCTTCTTCGATGGAGGCCTAATGATGCTTCTTGCTAGTCATTGGCTTGATGCTTAGATGAAGGTAGGTGGTGCTCCTGTATGGTGGAGGAGAGGATCAAGGTGGTGGAAGGGTTGCAATGAGGTAAAAGGGAAGGCAGAGAGGGAGAAGATGGTGGCCATGCTCGAGCTGGGGTGATGGTGAACGAATGAGGAGAGAGAAGAAGTTGGCTTGATTTGAAGCAAAAGGAAGAGGATTAGAAGAAGGAGGTATGGATGGTGTATGAGTCACTTAAGATTCTAGAGGAGAGGAGCTCGACTCATGTTCTCACTTTGAGATTGGGCAGAGCAACCTCCGGTTTAGCTTCACCTGAAGGAGAAGTCGTAGGACCGTGGGGTGGTCATGGATCACACCTAGAAGTAAAGGTTGTCTTTGGAGAAAGAAGGTGTTGTCACCACCTATGCTTCACAATTCTCTCTCTCCCTCTCTCAATTTTTGATTGAATGATGGATTGGGGATCAGTGGTGGTGGTTTAGGTTTTAAATCGAGAGAGGAATGGAGATAAGAGGCGCAAGATAATGGGACTTTGATCTTTTAGATGTGTATGGGGTTGGGGTTCTAACAACAAAGAGATAGATCGATTAGGATCAGAGACTATGATGGTTAGATGATGGATAGAGTTGGGATGCTAAAGATTGGGGATAGAGTTCGTTGGGGTTTCTTTACAACAAAAGAATGGCTAGTTGGCGAGGAAAAGGGTAGTTGACCTGACCAGAGATGGAGAGGAGATGGATCAACGAGATGGCAGAGGCTCAACGAAAAAGATAGGTGGAGTATTGCGGTGGTCGGTTAGATATGACACAATTGGAGGTTGATGGTGAAGGGGGATGTACAACATCTGTTGGATCATGGAGATCCAACGGTGGGGGCAATCACATGTGCCAAGCACATGAAAAGAGAGGTTGGGTGCGAGATTAGGTAGGGTCGTTGGATCAACTTTGATCCAACAACCCAAATGGCTTGTGCAATAGGACAAAAAGAGTTTGACCAAGACTCGGGTGCATTGACCAGCGGACTTCGGTGGCCATTATAAGACTGACACGTGGAGCGACTTTGACCATCCCATTGACCGTTGAGCAGTGCATAAATACAAAGATCAATATATTAAAAATACTAAATGAACTCACGTGTAAAAATGCTCAACATGAAAATTGTTCCTTTAAATGCAATTTACAATGTTCATGAAGGACTCAGATGCGAATAAAGTGATCTATGCAAAATATGAAATTTTTGGTGGTGTTTTACGTGCATAAAATATCATTTTTTTAGCTTTATGATTTTTATTTGATTTTTTGTGAATGAGTAGTGCATAAAACATCAAACATACTATGAAATTATGTAATCGACTCAAATGGCATTTTTTATTTTTTATGAATTAAAATTAATTAGAAAATGTGTGGTATACACATATGAGTCAATCAGTCAACTCAAGACACGATCTATCTTTTTATTTATTTTCTATTTTTCTATTTTTATTTTATGTAATTAATTAAAACTCTGAATAAATAAAGAAATTAAAAATAAATAAATAAGAAATAATGAAATATGCACATGAAATGACATGTCAAAATCAGTAAATATTTGCATTGCACAATTAGGTCACAAAAATCAAATTTCACAAATGAACTCCAACTCGTTTGAATTTGGTCTTGATTTGTAGATTATTGACAATACATTAATTTAAAGGTGAATAAAGTACATTTGGACAATATATGAGAGAGATATCCACATTTGTGGCATTTGCGCATTTGTGCATATGAGAGAGATATCATGTACTTTTTATTTTGAATATATACAAGTTAGTATTTTTTAGTATTTTTCATAGATTAGGGTTAGTTATATGTAAATAATAGAGTCTGTTTCATGTCAATTGGAATTAGCATGAATTAACAAAAAATGTATGAAATTAGACGAAAAGTGCTTATGAATATGAATGCAAAAATGAATGCTAATTTATGCAAATTATTTACAAGTGCATTGAAGTTAATTTTTAGATATTAAGAGATGAATGCATCTATTTTCTCAGGATGAAGCTCAATTTTCAACTAATTAGAGTGATGAATCATATATCCATCACCTGGGAAAAGCAAAGATTGAAGGTGCTAGACGTGGTATAGAGGTGTATTCAAGTGGTGATGATCTCAAGGACCATAAAGACATTAGGGAACCGACACCTCCTATACAACTTGAGTCACTCTCACTTCCCCCTTCTATTGACCCCTCACCCTTCAAGTATGTGGTTGTGTAGATGCCTAAACCCATTCCTAACAAATCAAAAATGGAAACAAAAAATCACAAATAATGAAAAGTAGAAAAACAATAAAATCAAGGGTAGGAAGGAATTGGATGATTACTTGGGTCCTGCTCAAGGGAAGAGTTTGTTAACAATAACATTCATGAACTTCCCATAGTAAAGTGTTAGCAATGTGAGCCCGAGGTGAACCATTTTTACAATAAATGATTTATCAATAAAAGTTATTGATTATTTTTCACTCCCTTTCTGAGATTGAATGAATGAATGCACTATAAGGTCCCTCTGTACAATAAGGGTTATGTACTATGGCCAGCTTGACAATCATACAGCTATTGATTCATTGATTGAATCATAGAGGTTGATGCTTGGAGGAATATCTAAGGAGTTAGATAGAGGACTCATCAAGCATCATCAAATGATTGTTAAGCGATGATCTCCAGCTTGAGTAGGAGAGGGCAATCCTTTCTCATTTGGTTGATATGTGACCGACCTCTTGATGCAGGTCCTCTGCATGGGAATAGTGATTCAGAGGTGTCAGATTAGTTGAGTCAATGGGTTGACTTAACGAGATCGAGATAACCAAAGACCTATGTTGAATACTATCATAGCATAGGCATGCATCCTCCGACCAGAGACAGATGTGTTGCTATATGTCTGAGTGTGTACATTTGGCAAACCAATAGGTTGATGACCTAACCAAGGTCTATATACCGGTGAGCTGGTGTGCATGTAAGGACATATGAGTAATATGGATTTAGATCCTTGGATCCCAAAATATTATAAAAGAAGAGGCACCCCTTGCTCTTCTTAGGTTACAGGTTTAAAACAACTCTCTCTCTCTCTCTTTATCTCTACACATCCACTCTCTCTCTCTCACACACACTCTCATATGGTCGTCCACCATGGATGCCCCCGAGAGATTCTCCATCGTCGCAACGTCGTCGTTATACTGCCCGATCGTTTGCTCGTGGATCTCCGTCTACTTTGGCGTGCCTTGCTCATGAAGAAGACATCGTATCTCGTTTGTCGATATTAGGAGATCCTGGCTTGGATTATCAACATGTATTGCGAGAAGAACACATCTCATCCACACGCTCGCAAGCGTCTCCTCCATCGGATCGGACTTGAGACAGGAGGTCTCTTCATTTGGAGACTCGGTCGCAACCACGCTTCAAGAGGTAATCCTATTACTTGTTTGTGTTTTAGACGAAACGATCCGAGAAGCGTTCTTGGATCATGTAGTTTCGTCACATGAAAAATTTTAATTTCCGCTGCCTCGAGCAACTAGTGCGACTAGTCGCTCCCGATCGTATATGATGTGATCCTCGTGCTTCCGTGATGCGCTTAAGGATCTCTCCATATCCTTCAAGGAGAGGTTCTCCGACGAGCCCTTCCTTCCTCCGTCAAGCTCCAGGAGGATGTCTGAAGGTCGGGAAGGTTGTAGAGATGCCTCGCAAAGATGGAGCGAGGTCAGTGAATTCGTGCCCTGCTCTGGATGTTGATGAAGATAAAGAAGCCTCAGGGATGTAGATCCTGATCGGAGCTCCTTCGAGATTTCCATCTGACCGACCGAAGAAATTGTGAAATACCCCCTGCTTGGGGGTATAATTATAATTATGTAAATCAACAATGGTGACTTTGCAAATTTCCTAGATCTTCACGCGTAAGGCATATGCGGCCTTAGGCTCAGGTGATGATTGGCCCGGTCACAGGTTTGGAGGCCATGCTGGTAACTCTCGTGCTTTGAAGCGGGCTAGAATCCACTGAATCTCCAGGTCTGGTCCCGAGGTTGAAACAGAATCAATACCATCCGATTGAAGAGATATGACGGTAATTGTAGCGTGTAGCTCCTCCATCCACCTTCTTTTACGCAACGACGATGGCTGGACTTCGACGAACCTCTAGACATGCCACCATGCTCCTCCTTGCTTGATGAATAATGAAGAAGGTCCATTGGCAGTTGGCAAAGATCCAAGTAGCGAGATGTTTGACGAAGGATGGTTGGAGAAGTGGCTTGACGACCCATCATCAATGAGGAGGTTCTAGAATGGAGACACTTCGAAGTTCAGACCATTGAATCTTTAGGTACCTGCAAAGTTAAGAAATATGCAAAGGGTGTTTGTGTGTGCAATGTGAGATGAATTGGAGGGCAGTGACTTGGAGAAGATGGTGCCCTAGATGGATTCATCTCCGCCTCCGCCGGAGATGAAGGCCAGGAGGGAGAGAGGTTCTGGCAGAAGAAGAGATTATGCGGGTTGATGCGCGGATGTGGTTGATATTAGGAGATGTATGGAGTTGGGTTAATCAAAGGTGGAATGGATTGTATGCAACTAATTAATTCAGAGAAGGACTGCCAAAATAATCAGAATGATGTTTACCTAATCGAAGAAGAACGCTTGCAGAATGCTTTTAGCTTGCGCTTGAGGGTCGATTAGATTCTCTGGTCTTTGCTTGACCTCTACGGCTGGGGGAGGAAGCCCGAATTGCCACCAAGTGAGTGCTATTGCATGGCATTTTTTCATGGGTCTCACCAGGGAAAGAAGGTCATCCCGGCATCATCAATCTCACCTCCCCTGTCTCTAGGAGTTGGATAGATGCTGGGCCTCAATCCACGTAAAGGTGGACAACCTACCATTGACGGTGGTGAATGGTTTTTAAATATGAAGTTGGTAAGTTCTAAATGGTTGCTAATAGATTTCAACCGCCCTGTGGTTGGCGAAGGTTAAATGGATAAGGAAGTTCGAAGACCATGCATGGATGAGAGATGAAAGGGGTATGCGTGGACGGTGGTGGTTGGTCAAGAGGGAACTAGATGCAGTTGGAATAAGTCGGCAAATATGGCGGTTTGGGATCAAAGGTGCAACTGTTGGAGGTTGAAGATGAACCTCAACCGTCCGAACATCAGATCAGAAGGTTGGGAATAGATCGCCAAAGAATGGCCAGATTCTCCTGATGAAAAGATAGATCAGGTGGCTCAGATGGAGACGAGTGGCGACACAGGAGCAGGCCATGTGGAGCGCTTTGGGAGCATTTGATAAAACAAAGATAATTTAAAAATAATTAGTTAGAGGCGGTTTAGAAAGAAAAGGTAAATATGAAAGTTGTATATCTAGATGGGATCTATAACTTTCATGTAGAAGTCAAAGAGATCAAAGGTCATATGTGCATAAATAAAAATTAAATACTAATAGAAACCAAATAAAGCAAATTTCTTTGATTTTTCTTTTGCTTATTTTTGTGTATTTTTTGTTTTATGTTATTTTATTTATATACAATACTGATCTAATTTTATTTGATTTGTAATAAGAAATAAATACATAAAATATTACACCATAATAGGATTAAATTAATAAATAATAATTAGTGCCAGCTATTTACAACATAGTAGTTAGTATTTAGTGTCAATTAGGCAATAAATCTTGTGATTAACTTAAGCAAGAGAGATAAATTTAATCAATAAACTGATAAATATGGGATTTATCAAATGCTCAACAAAATCTTTGTGAAATTACATCCGACTCTTAATTATTGAAGTGTGGTCAATTATAGATTGAGAACGAGCCATCTAAAGAAACACTCAATTGGATTGAAATAAATCAATACACTCCCCAGACCAACATCTATACACCCGAATGGAGTAATCACATCAACTTTGGATGGACAAACCAACAAAGAATACACCCCAAACCTTTTACCCAAACTAGTATACTACACCAAGTCCCACTACCACCGCATAACTCTAAGTATGGTGGGATTCTAAAAGTCCAACAAATGCAAGAGGATCAGGAAAAAATGCCAAGAGAGACCAACAATATACTGGAAGTGCTAAACAATTTACAGAGATTCGGTATTACATCCTAGCACTATCATCACAACCTCTGCCCAACCCAAATAGCAATAGGGGAAATAAATATGGATACACATCAACCCCTCCACCAGTTGGACATAGTGAGACCTCATCGAGTTTTCAGAAAATGCCTCAAGGATATAACATGCCTCGCAGATTTCCGACCTCTACTCAAATCTTTCAACAAGGATATTCCAGGAACCATAAAGTGTCTACTTCACAACCCTCAAAGGTACAAGTTGTGTTCAAGACATCAAACAACCCTAGCAAATCCACTCATTTTGCCAATGCCATGACTCTACGTAATGGAAAGACTCTGTCTGCTCCAATCAACCAACCAACTTAAATACAATTTGAGAATAAAGAAGAAGATCGGACTGAGACCAATCCACCATCTTTCACCTCTTCTACATCCATTACTTCTGTTCCATTTCCAAAAGCTCTGTGAAAAAACCACCAAGCCTATCACTTTAGATCCAGAAATGGAGAAACTCTTCTCTGTTATTGTGAGTGAAATTCCCCTCCTTAAAGCATTAGAACAAGTTCCCGCCTTTTCTCGCTTCTTGAAGGAGAAATGCACTCCTAAAAGGAGAAAACGAAGAGTCAAGAAATCCTGAGAGATGTATGCTACCTAGGGCAACCACCAATCTAATTTCTCACTTAATGCCCACTAAAATGAAAGATCTCGATGCTCGAAATGCATGATTGAGGATTTCAAATTTTAGCATACTTTCATGGACAATGGAGCTTCGATCAACTTGTTACCTTCTGCGGTTCTATAATATTACCACATCAGAGAATTAAAACCTATTTCGATGATATTACAAATAGTTGATTGATATGTAAAGCAACCAAAAGGGTTATTGGAGAACATTATTATTATGGTCCAGAGACATCAGCTCCCAGATCATTTTGTTGTATTGGATATGGAACTAGCCAAGGACTTAACCCAAACTCCTATTATTCTAAGGCATTCGTTCTTGGCTACAATTAAGGCTCACCTTGATTATGGGAAGGGAAAGATTGAATTTATGATCAATGGAAAAATGTTTTTTGTGGATCTTGAAACAATAACACATTTGACTCTAATACTGAAGAATGTGGCTGGATTGAGGATTCTGATATAGTGGATCTTGAAGAAAATTTTATCCCAACCCAATTGATGAAGGATCTTTTGCAGGTTAGTCCGATAGTCCTCGATCTGTCATACATGACCCTGACTCAATTGAAAAGAATATCCATTTTAGATATTTTGAACAAACCTATAAAGTCAGGGAGATAAAGAAGAAACTAAGAAACTTTTTAGCGCCGAGAGCATTATACATCCTAATCATTCCATCACACCCCCTCTGAGCAATGATAGGAACGACTGCTCCCTCACCAAACTAGCTCTGCCTTGGTCAGACCCATCTTTTGCTATCACATTACCCCATTCACCATTCACCGAAAAGAAACCCACTAGATCTACTCATTACCCTTCATATTCTTTTCTATCACCTCACCCATCCTTCATCGATCCACCCCTCGACTTTAGTCTCACCCATTCAATTTGTCATGAGACCCCTACTTTGCTCCAATCCCAACCCCCTACTCCAATTATGAATCAACTCCAATTCTACCTAATCACACTATATCCTCCTTGATACTCACTACACCAATTATCTGCGTAGATAGCATTTATTCAAACACGGCTCACCTACCGAACACCGATGCAACACTCACTCACCACACTGATTACTCTTGTGAAAACAAACCGCCAAGCTGAGACGTTAAGTCATGCATCTTCGTGGGTCATCACTCACAAAAATCTTTTCTTAAATTGTATTTTATTTACTTTTTTCTTTATGTATTTTCCCTACATTTGCACAAGTTAAGTATGAGGGTAGATCTCTATAAATCAAAATACAAAACAAATCACAATAAAACAAAAAATACAATCTATCAAAAGGAAAAAAAAGTAGTTATCCCCTTCTTACATCACATCACTCTTTTTGTCCTCTTCTTGGTTTTTACATTGTTTTTACCATGAGGACATGGTTTTTGGTAAGCGTGGGGATGTGCATATTTTCATGTTTTTAAAATTTCCGTACTTTCAAAACTACATATCTAATTTCAAAGAAATCTCAAAAAATCATTTTTTTGCAAAATTTCTTAAAAAATCTTTGTCTAAAAACACCATAAAAGTTCTTTTTAACAAAAATCCAGAAATATGTGCTTTCTTCCTATTTTCCCACACCATCATCGCTCAGGTATTTTAAAAAAATTAATGCTAGAAATTTCCTCTATGTTATACAAACATTTTAGTTTTAGTAAAGTTCGATTACTTTTTTTTCTTACGGTATCTACTGTTATAGTGGTTATCTTGATTTTTCTTATTCTATGTTATGTTTGTAAATACAAATATAATTTCGATGTGTTTTTTCTAGAACCTAGATTCATAGAAAATGGATAACATAACTAATGTTTTTTATTTTAATAGGAAGTTGATGTTCATTTGTGGTGCACGATCCCAAGTTCTCTGCTTCAGGCACCTATCTCCATTCGGGTATTTTGTAGGAATTTATTGTCAAGAAATGTGATTATTTTTTACTGACATTTTATTTCATGTAAAAAATATGTTTATGTATGATATAAATTTGTTTATCTTCTTTCTTGCAATATCTACTACTATTGTGGTTTTCTGGGGTTTTT
This sequence comes from Ottelia alismoides, assembly GCA_037367405.1. Lineage (NCBI taxonomy): Eukaryota > Viridiplantae > Streptophyta > Magnoliopsida > Alismatales > Hydrocharitaceae > Ottelia > Ottelia alismoides. The sequence continues at coordinate 97,958 of JAZKJV010005020.1, forward strand.
CTTATTTTTTGTTCCATTTGTACATATAGAAATAATGCTGGTGTGCCATTTTTAAAATTATTTATAATAAAAAATGTCAGAATAGGGGCTTATAATACTAAGAAAGATTGTTGTGAGATTTAAAAGTTTTGTCATTTAAACATTTTTTCATATATAAAGAGCCACGTTGGATTTTTTTGTTGTTGTAAATCCAATGTTAAAAAAATAATAAAAGGTGTTGTTGTTTATTAGTTATCTAGTCATTATAGACTTGATTTTTTTTTGCTAATTACAATAGAATATTCGAGTAGAAATTAGTTACTACTTAATAATTTTATCATTATGTTGGATATTATGTTCATTTAAAAATATAAAGGTATTGTTCTTTTCTGTTTTCGAATGGTAAAACAATTTTCCCTTCACTATTAGTTATTTTCTGGAGTTTAAAATAGAATTTATACATAAATTCCATTGTTATGTAATAAATATGTTTTTCCCATGAATTATACAACTACAATGTTGCAAGTGGTTGTTGCATTTGCTGGAATAAGGTTTCAGTTGCAAGAGATTTTCATTTTTGATTCATTACTCCGGCATTTTCATGTTATGAAGATCAAGGTTGGTGACTGATTGACAATGTCTTCTATTTTTTATTTTTATATGAAGAGAGGAGTATTACATAAAAAATACAAAAAAAATTATACATAGTGAGGTTACAATTTATTTTCTGCTTTAGGGTTATTATATCATTTATTTCATCACTTTGTTGTATATAACCACATCTATTAAATATTCTTAAATCACTATCTTTTATGTATTGTATTTTTTTTTAGAAAAATCAGATATCGGTTAGAATAACGAACATAGGGGGAAAGTAGAAAACCTGAATAAGGAGCATCATGTTTGAATTTTTATATTTGTTTCATAAATCTATTTATGCCAAGATGTATTGTTGTTTTCAATTTTATTTTTTTGAGAAAATTCTGTCAGCACATTTTTATTAGAATATCTGATGAATGTTAATTGGAAATGCATAGTTCGCCCATAATTTCTAAATTTTGTTTTATGTTTTGTTACATCAGTCTGTTATTATTGTAAATGTTATATCACATGTTTCATTATTTTAATGTATCCACCAACATGTACTGTGTATAGCAAAATTGACTATTTTTAACTTGAGATTTATTGTAATACTTATGTTTGTTAAATCCTTGAAATGGTTAGGATAATGGATAGAAGAGGGAAAATGAATGAAAATCATTCTCTCTTAGTAGTGTTGAGGCTAGCTCCACTTCTTTTACCAAGTTGGCATACACTGATTAACAAATTATTAGTTTCATCACACCCTAGCACATAGGTCGATACCAAAAGATATCATAAGAACTTGTTCACATACTAGTTAGGGTTTGATGACACTCATGTTTCATGAAGCTTTCATCAACCTTATCACATACTCGAGTATCATTAAATCATGTCTGCACTCAAATCTCCAATCCTCCTCAAGTGAATTCTCAACTCATCTCATCATTCATGCAGTTGTGAATATAATGTGCTAATCATATTCCTTTAATTGGAGTAAGAGTGCAATGCAACACTCATATATTTCAAATTATGGAAGTGTAGATTATTAAGTCTCAAACCCTAATGACAAACGCCGGTTAACTTAGCCTATCAAGACCTCAAAAACCAAGTTCTCAAATTCTTAAGCCTTGAGTGATAGTGAGTGTTCTAGGGATACACCAACTCCAAAGTTAATGTTTTTGTGATTTTTGAATTTTGTAAATAATTTTTGGCTTCTTTAAAGAAATAATGTCTGGCCTAAACTCATATGACTAGTTGTATCTACTTCCAGCCAGTATGGGTGTAAGTATAGACATCAGACGGCTACCCGTATTACGTCAAGACGGTGTCATACGTATTGTCTTTTAACCACCCACTATGTTACAAGAGACCGCAGTTCTCTCACTGAAAAGTAGCTAATCATTTTAAAGCTTAGTAGTCAAAAATTGCTACTAAAGGAAATTTTAAAATTTTCATACTTTTAGGGGTTCTGAAAACTTAGAAAAATAAAAGTTACTCTCATTTAATCCCTTATTTTTGAAGAATTTTGGAAATATTTTCCAAACCACGCATAATATATAAGAATTTTCAAACATTTTCAAATGATTTTCAAAATGAGTAAAATGCCCTTTTTCAAACAATTATCAAATATTTTTAAAATACTGTCACATAGTTAGAAAAATTTTCAATTATTTTACAAACAGATTTTTTATGAAAGTCAATTCACAGATAATATACCCCAGCCCAAAAAAGTATGAAAATTTTCAAAATATGATCTATGAATAAAGTATATATGAAATATATACGGTACCCCCCTATACTTAACTTTTATTATATCCTCATAGCACAAAGTGATATGAAGCCATAGCTCATGTTAGAACATAGAAAAGAACACGGGAACTGACTCGGGATATCCCCCAATACTTAGGTTAAAAACAACCTAAGTATAAGAAAAAGAGTGAGGGAAGGTATCAAATGAGTGGAGGAGAGAAGGTGACAGGGGCTCAGGTCCCCCATAAACTTAGGTTGAGAATAGCCTAAATATATAGATATACAATGAGGAAGGAGAGACCCAAGGTGAAAAATCAGATGGAACATGGTTTCCCCTATACTTAAGCTAAAGAGTAGCCTAAGTATTTGGATGTGGAGCTGAGAGTGAGAGCCATGTCAGGGTTAGAGTGTAATGGATTCACAAAGATGGTCGAATCTCTGGTGATGGTTGCATTTATGGAGATGGGAGATGGAGCGACTAGGGTATCAAGAGGGTTGAGAGAAATATACAATCAAGCTCAACCAAGCAAGCAATGCACCCTTGGTTCACCAACTCGCACGTGAAGACCAATAAATGTTGATCATTTATCTCGTCAATATTTTTTGGTGATCATCCAAAATTTAAGTTTGTTATGCAGGGCTTAGTGATAGATTTTGGATACTATCCTAGGGATACATCATCACCTCTCAACATGTAATCAAATCCTACCTACAATACGGGTATTGCTCTTCCATACTCCAAGGTGAATTTTTCCTCTATGTTGACTTGCATTACAGTCTCAATTTTATGCTTTAGGTCATCACTGAATTAATGTGAGTACAATCAAGCACTCATCATCTAATGACCATTCCAATTTTATATAAATATCCTAAGTGATATATCAATAGAGAGATCGAGAAAAGCTGGCATATAAAAGAAAACCATGATGCATGTCCAAGAGAGAAACTTACAGTGCCTCTCGTATTCTCCATGCATGTGCAAGGCTGAATTTAAATTTTATACTACATGCATGCAAGTTGAGTGAAATCATACCTAAACATGATACTATTAGCGAGAAGATTTGAGTTAATTTTGGCTAAAGCGATCGATGTTTACACACGTCCCAATAAATCGGAGGAGAAGAAGTAAATCTCCTCAATTCTTATTGGTGTGTCCTAACCTACTATCAAGCACATGTGATATAAATTGAAATAATCTTAGAGAGCCACATGTCCAGCCCTAAGTTCGAACAATCAAGTAGAGCCCTACCCGAGATGGGGTGAAACATGCTCCACACGCCATGTGCAATGTCCAGGTCCATGTTACATACACAAACCCTCGAACGAGGACCTCTAGAAATGCAATTATTACAATAATATATATAAATAAAATGCATAAATTTCTAATTAAATTCCTCAATGTCTTTACAACTCCTTTTGTGGCTTTTTATAGCGAGAGCTCCCAGGCCTGCTTAGGCAAATTGCAAAGGAGCCCCATTATTTTTGAAAATTGCATATATATATATACCCCTACAAGGATCAATTTGCATATTTTATCTTTTTATTCATCATATTTTCTTCACATTTACGCCCTTGGAGTCTTTTTATTATAACTTGAGCACACAAACTCCAATTTAAGTGATTTCAGTTTTATTTTGTTGTTAAATTTATGCTCTTCTTAATGGATTGATTTATTCAATGATTTGACGTATAATATATCATACTAAATTTTAAAAAAATTAATTTGTCAATTTCTTTTTATTTAAATGCCATTTATTGTTCTTATGCATCAATTGATTATGAAATTGTAACTTGCTTTTAATGCTCAAATTAATTTGAGTAATTCAGGGGTGTAATTGCACACACCATCTATTTGTGTTGCATAATATATTTTGATATCTACCTTGCATAAAACCAAATAAAAATTCATTTGATTCATTTACCACATGAATTGCATTTTATTTCACAATGTAATTTATTTTAATTAGCATAAAATAAAAATAAAAATATGCATGACATTCTTTCCTCAGTATGTAGCATGCATCATGTTTGCATCATTTTGTGCATTATTTTATATATTGTACATTTTATGTATTATTTGTCATGTGCAATTGGTAGACCTAGGTTAAGAAAACCAATCTTTCAATTTAAACATTGATTTCTAATCAATCTTCAAGGAGGTTTGTGTTCCTGTGTTCGACCTTGGTATGTTTACCAAGTAAATTTTTATTACACACTCAAACGTGTGGTATCTCTGCATAGATCCATTTTTGCCTCTTGTGTTATGATAATACACTGATTTTAAAGAGGTGAAAATGCGATTTTATCATTTGTGGTCTGGTTGTGGGTCTGGGTTTTGTGGATGGTTTCTTTAGGCATAGCCGCGCGGTTTTTTATGTCCCCATGTGTCTCAAGGTATCAATACTCTTCTTCTTCTGATTTGAAAATCGACTAGAGGATGCGATCACGGTCTTTGTGCGGGTATGGGTTTTGTGGTTGGTTTCTTTAGGAGTAACCGAGTGGTTTTTTATGTTCCTAATTTCACACCCTATTCGAAGAGGAAATTATATCAATTTGGAGGGTTTATTGGATGATTATTAATGTGATTTTTCTAAGATCATCATATAAAGTCGATGGATCAAGGATTCATCAGTCGTAGAACCGATTATGCTTGAGTTTAAAATCATATATTATAATCTTAGACCACACTTGAATTGTGCCTACTATCAAGGACTCTTACTGACACATAGTGGTTGCCAAAAGAGTTGTCCCAATCAGTCTTACCATACACATGCTAGATTACTTGAAAGAGAATCATGTTGGATGTCAGATCGATTCGATTGAAATGTGATCAATTCTAGAAGGTAAGAGAACTATCAATGAAATGAAAATGATAATCTAAAAGGAAAGTACGAATGTTATTAAAGGAAAGCAGTGGAAATTTTATTAAGGTGCATCTATTTCATGCATGCCCACAGAGGGCACTCAAGCCTAAGATACTATATATATTGGATTCTTAACATTAGACTCTCATGTTCAAGACCACAAACTATTTTCATTACTAATAGTTATCTTGAAAAGCATTAGAGAGAAAAGATGAACTTAAAAAACTAATATTAATTTTGGATCAAGTTTCTACTTGCAGCCTTTACTTACAAGAGTGACACTGATGTTCACGAGCACTTGTTTCAGTTCAGTCTTAACACCTCATGTTACTTTTACCCAGTTACATGTTGTTTTACCCGTCATTTAAATATATCCGTACTGGACAATTTTTCTCATAACATACCCTTTTTTGTATGATCCAATAGGTTCACAGGACCAGCCACAATAGTAGCGTGCAGTTCTGTTGTTTCTGCATGTTCATATGCACTTCCAAAATGCGTACTTGGTGGTCTTTTTTTGCATGTGGTAGTCTTTATCATATGCTTTGTATATGAGAGATGGTTTTTGTACTTATGTTATTGATGGACGTATTGTTATGATGACAGTTTGGTATACATGTCATGTTGTGAATGAAATGAATTATACCCATGCATTCTCTTCTTTACTTGCTTACTTATTTTCATGTAATAGATAAATTTTGTTAAAATTTGTATGTTGTGGATGCGAATGTGGTGTTTACAGGATGATTGCTTAATATCGTGATCCGTGGGATGTGTCAAGGGCAAAAATGATATCACAAAAAGATAGAACTACGAATTTTGTGTGAAGGTAGGAGCACACCTGATATTCTAATAAAGGGAGGGACAACTGATATTGTCGAAATGAAGGAGGATACAAATGATAAAATCCTTCTATTAATCATTTGTGTTATTTGAGATGGATTATGAATGTAGTATTCATTTGATTTCTTTATATTTATATTTATATTGACATTATTTCAGTTTAATTTACATACTTTTTGAGTCACTTCTTACAGTTTTTATTAACATGATCTATAAAATATTGCAATCAATTGATAAGTCTAAACTTTTGTTATATCTTAAAATTTTATATTAAATTAAATAATAAAAAAGCTCCTTTCGAGTTTTCACAACCCAACATTTTAGGTAGTACGTGAATGCATGTTTTCTTTGATTAAATAATATATGTATGGGAAAAAGTTCATGCATTTATTTTTTACCCAAGTCATCGCTACGATAAAATCGACTTAAGACAATGAATAATTAATACATGTTGCAAATCTTACATAGTTAAATGTGTAACAATGAATATTATTTATTGTCTACCTTAAATTCGCAATGAATAATCGTATTGTTGCTATATTCCTCGCAAGGAAACATATAACAACGATTGTTAGTTGACTTTAATTTAGCACCGATTAATGTGAATTCTAACAAATAAGGAAACATAAAAATTGATGTTCTATGAACCTTTAACAACAAATACGACATTCATTGCTAATTATAAGTACAAAATATAATTTGACAACGAATAATATTCATTGTTATATCTTTAAAATTGGAAGATATAATGATGAATATTCGAATTATTTATATTATTATCTTTAATCAAATTTCTTGCGGTACATATTTTGATTTTTCTTTTGTACATTTATCTTCGATGTTGATGATGCACTATGAATGCATTAGCTTTGATATTTTCTAAGATCATATTTTCCAAACTTACTGTAGGGTATGCTTGATATTTGAAATTATGAAAATTTAAAATATTAACTTTCATTTAGCTACCCAATTTTACATGAAAATGTAAGTATATACTAACTTACTTTCTAAATTTTATACTCTTAGGTGCATTTGGTTGCCGGATTATCTCGAGGTAACGTGGGAGAGGACAATCCATTTTTTGTGGTTTGATGTTTGGAAAGAAGGTTTGCAGTTGAGAGATATTCGGGTTGAGCGATTTTCGGTTTGCAGTTGAGAGATTTTCGGGTTTGAATAAAAATGAGTAGTTATTGTGATGCGATTGTATTGAAGTTTGGAAAATTGAGTAGAAATTGAGTATCTTATAATTTTTAGACGATATGATGGTATAATATATTTTTTTGATGGAATGAATGAAAGAAAGATAATTTATTTAATGTATTAAAAAGAGAGAGTACGTGGGTCCCACACGAGAGAGAAGATGTAGGATTTGGGGGAAAATCCCCTCAAATGGGGGTAATCCATTACCAATGCGTTATTTTCTATTTTCTTTGCACTGAATCATTTCGGGATGGAATACATAACTACATGCTCTATTTTCTTAATGGAAATGTTTATGGTATATCTTTTTTCTATTTAGTTGCTACTTGAATTTTGATTTTATGTCTATGATCTTGCGTTAACGTGATTGTTCACATTCACATTTCTACATTCACATTTCTACATGATTAGTGAGTGATTGTTCACATTCACATTTCTACATTCACATTTCTACATGATTAGTGAGTCTGTTCATTGCGGTAGGAAATTATATCTTTGTCACCTCCAGTTCACCCTCCATTCAGCCTCAGGATTAGTGAGTGTAAGCGGTTCTGCTTCAAAACATGTGAAGTTTCAAATTTCGAGACGAGCGAGCGGTTGAGTGGTGATGAATAAGGAAGTTAGATCTTAACATGCAATCCAAGAATATAATAACATTTAGTTGTATGCTTTCGCAGGAATGTTTGCAATGATATCAAATACTAGAAACTTGGTATTTTTTACTCAGAGTCATTATTTCCAATAAGAGCATTATTCACGTGTATTATTATAGGAATCCGATACATACAGAGAGATTTTAATTCAGATATGATCATCATTTGTATATATAAACCTACGTATCCGGTACATAACTTAGGTCCAAAGGTAACCTCCTTAAGTCGTGATTATCACGATTCTTTCACGAACATTAGTTGGTCTGCTCTTTATTCGTATTAGTTATCTAGGTTGTGGCATTTTATGATCACTAACAGGAGATAAATTAACAATGGGTTATTAAGTTCTATTAATTCTATATTCAAATCTCCATCAATTTTAATCCAAATTTAAATATTACAATAAGAGGTCGAGGACTTGCACTATGGTACATGCACGGTGCCACAAACGCTCATTTTTTTGAAATAAAACCTTAGAGTATTTTTTAGAATTATTAGTAGAATATGTATTTCAAAATTCATGAAAAATAGACATTCCTAACATGTTGATCTGGAAGGGTTAAATTTCAACAATTCTGAGATCGTTAAAATTTTGCAGTCTTGATGGATGGGTTAGAAGTTTTGAATTAATTTGATTTTTAAATGACTTTATGATGATATAAATCCCACATGATTTCATTTTAAAAAAATAAAAAATAGATGTTTATGACAACGATGTATGTACAGTTACATACACCATGATGTAAGTTCCCCCAACATCTTAAAATAATAGTAATATAGAGAAAATGAAAATTTTGTTGGAGGAATAAACTCTCAGTCGTTATAGAATTAGCTAAGAACCTCCCATCCCATACAATATTAAATTTCCGATTAAAGACTAGTTTCCTTGCATAATTAAGATTTTGTGTTGATTTATTATTAATAAATTGAACAATAAGCATGAAAGTTGGAATTTTACTTTTTTTGGTTCTTTTGGTTTAATTGTGTCATCTATTCAGTTTGCTTTTTTAAAAAAATTCTTTGGGAGTTTAGCCATATTTTTATTTCATCAAAGAACGCAACAACACGGGGTAAGGAGAGGGATCGGCTGCCAAGGGGTTTGCAAAATGAGGATCCATTCCTCGATGTTGTCCTTGCATGGCTTATTAAGGGCGTCATTTTATGTGTTGCTTTAACTTTCATTTGGCAAGGTAGGTCGACGAGCACGAACCTGGCCTACTTCAGGGTGAGGGCACTTTGTCGACTGGTCCTTGCTAATATGCCCTAATTAATTGTGGTTTTTCTTGTAGGGCAAGCTCTCAAACGTGGGAACTAAGCTAATAGTTACATGCTCTCAACACAAGAAAATTAGTCTGGCTCTCGACCAAACGAAAGTAAGCCTATTATACGCTCTTGACGTAACCTGCACACGCCATTATACATATTGTGATATATATATATATATATATATATATATATATATATATATAAAAGGGCTGGGGAAGCTGCACCCGGGGGTGTAACTAACTAGCTACACCCGGCCATTTTTTTCATTGATTTTTTGTGTTTTTGAAATGAAACCTAGGGGGATTTAAATCACTATATATCACCATGATATCATACCAATTTCAACTAAATTCGACATTTCTATCATCTCCATCAAGGCTATGATATTTTAACGGTTTCAGAATTATTGAAATTGACCATATCTAGATGGACATGCTAGGAGTGTTTGTTTTGCATGAAATTTGAAACACATAGTCTACACAATAAATTAAGTAGATCCCCCATAAGTTTCCTTCAAAAAAATAAAAAATCAAAGAGAAAAATACCCGGGTGTAGCTAGTTGGTTGCACCCCTGGTGTAGCTTCCCTTTTCCCACACTACAAGAAAGATTAGAACAGGCGACGGTCAACATCCGTCGCTAACGATAAGTTGACCGTCCCCTCTGATCAATAGGGACGGTCATAAGACCGTCTCCAAAGGTCGCGTCGCATTTGGTATACGCGACGGTTTCAGTAACCGTCCCCAATACCAGCACATAGGGGACGGTCAGGACCGTCCCTAAAAGTTTGTATTATTGGGGACGGTTATGACCGTCCCTTAAAGTCTATCAGGGGAGACGGTTTTGACCGTCCCAAATAATTAAAGTGAAGACGGTCATACCCGTCTCTAATAACGAAGGGGACGGTTACAATGACCGTCCCCTTTGTTTGTCTGCTAACAAAAAAAATTTCCATTGCCCCCTATTTGATCCTCATTTTCCCCTGTTACAAAAAATCTGTATACATAATAAAAATTACAATGACCAGACAAAAAAAATTTAATTCACATTCATAAAAAACTTGTCCAACATACACATGCATTCAAAATACTACATTATCCTACATTCATAAAAAACTTGTCCAAAATAAACACGCATTCAAAATAGTACATTATCCTACATACACAACAAAACACATGCTATCCTACTCGTCGTCCTCATCCTCGTCCTCGTCGTCATCAGCATCATCTTCTTCTTCACCGTCATCGTCGTCGCCTAACCTCGTAGCGGTATTATCATCAACTCTTGGTTGGCTAGTCGACGCTCCACCTTGATGTGCCTGCATGAATGCATTGAATATCGCCATTTGTTGGCGCAAATCCTGGATCTCCATATTCATGCTAGACACCTGACTCTCTAGTTCCCTCTCCCTTTGTGTCTTCTGAGAGGTCGAGCCGGTCCCTACTCCATACCAATTCCGTATGGTGGCACCACGACCACCACAACGGATGCGTCCCTGATGCTCGGGACCAGTCGCCTGTAGGAAAGCCGCATCGGGAGTAAGAGGTGGATTACTCGTTCCGGTGGGGTCTACAGAGCCAGTGGTTGTGAGCCTGACCATCTCCTCCTACAAATTTATATAAGTTCAAATTCATTTAATTTGTATCCACCCAAGTTGAAAGTTCAAATTCATAACTTACATGAATTGGACCATAGGCAGGATCCACCCAATGAACTTCCCCGCCCACATCGCGGCTCTTAGACCTCTCGAACACTTCCATTCGGCTGGGCACTCTCTCGTTCTCCACTTCCTAATGTGAAAAGATTAGTAAACTTAGAATACCATTTTAATACATATATAATAGTTATAATTTTAACACTAATAATAATCTAGATTACTTACGAAGTCATCCTTTAGTTGATTCGTGTTTCTTCTCCCCATTCTATGTGTAGACTTGAAACCTTTTCTTCGATTTTCAGCATTTCTCCTTGAGATGCCCTATACGAAGATAGAATTTTATTAAAAGATTTTCAAATGATATATGTATAGAATGCACATTTTTATGTCACTTACCGTATGTTCTTCTCCAATCCAAATAGAAACCATCGCCCTCCATTGGTCAGCAGGTACATTCGGAGGACAATTTGCCAAATTGGCTTCCAATGGTAGCTCGGGGTCGAAGTACTTTAAAATGTAAAGAAAATTAAATATATACCTATATGATGAAAAACATGTTTATACATAAATAAAAAGAAAAGTACTCACTCGGGCCTTCACACGACCTCGATATTTACGCAACATCTCCGCCCCAAGTGCTCGAGAACCTATCATCTGCACCAAGTGCCTCAGGTCTTCTTAAATCGTCTATTAGTTCAAATAACCCGTGCTCAACATTATTCAAGGTTTGGGTAGTCACTCCTGCATCTACGCCCATATCCTCATCCATTCGCACATCTAAACCCTCTCCATGTTCTGTCCAAATGGAGTAATGTAACCAAAATCCGTTGAGGATGAGATGGTTATACACTACCTCTCTAACATCCCATTTAATATTCTTGCATCTCACACATGGACAATAAATCTTTAGACCATCAAATTTCTTATCAACTCTCTCTATTTGAAATGCCCAATCCAAGAACGCAATCACTCCTCTCTTATATTGTTGAAAATCATCGTATCTCTTATCCATCCATGATTTATCCATTTTACTGCACAATCATAATAAAATCCACCATTGTGTTATTATAGGCAACAAGTTTTCTACCCTACCATAATGAAGTATACAAAAATTTGTCATTCATTACGCCTAACTATGTTTTATGTTTTACCCAAATCTATTGTATACATTGTGTTTTATGTTTTATGTTTCTACCCTACCATGATAAATCTATGTTTTACCCAAATCATTACGCCTAACCTATTGTATACACACTTGGGGAATCAAGCAAATCTAAGCATATCATCAAGAAAACCTAAACAAATCAAGCAAACTTAAGCATATCATCAAAATAACTAAATCCAATGGGGAAAACAATTCTAACAAGATTATCAAGCAAAATAAGCAAGAAGAAAAGCTAAGGAGTGTTGATACTTACCGGAAATGAAGATTAACGAGGTCGGAAAGCAAGGAGGAGCCGGAGGCGACGTCGGGGCGGAGAGGGCGACTTTGGGGCGGCGGATTGGGAAGGGAAGAATGGGATGAAAACGCAGGTCGAAGGGGTTTTTTTCGACCTGACCAATGGGGACGGTCGTCGAAACCGTCTCCTTTGGTGACGATCGGCGACGGTTCACTAAAGACCGTCGCTTATGGTCTAAGCAATGGGGACGGTCCACCACAACCGTCCCCTCTGGTTGTCCTCTTTGGTCCAATCGTCTGAGGCGACGCCAACAGAAGACATATGGGGACGGTCAGGACCGTCCCCAAAGCTCCTCCAGGAGGGTCGAAAGCGTCCAGTAGCCTGGTAGAGGTAGAGGGGACGGTCACTATAACCGTCCCCTCTGGTGGTCCTCTTTCGTCCAATCGTCAGAGGCGACGCCAACAGAAGACGTGTGGGGACGGTCATGACCGTCCCCAAAGCCCTTCCAGGAGGGTAGAAACCGTCCAGTAGCCTGGTCAAGGTAGAGGGGACGGTCACTAGAACCGTCCCCTCTGGTCGGCCTCTTTGGTTCAATCGTCAGAGGCGACGCCAACAGAGGAGAAATGGGGACGGTTAAGACCGTCCCCAAAGCCCTTCCAGGAGGTTCGAAAGCGCCCAGTAACCTGGCAAAGGCAGAGGGGACGGTCATTATAACCGTCCCCTCTGGTTGGCCTCTTTGGTCCAATCGTCAGAGGTGACGCCAACAGAAGACGTATGGGGACGGTCAGGACCGTCCCCAAAGCCCTTCCAGGAGGGTAGAGACCGTCCAGTACCCTGGTCAATCGTAGAGGGGACGGTTAGTAGAACCGTCCCCTCTGGTCGGCCTCTTTGGTTCAATAGTCCGAGGCGACGCCAACAGAGGACAAATGGGGACGGTCAGGACCGTCCCCAAAGCCCTTCCAGGAGGGTCGAAAGCGTCCAGTAGCCTGGCAAAGGCAGAGGGGACGGTCATTACTGACCGTCCCCATTGAGTTAACACAGTAGGGACGATAGTCCACCTACAGTCTCCGATTAAGGACTTGTTGGGGACGGTTGTCTGATGACCGTCGCTAAAAATAGGCATTAGGGACGGTCATTGAGAAACCGTCGCTAGTTGTCGTCCCTAAATGGGGCAATTCCTGTAGTGCCATATATATATGGGTAAAATGTGTATGCCCCCTAGGGGGAGCTAACTTAGCTCCCCCCGCCCCTTTTTCACAATTTTTTTTATTTTTTTGAAATCTAAAACCGTGTAAATTCATTATTAAATCCATATATTATGTCTTTCAAATTTCATGTGAAACAGAGACTCCTACGACCTCCATCCAAACGGGGTCGATTTAAAAAATCCTGTTAAAAAAATGACTGTCTTGATGGAGGCTGTAGGAGTCTCTGTTTCACACGAAAATTTAATGACACAATATAGGGATATAGTGATGAATATTCATGGAAGAAATTTTCAAAAAAAAATAAAAACATGAAGAAAATGGGGCGGGGGTAGCTAAGTTAGCTACCCCTGGGGGCAGCCCCATTTTACCCTATACATACATACATATATATATATATAGGGGGGCTTTCAAATGAGACGTGGTCCTTCCATCTCTAAGGAAGGCCAACGATCTGGGCCATCGGATTCAAATCCAATGGCACCTTCAATTTTGATGCCCAAAAGGTCATTTTGGTCATCAATTTTTGCATTAATTATGCACACTAATTAATATTTCGAAATACTAAATTTAGCTACTTTTATTTTTGGTATTTTTTGCAATACCATATTTAGAAAATATCCATTTTTTTCTGGACAATATTATCTGGGGCATATTTTTGTATCCTCGCGCATGTTTTTGTAGAATTTAAGGTTCCTTTTGTAATGATTGCATGTTTTTTGCAAAATCCGTTGTTCATTCAAAAAGGCATCCGTTATTTGTAAATTTTGCATGGTTCTTTGTAAAATACAACTCATACTAGTCATTAATGTGTGGTTCTTTGTAACGACTGTATGATTTTTTGTATAATAAAATTCGTATAGTTTTTTGTAAAAAGTACGATAGTCGTTCACGCTTAATTGATATGAATATACAAACCATATTGTATAAAACACATCTAAAATATATGTTGCACATCAAAAATGTGTAATGCACATCAATATATACAAGATCTATAAAAAAATACAATTTCCATTCGCAACCATTTGATTTGTAAAAATACATAATTAATTTGTATAATACATATCAAAATTGTATAATACAGACTAATATTGTATAGTACACATCAATATTGTATCAAACTGCGAATCGTTCTTCATTTAATAAATATTAAAAATGTATAATACACATGAAATATGTGTATTTGGAGCCCCTCTGCCAACCGTCGCCTTTGCCCCATCGCATCAACATGCAAGGAACACTCGCCGACACTGCCCAAATCTTACGCTCGCTTGGAGCTCCTCCATATACACCGACATTGCCTCCTCGACTGCCCGCGAGCAACCGACCCCCTGGTGCATGCGCCCCCATGTGAAGCACCAGTAGCGCCTTCGCCTCCTCGCCATCGCACCGCATGCAAACCATCCAACCCTTGCGTGAGCCGCGTCGTCGAAGAAGCTTCACCGTCGACTGCCATTTTTCCGCCATAGAAGCCAGTCGCGCTCCTGATCTTCCTGCGCGGGTCGTTAGATCTTCCCATCCGCCAACCTCGACGATCGCGGATCCCTACGTGAAGGAGCACCTTCACCCACTCGATGACCACTGGCCACTCGTGCGTTTGTTGCTCACCCATCCGCACGTCGTTGCCGCCTCCTCCTCTTTGGCTACCACGGCCGTTCACTTGAAGGTACCCCTGATCGTTCGTCATTTAGTACCCGTGCTTGTTGCAGCACTTGCCAACTGGGCATTTCATCTTATTTCCCACCTGCACACGGATCCCAATTTAGGAGGAAAAATTGATGAGTTGGGGTTATGAAATCAACACAGAGATTAACTACTATAGAAATTAATTAACATGTGTGCCATGCCACACTCATGGTTTGCTGCCGTTGTAACATTGGCTCATGCAATCAGCCTGTAGTGGTAGTCGGTGGAGCAGAATGTTTGGTTGAAGGAGCAGCAATCGCCGAGGATGCAACCGCCGTGGACGACGTCGTATTGCTTATGGTTGCTAGGGCACTGGGTTTCTAATTTTAAATAAGCAATTAATGTAACGTTAATGGAGGAGATAATTGAGGTATTTACATACTATATTTAGGTAATGTATAAAGACCAAAATATTTTTGCTTAATTATAAATATTATTAACATGCCATTAATAACAACCACAAGATCATTTACGGATGGTTGAGATTGTTGGCCTTCCTTATGGATGGAAGGACCAAGTCTCATTTGAAAGATATCCTATATATATATAACGGTGCTTCCTCCTTGGGTAGCTAACTTGGCTTCCCCGTGTTATTTGATCTGTTTTTTTTTATTTTTTTAAATTTATTCCATAGATTTTCATAAATATATCCCCATCATTCAAATTTCGTGCGAAATAGAGACTCCTACGGCATCCATCCAGAAGGATCATTTTTGGCAATTCTGTTACCGTTAAAAAATGACAGTCTGGATGGAATTCATAGGAGTCTATGTTTTATACGAAATTTGAACAACATAATATAGGGATATTGTGATAAATATTCACTGACGAAATTTTCAAAAAAAAGAATAAAAAAATCGATGAATTTGTACGGGAGGAGCTAAATTAGCTCCTCCAAAGGACAACCCATTGAACTATATATATATATATATAGGGATTGACGGAGCTGCCCCGCCCCATTTTTTGGAAATTTTTTTTTTATTTTTTTTGAAAAATATCAACATGAATATTCATCCCTATATCCCTCTGAATGCGTGGGTAGGCTTTCGGTGACAGACGGAAGGAGCTTTTCACTAGAATTGGGCTGACTAGTAAGCATGCATTCCAGGGCTTTCACTAATATCCTCCGGGTGATGCGAGGTAGTAAGCTTAACTCATCTTTGAGACAAGAAAGAAAGAGAATGATCAGATATATAGTAGTAGCGGAAGCTAGAGCGAAATGGGACCGTGGGTTGTGGGAGAGCAATACAAGCGCTAGGCGAAGCGGTGGAATGCTGCACCCTGTGAGAGTCCAGTAGCCGAAAGCTAGTTTACGCTCTGACCCGAGTAGCATGGGGCACGTGGAATCCCGTGTGAATCAACAAGGACCACCTTGCAAGGCTAAAGACTCATGGGTGCATGATATATAGTAGCGAAGTAGTTGCGTTCGGGAAAGGTGAAAAGAACCCCCGGGAGTGAAATAGAACATGAAAGCGTTTGCTCCCTGGGAGGAGAATGTGATCTCTGACTGCGTGCCTGTTGAAGAATGAGCCGGCGACTCATAGGCAGTGGCTTGGTTAAGGGCCGGAGCCGTAGCGAAAGCGAGCTAGCTTACTTCTAAGGGGCGGTTGTCACTGCCCGAACCAGGGTGATCTATCCTGCCCTAATAACTAACTCTGCTTGGGTGAAACTAAGTGGAGGTCCGAGATATCGCGACAGGGAAAGAGACCAATCATTCACTCACCTGCACTAGCCCACGGCAGATGCAGCGGAGGGGCGAAGACCTGAGAAGGTAGTCTAGAAGATTTCGCAGAAGGTAGTCGGCATATATGATAGTTGTTGCTGTCCTCTTCCGAGGGTAGGGGGATTTTCTCAGCATTGGAGCCCTCCGGGGGACGAGTGAGAGGGATGCGTGTGGTCTTCTCTGGGAGGTGGTGTCATAAGTCCGGAAGAAAGAAGGAGAGTCCTCCATTAATCGCGGCAAGTAATAGAGCTCAAATCAAGAAGTTAGTGGTTGTTTTCATGATCGACGTCCGGTCTATTTTTGACTTCCACGATTAGATATCCATAGATAAGACAAGGTGTGTCATTAGAGGGGTTGAAGGGAATGAACAGAGCTAATTCCAGTCGCTCCTTCGCTGCTGTAGTTTCGCACCTGCTTCCAAATCTCTAGTAGAGAGGCGATCCATCCTCTCTTTAACTAACTATACTATAAGATAAGTCAGATCAGTAACTAATATCAATCTATCGGATCTATTTTGATCTCGTCCTCATGAGCTAGGGGGCGCTCGCTCGCCTCTCTTTCCCCTTTTATATAGTATGAGCATGACCTCCATCCAGACAGAGTTGATTTAAAAAATCCTGCGACCGTTAAAAAATGACATATGGATGGAGGTCGTAGGAGTCTCTGTTTCTGACGAAATTCGAATGGCATATATGAGGGATATAGGGATGAATGTACATGGTGATATTTTCAAAAAAATAAAAAAAAATTGTGAAAAATGGGATGGGGGCAGCCATCTTAGCTACCCCTAGGGGACAACCCCATTTTCCCATATATATATATATATATATATATATAGGAAATATTTCCAATGAGGTGCACCTTTCCTGGGTGCATGCAAAGCCTGCCATCCTAACCATCCATAGTCAATCTGATGGTTATCATTAATGGCTCGTTATCTATATTTTTTAAATGTCGAAAAACCCATTATGGTCATTTTGGTATATTCTATATTTAGGATGCAACAAAATATCTCCTAAATTATCTCACATCTCTCTCTCTCCTATCTCTCTCTCTCTCTCTCTCTCTCGACGACGACTCTCTCTCTCCTGTCTCTCTCTCGACGACGGCATGTGGGAGGAGGCTGCTCCGACGTCCTCCATCGCCTCCCCAACAGATCACGTTCATCTACGTCGCGAAGATCATCGATGACGGCATGTGGGAGGAGGCTGGTCGATTCCACAGGTTCAAACGTCGGAGATCGTGCTGGTGGATGTGAAGGTAAGCGGGGAGGGGAGGAGAAGGTTGAAGGAGTGCGTGAATGGAGGTGTGTGGGCGGAGGAGGACGTGGATGTAGGAGGTGGGTCGTGGAGGAGAAGGGCGGAGGAGGTGCGGGTAGAGAGGATGCTGGAGATGGAGGGCGTGCCCATGTTTTTACAATATAATGACCTATTTTGCAATCTCAAGTTTTTTTACAATCCCATATCATATTTTACAATAGCATATCATCTTTTTACAAATTTCAGACTGTTTTTTTACATTTATACGCATGGAGGAGGTGGATCATGAAGGAGACGGTTGAAGGAGTGCGTGAATGGAGGTGTGTGGGCGGAGGAGGACGTACATGGAGGAGGTGGGTCGTAGAGGAGAAGGGCGGGGGATGTGCGGGTAGAGAGGATGCTGGAGATGGAGGGCGTGTCCAGGTTTTTACAATATAATGACCTATTTTGCAATCTCGAGTGTTTTTTTACAATCCCAGATCGTATTTTACAATATAAATGACCTATTTTGCAATCTCAGACTATTTTGCAATCTCGAGTTTTTTCTACAATCTCATATCGTATTTTACAATTGCATATCATTTTTTTTACAAATTTCAGACTGTTTTTTTACATTTATTTAAATTATGTGATATGGCAAAAACTATTTGAATGTATTACTAACTGTGATCTTATTATACAATGCAGGATGCAAAATTACAACAGGGATTCGAATTTTACAAAGATGCTTGGCATTTGTGAAAAACGCACATAATAGGATATGTTGGATTTACAATTTTCATACAGATTTTACAAAACGTCAATGATCTTTTACAATAGTGTTATCAAAATTACAATTATTATAATATAAATATTACTAATTGTGATTTTATTTTACAATGCAGGATGCAGTTTTACAATATCAAGGGGAATTTTACAAAAAATCTGGTATTCTACATTGCGCGAAAATGCTTCCATGTTGGCGAAAATTCAGTAACTAAAAGGCAACAAAAAATACCGAATCAGACACGTTAAAAATGGAAAAATATAAAGACGAAATAAATTTCAAATTTGAAATTAAATTCAAATTTAAAACGAAAATGTATGGACTAAAATACCCTTTTGGATGAAGAACCGCTAGATCGAGATCTAACAGATCTCGTGATGGGCTTTCTATACACTCAGGAAAGGTGCACTTCATTGGAAGGCCCCCCCCCTCTCTCTCTCTCTCTATATATTACGTGACATTGAGTTTGGGACAAAAGTTTGTGTCTAGTACCCTACTTCAAAAGATCACTTGGGAGGATGTGTCCATTTATCGTCATTTCTTTCGTTGCAATTGTTCCATTATTCTCCTTTAGATATACTCCTAGGGTCTGTTTGGTTGATGGGTTGAGATGTGTTGGGGTAACCTGATTGGAATAGCAGTTGTTTGGGATGGTTATAAGGGATGGAGAGAGTTGGAGTAAAGAAATGTGATGTGATGTCATTATGATTTGTGATAGAATTCCATCCCATGAAAAGAGAGAGATAAACCGAGTTACCCCGGTTACCAAACGAGCTCCTACTCTGCTGTAATCATTATTATCATTCGTTGTAAAAGTGCTATGTGAACTTGCACATTTATCTGTTTATTTTATTTATATTTTCGCACATCACGGATGTATGATGCATGAGTTGTATTTTTTTCTGCCTGGATTCCATTTTTCCAGGTGACGAGATAAGCACCGTGTCGTTTTTAATCACGATTGGTCTAGTTGATTTGACACGATAACCTGAACATAAATAAGGAAGAAAAAGATGATGGAAAAAGTTCAAATACAATAAGACTAAATAAAAGCACTGGAACTCTTTAATCGGAGTTTTCATTTAATATTTCGGATAAAAAACGACCCCTTCCCTCCAAAACCTCCCCAAAGTACTCGAACGTTCGTACAAAAAGTCCCCTCAGGAAAAAAATTAAAACCCCTTCACGTCAGCCTCCCCCTTCCCCCAACCCTCCCTCCAATGGCCTCACCGCCGCCCGTCGGCCTCCTCTACGACGAGCGCATGTGCCGCCACGACACCCCGGACGGCGACCCCCACCCGGAATGTCCTGATCGCATCCGAGCAATCTGGAAGCTTCTGGAATCCTCGGGGATCAGCCAGCGATGCCAGCTCCTCACATCCTCACCCGCCGACGAGGATCGCATCACTCTAGTTCATACGCGGGCCCATGTCAACCTCGTCAAGGAGATCGGTTCCGACGGGTTTGACCCCAGGCGCAGGAACCGCGTCGCGTCGAGGTTCAACTCGATTTACCTCAACGATGGCTCTTCCGAATCGGCTTTCCTCGCCGCTGGTGGTGTCCTCGAGGTAAACGATACCGCCGCCAAAAAAAATTGGGTTTAGAGGCTGTTTATCCTAAAAAAGGGTTTAAGGTTAACCGGAGCTGAGAGGGCCGATTCCGAGTTTGCTAGAAGTAAAAAACATAATCTTTGCCCATTTGAGATCGTGTCTTGGTCAGATAGGTTGCGTTGCTAAAAGGTGTTTGATCAAAGATAGATTCCGTTGCATATCGACACCAACACGTGTAGATAGTGTATCTGTTCTGCTATATTTGACATAGTGAAGAATTTCTTAGATAATGCAATTTAAAAAATATGTATTGTATTATTTACAGTAACCTAAGTATTAATGACGCCGATATAGTGGTTATATCGCATGTTAACAATGTTTCTGAAGAAAATCACACCTGGAATTTTCTCATAATGAAGGTTGCTATGTTGAAACTGATATAGGTTTTAAATCATGTTGCACTTCTACTTTCTAGCATGCGTAACAACGAACACTTTAGACAGCGTGGTTTCTACCACGCAAGGAAACTACGATATTTATAATCTATATTTCGTTTTGTACGTATGATATAATATGGTATCGTCACAAGACAAGTAGCTTCTATATTACCTTATTTAAATAGTTTTTCTAATTGAAATATTTATGACCTTTTTTCACACTAGACACTCAGATAGCAAAACAAGCATGCTGTAAGTAGGCTCTGGTCGGTGTTGCTAATAAGCAGACTTGCTCGAGAGGGATAGGTTCTAGACTTCTAGTCCAGGTTACAGGCCTGCATGTTGTTGGTTTGGGAAACAGGACAATTATAATCATGTCTTTATTACCATTGATATTAGGGTTATCGTTATGAGTATGTCATATCATACTTCTTAGAGCTAGTTTGGTAAGGAGGTTAGACTTCATGGGATAAGTGACATGCTGGTAGGTTATTGTTTGTTTCTATTTATTTGGAAGGGAGCTTAATAGTTGGGTAACCACCTGTGAATTCATCTTTTTCTATTTGGTTGGAAAAGGAATTTAATTAGAAAATAAGTTTCAGAATGAGAGTTAATTATTGGTGTATAATTTAGATTGATTGAAAGAGAACAACTTAGGCAAATAATCAAATTTATGCTACCGAGGCTAAAACAGAGAGATGTGAAATCCACCTCCATTAAGAGGGATTTGTTTATCCTTAGTTGGCATGATCATAGCAAAGCAACCAGTAACCACTGAGCTGTGACTATAGTTGTCAACTAGGTAGCTCAGCAAAATGGCCAAGATCGTCTCGTGCTACATGCATTGGCTAGAGTGTTGACTTGGATAAGCATAACAACAAGAAAACCTTCTCATACATTAAACAGATTTGGCAACATGTATTCTTCGCCTCCATTCATATCTATTTTGGGTCATTCTAAGACTAATATCCAAATAACTAAGATCTTTTTGAATAATCTCTTTCCAACATTTCTTGGGTCTTCCTTGTCCTCTCTTAGCTAGTTCAACTTCTCTCCACTTTAACCAACCTGCATTTATTATATGAGTAATATCTCCATCGTTTTTTTAATCATGTTGCAAAATAGATCTCATGTATCTAAGAGAATATTTCTTCTGAATGCTATCTTCCACATTTTTCACCTAGGTTGCTTAAAACAATCTTCACCTTGGTTTCTTCACCACATTTTCCATCAAATATGCACTCCATATATTCAGTCTTAGCCCTGCTTATATGACATGTTTTAAAATCTAAGGCATGTCTCCAAATTTCAAGCTTCTCATTTGCTCCGTCTCTAGTGTCATTAACCAACACAACATCATTGTTGGGAAAAATCGAGTAATCTATTATTCCAAAGAACTCTAGGCTCTCTTATATAGAGAGAGACCCAATGGGTAAAATACATAGACGTCCAGAATAAAACAGAAATTACTAAATGATACATAACATCATAACATAAGTCTCTACACTCCCCCTCAAGGTGGAGCATAGATGTCTATCATGCTCAGCTTGGAAGAACATCTCTGGAAAGGCCCTCTGAGCAGCGGCTTGGTGAATATGTCAGCAGTCTGATCCCCTGAGCTAACGTGGGATGTAGATATCAAGCCTCTCTGGATCATGTCTCTCGTGTAGTGGCAGTCCACTTCGATATGCTTTGTTCTTTCATGAAATGCTGGATTGTTGGCGATAAACAATGCTGCCTGATTGTCACACTAAAGCTGCATAGGTAAAGGTATAGCTATATGTAGATCTTCTAGCAGAGCTCGAACCCACATCATCTCCGTGCTTACTTGCGCCATGGCTCTATATTCTGATTCAGCACTGGACCTTGCCACAACAGTTTGTTTCTTGCTTTTCCAAGAAACCAGAGAGCTCCCAACAAAAACTGCAAATCCTGAAGTAGACTTTCGATCTTTAGGGCATCTTGCATAATCTGCGTCTGCACATGCTGAAATAGATAAATTTGTGCCCTTTCTAAATAACAACCCTGAGCCTGGAGAAGACTTTAGATACCTCAGTATCATGTATATGGCATTCATATGGACTTGTCTTGGCTGCTCCATAAATTGACTCACCCGGCTTACTGCAAATGCAATGTCGGGTCGAGTTATGGTAATATAAAGGAGCTTACCCACCATCTCTCTATATCTCCTCTTGTCTACTTCTGCAGTGTCATCGTCATACAGCTTCATGCTTGGATCCATACGAGTACTTGATGGTCTACATCCAGCCATGCCTGTTTCAATCAACAAATATGTAATGTACTTCCTTTGGGTCATCAACAGATCCTGTGCATTCCTGGCAAATTCCAACCCCAGAAAGTATCTTAGGGTACCAAGATCCTTTGTGACAAACTGACGATCCAGGAATGCTTTTGCCCTCTCTATTCTCTGAACATCATCTCCTGTAACTAGAATATCATCAATATAGACCATGATGATCACTGTACCTGCATAAGACTTCTGAATGAACAACAAGTGATCTGCATTAGATCTTTTGAACCCCTGTCGTTCAATCAAGTGGGAAAGCTTCTGGAACCATGCCCTTGGGCTCTGCTTAAGGCCATAAATCGCCTTGTGAAGTCTACACACCATATACTTCTCCCCCTCAGCGGTGAACCCTGGTGGCTACTGCATGTAGACTTCCTCCTGCAAATCTCCATACAAGAAGGCATTCTTGACATCAAGTTGAGATAAAGTCCAGTCATGTACCACAACAACTGATAAAAGAATACGAAGAGTAGAGCGACGAGCCACTGGAGAAAATATATCCATATAGTCCATGCCATAGGTTTGTGTGAAACCTCGCGCGACTAGCCGTGCCTTGTACCGATCTAGACTGCCATCAGCATGGTATTCTACTGTGAATATCCACTTGCAGCTAACAATGGACGCGTCAGGGGGAGCATCAACCATGCTCCATGTGCCACGAGACTGTAAAGCACGCATCTCTTCTTCCATAGCCAGTCGCCAGCAATCAATCTTCATAGCTTCTTGATAGGTCTGTGGTATGTCCACGGAAGACAAAACGGTTGTTCTTTTTGCTTGCTTTGTAGTAGGCGAGTGGCGGTCTTCAACTTCCTAAGACGGCCTGAATTACTAGTTTCAGCCCTTCTCCCTACCAACGTCATCCTGTCCTCGAGCTCAGAACTCTCTTTGGTCCGCAGCAAATCTCTGAAAGTCGCATGTGAGACGATGAAAGGACACATGGGAAGCCAACGGATAAGACATACAAGTCCGTTTTTGCTTCCGAATAGTAATGGGAATATCAAGGTCGTCGTCCTCTGTACTGGACGGTGTAGTCTCCTCGTGCAATGAAGAATCCTGCACATGTACCATATCTGACCCATCAGTAGTGACGTCATCTGGACATACCTGAGGTGTGATGGATGCCTGACGTGTAGCCTGAGCAGGACCTGACCGACGCGTATAGAATTTAGGGAAGGGTGTAATATGCAATTGTGGAGGTAGCGGCGGTGGTGGTGAAGCAACCGGAGCTGGAGTGGACTCAGGTGAACTCAAGCTAGGAGGGACATAAACATCATTATTGGTAGTGGACGAGACCAGTCTGTCACCTGCAGGGGAAAAGTACATAACAGACTTAAAAAATGTGACGTCAACACTGATAAAATAATTCTTTTCCACGGGGTCATAACAACGATAACCCTTCTGAGTCCTAGAGTAACCTATAAAAACACACTTGACAGCTCTAGGAGAGAGTTTGTCAAGTCCAAGAGACATGCGATGAACAAATGCAACGGTACCAAAGACACGAGGAGTAAGTGAGAATAATTCCTTATCAGGGAAAATGACAGAAAGAGGAATTTTCTCACCAAGGACAGATGGTGGCATTCGATTGACCAGATAGCAGGCTGTAAGGACAACATCCCCCCAGAAAGTGATAGGAGCACAACTCTGAATAAGAAGGGTTCGAGTAATGTCAAGAAAATGACGATGTTTTCTTTCTGCCACGCCATTCTGTTGAGAGGTGTAAGCACATGTGGTTTGGTGAATAATGCCCTTGGACGAAAGAAATTGAGAGAGAACGGGTGCAGAATTCCAATGCATTATCTGTACAAACATATTTGACAGTAGAAGAGAAAACATTCTGCACTTCATTAATCAAATTTTTAATAACATCCCCTTCTTAAGATTTATTTTTAAAAGAAAGACCGACGATACACGAGAAAAATCATCCACCACCACTAGATAAAACCTGTGTCCCTGATGATCAGGTACACGACTCGGACCCCAAATATCAATGTGAAACAACTCAAACGGGGAGCTATTGCTCTGACTCCGACGACTAGGAAAGCTAGACCGATGATGCTTTCCCAACTGACACGCTTCACAGCGAAAGGACGAACTGGGAGAGATCTGAGGCAAGAGATGTCGCATTTTCTGGAGCTGGAGATGGCCAAACCGAAGATGCCAGATGTACGAAGAGACTGATCCGACTGAATGTGAAGAGACGCCAGCATAAGAGTTTCGGAGCAGACGATAGAGACCATTCTGCTCAGAACCACAACCAATCACTCTGCCCGTTAGTATGTCCTGAAAAATAAGAGATGAGGGGTCAAATATAGCACGACAGTGTAAATCCTTCGTAATCTGACTAATAGATAACAAGTTCATGGAGAACTCAGGAGCATGTAAAACATTCCGGAGATGCATAGTAGGTGATAAGGAAACCTCCCCCTGTCCAGCGATGAGAGAATGAGTACCATCTGCTATCAGTACTGAGCGGCCATGTGGGATGTCCCTGTAGGACTCGTCTCTCTCTGTCACGGCTGAGATGATGGGTGGCGTCAGAATCGATAATCCAATCAGAGAGGTCATGACATGATGTAAAGGCAGTGGCACTACCTGAGGTACTGGCAGCGGTTGATGAACTGGCAGAAGCTGTAGCAACAACATCTGAAGGTCCTCCTGGCGAATCAGTAGATGAGTGAGGCATAATATCATGTAGACATGCCACAAGCTCTTCGAATCTGTTGTCAGCAGTGGAAGCTGACTGAGGAGGAACATGCTCGGCTACACGCGTTGATGCTGGAAACCCATGCTTAGAGTAGCATGTATCCTCCGAGTGGCCGGTGCGGTGGCAAAATGAACACGGATGATGAAAGCGACCTCCTCGTCCACGGGGTCCACGTCCACGACCAGAAGACTGTCCACCTCTCCCACGCGATACTGCCATCGCCGATGGGAGTGGAGTAGACATGCTGGAGGAGACTGATATGCGACTGAGCCTTCGATAAACGTCCTCCATAGGAGGAATAACCGCATCAGCCAATATCTGAGAGCGGGCTGCCTCATACTCAGGATCGAGTGCTGTAAGTAGTACGCCCACCATGGTAGCGTTTCGAAATGTCTTCTGCTGCTTTGGAGTTGCCGTGAGTGGTATGGTACTATATAGTTTCTCGAACATCCCTCTCAGGGACGTGTACAACGAGTGAAGTGGGCACTCATTCTGCTTCATTGTGAATATATCATGCTGGAGCTGTAACATCTTGGTCTCGTTCCGTACTTGGGAATAAGTAGCGGCCAGAATATCCCACATTGCCTTGGCAGTGGGCTGATGAAGGACGTCATTGGTAATCTCCATCAACAGTGTGCCTGATAGCCAAACTTTGGCATAAGAGTCATCTGCCTCCCACGTGGCATAGATCTCAGTCTTCCCTGCCGGCTCATCCTCGGTAAGTATATGCTTCTTACCGTTTGATTTCATGAGACTCATGAACTGCATCGCCCAGAGCTCATAGTTTGTCCCATCCATTTTGACTATTGGCGCATGAGCTTTGAAGGCGCCTATGGAGGACATATCGACCTTGTGTTCTGACATAGCGCCGTAGATGAAGAACTAGGAATTGTAGACTAGAAACAGTTGTCTACATGGACTTGATCGGATTTGAGTGCATATGTAGACGTTGCACACTCAAATCCATGGAGATAGAACGACCGACGAAAGTGGTGGCGTCGGCGTGGAAGGAAGGGAACCCGACGGTGTGGCTTCCCTACCTAGGGCACGGTCTGACGGAGGAGAGAGAGGCGATGCCCGGCGACAAGGGGGCGAGCCCCGGTTGCGAGATGGGAGCCCCGACGGTGAAAAGGGGGGAGCCCCGGTGGCGAGAGGAGGCCCTGGCGGAGGCGAGGGGCCCCTGGCGGCTACGAGGGAGGGCGGTGGAGGAGGACAGGGACATCGGCGACGGTGGCGGAAGGTGGGGTAGGAGGGGGTGGGGGGCAGCGGCGGAAGAGAGGAGCCTAAGGTTAGGGTTAGACCTTTGGTTCTGATACCATGTTGGAAACAACCGAGTAATCTATTATATAGAGAGAGATCTAATGGGTAAAATACATAGATGTCCATAATAAAACAGAAATTACTAATCGATACATAACATCATAACATAAGTCTCTACACTCCCCCTCAAGGTGGAGCATAGATGTCTATCATGCTCAGCTTGGAAGAAACTCTCTGGAAAGGCCCTCTGAGCAGCGACTTGGTGAATATGTCAGCAGTCTGATCCCCTGAGCTAACGTGGGATGTAGATATCAAGCCTCTCTGGATCATGCCTATCGTGTAGTGGCAGTCCACTTCGATATGCTTTGTTCTTTCATGAAATGCTGGATTGTTGGCGATAAACAATGCTGCCTGATTGTCACACTGAAGCTGCATAGGTAAAGGTATAGCTATATGTAGATCTTCTAGCACAGCTCGAACACACATCATCTCCGTGCTTACTTGCGCCATGGCTTTATAGTCTGATTCAGCACTGGACCTTGCCACAACAGCTTGTTTCTTGCTTTTCCAAGAAACCAGAGAGCTCCCAACAAAAACTGCAAATCCTGAAGTAGACTTTCGATCTTTAGGGCATCTTGCATAATCTGCGTCTGCACATGCTGAAATAGATAAATTTGTGCCCTTTTTAAATAACAACCCTGAGCTTGGAGAAGACTTTAGATACCTCAGTATCATGTATATGGCATTCATATGGACTTGTCTTGGCTGCTCCATAAATTGACTCACCCGGCTTACTGCAAATGCAATGTCGGGTCGAGTTATGGTAATATAAAGGAGCTTACCCACCATCTCTCTATATCTCCTCTTGTCTACTTCTGCAGTGTCATCGTCATACAGCTTCATGCTTGGATCCATACGAGTACTTGATGGTCTACATCCAGCCATGCCTGTTTCAATCAACAAATATGTAATGTACTTCCTTTGGGTCATCAGCAGACCCTGTGCATTCCTGGCAAATTCCAACCCCAGAAAGTATCTTAGGGTACCAAGATCCTTTGTGACAAACTGACGATCCAGGAATGCTTTTGCCCTCTCTATTCTCTGAACATCATCTCCTGTAACTAGAATATCATCAATATAGACCATGATGATCACTGTACCTGCATAAGACTTCTGAATGGACAACAGGTGATCTGCATTAGATATTTTGAACCCCTGTCGTTCAATCAAGTGGGAAAGCTTCTGGAACCATGCCCTTGGGCTCTGTTTAAGGCCATAAATCACCTTGTGAAGTCTACACACCATATACTTCTCCCCCTCAGCAGTGAACCCTGGTGGCTGCTGCATGTAAACTTCCTCCTGCAAATCTCCATACAAGAAGACATTCTTGACATCAAGTTGAGATAAAGTCCAGTCATGTACCACAACAACTGATAAAAGAATACGAAGAGTAGAGTGACGAGCCACTGGAGAAAATATATCCATATAGTCCATGCCATAGGTTTGTGTGAAACCTCACGCGACTAGCCGTGCCTTGTACCGATCTAGACTGCCATCAGCATGGTATTTTACTGTGAATATCCACTTGCAGCTAACAATGGACGCGTCAGGGGGAGCATCAACCAAGTTCCATGTGCCACGAGACTGTAAAGCACGCATCTCTTCTTCCATAGCCAATCGCCAGCAATCAATCTTCATAGCTTCCTGATAGGTTTGTGGTATGTCCACGGAAAACAAAACCGCAGCAAATCTCTGAAAGTCGCCCGTGAGACGATGAAAGGACACATGGGAAGCCAACGGATAAGACATACAAGTCCATTTCTGCTTCCGAATAGTAATGGGAATATCAAGGTCGTCGTCCTCTATACTGGACGGTGTAGTCTCCTCGTGCAATAAAGAATCCTGCACATGTACCATATCTGACCCATCAGTAGTGACGTCATCTGGACATACCTGAGGTGTGATGGATGCCTGACGTGTAGCCTGAGCAGGACCTGACCGATGCGTATAGAATTTAGGGAAGGGTGGAATATGCAATTGTGGAGGTGGCGGTGGTGGTGGTGAAGCAACCAGAGCTGGAGTGGACTCAGGTGAACTCAAGCTAGGAGGAGGGACATAAACATCATTATTGGTAGTGGATGAGACCAGTCTGTCACCTGCAGGGGAAAAGTACATAACAGACTTAAAAAATGTGACGTCAACACTGATAAAATAATTCTTTTCCACGGGGTCATAACAACGATAACCCTTCTGAGTCCTAGAGTAACCTATAAAAACACACTTGACAGCTCTAGGAGAGAGTTTGTCAAGTCCAAGAGACATGCGATGAACAAACGCAACGGTACCAAAGACACGAGGAGTAAGTGAGAATAATTCCTTATCAAGGAATATGACAGAAAGATGAATTTTCTCACCAAGGACAGATGGTGGCATTCGATTGACCAGATAGCAGGCTGTAAGGACAACATCCCCCCAGAAAGTGATAGGAGCACAACTCTGAATAAGAAGGGTTCGAGTAATGTCAAGAAAATGACGATGTTTTCTTTCTGCCACGCCATTCTGTTGAGAGGTGTAAGCACATGTGGTTTGGTGAATAATGCCCTTGGACGAAAGAAACTGAGAGAGAACGGGTGCAGAATTCCAATGCATTATCTATACGAACATATTTGACAGTAGAAGAGAAAACATTCCGCACTTCATTAATCAAATTTTTAATAACATCCCCTGCTTAAGATTTATTCTTTAAAAGAAAGACCGACGATACACGAGAAAAATCATCCACCACCACTAGATAAAACCTGTATCCCTGATGATCAGGTACATGACTCGGACCCCAAATATCAATGTCAAACAACTCAAACGGGGAGCTACTGCTCTGACTCCGACGACTAGGAAAGCTAGACCGATGATGCTTTCCCAACTGACACGCTTCACAGCGAAAGGACGAACTGGGAGAGATCTGAGGCAAGAGATGTCGCATTTTCTGGCGCTGGAGATGGCCAAACCGAAGATGCCAGATGTACGAAGAGACTGATCCGACTGAATGTGAAGAGACGCCAGCATAAGAGTTTCGGACCAGACGATAGAGACCATTCTGCTCAGAGCCACAGCCAATCACTCTGCCCGTTAGTATGTCCTGAAAAATAAGAGATGAGGGGTCAAATATAGCACGACAGTGTAAATCCTTCGTAATCTGACTAATAGATAACAAGTTCATGGAGAACTCAGGAGCATGTAAAACATTCCGGAGACATAGTAGGTGATAAGGAAACCTCCCCCTGTCCAGCGATGGGAGAATGAGTACCATCTGCTATCAGTACTGAGCGGCCATGTGGGTTGTCCCTGTAGGACTCAAGTCTCTCTCTGTCACGACTGAGATGATGGGTGGCGCCAGAATCGATAATACAATCAGAGAGGTCATGACAAGATGTAAAGGCAGTGGCACTACCTGAGGTACTGACAACGGTTGATGAATTGGCAGAAGCTGTAGCAACAACATCTGAAGGTCCTCCTGGCGAATCAGTAGATGAGTGAGGCATAATATCATGTAGACTTGCCACAAGCTCTTCGAATCTGTTGTCAGCAGTGGAAGCTGACTGAGGAGGAACATGCTCGGCTACACGCGTTGATGCTGGAAACCCATGCTTAGAGTAGCATGTATCCTCCGAGTAGCCGCTGCGGTGGCAAAATGAACACGGATGACGAAAGCGACCTCCTCGTCCACGGGGTCCACGTCCACGACCAGAAGACTGTCCACCTCTCCCACGCGATACTGCCATCGCCGATGGGAGTGGAGTAGACATGCTGGAGGAGACTGATATGCGACTGAGCCTTCGATAAACGTCCTCCATAGGAGGAATAACCGCATCAGCCAATATCTGAGAGCGGGCTGCCTCATACTCAGGATCGAGTGCTGCAAGTAGTACACCCACCATGGTAGCGTTTCGAAATGTCTTCTGTTGCTCTGGAGTTGCCGTGAGTGGTATGGTACTATATAGTTTCTCGAACATCCCTCTCAGGGACGTGTACAACGAGTGAAGTGGGCGCTCATTCTGCTTCATTGTGAATATATCATGCTGGAGCTGTAACATCTTGGTCTCGTTCCGTACTTGGGAATAAGTAGCGGCGAAATATCCCACATTGCCTTGCAGTGGGCTGATGAAGGACGTCATTGGTAATCTCCATCAACAGTGTGCCTGATGGCTGATAGCCAAACTTTGGCCTAAGAGTCATCTGCCTCCCACGAGGCATAGATCTCAGTCTTCCTTACCGGTTTATCCTCGGTAAGTATATGCTTCTTACCGTTTGATTTCATGAGACTCATGAACTGCATCGCCCAGAGCTCATAGTTTGTCCCATCCATTTTGACTATTGGCGCAGGACCTTTGAAGGTGCCTATGGAGGGCATATCGACCTTGTGTTCTGACATAGCGCCGTAGATGAAGAACTAGGAATTGTAGACTAGAAACAATTGTCTACAAGGACTTGATCGGATTTGAGTGCATATGTAGACGTTACACACTCAAATCCATGGAGATAGAACGACCGACGAAAGTGGTGGCGTCGGCGTGGAAGGAAGGGAACCCGACGGTGTGGGTTCCCTACCTAGGGTATGGTCCGGCGGAGGAGAGAGAGGCGATGCCCGTCGACAAGGGGGCGAGCCCCGGTTGCGAGATGGGAGCCTCGACGGCGAAAAGGGGGGGGGCCCGGTGGCGAGAGGAGGCCCTGGCGGAGGCGAGGGTCCCCTGGCAGCTACGAGGGAGGGCGGTGGAGGAGGGCAGGGACAACGGCGGTGGCGGCGGAAGGTGGGGTAGGAGAAGGGGGGGGGCGGAAGAGAGGAGCCTAAGGTTAGGGTTAGACCCTTGGCTCTGATACCATGTTGGGAAAAACCGAGTAATCTATTATTCCAAGGAACCCTAGGCTCTCTTATATAGAGAGAGACCTAATGGGTAAAATACATAGGCGTCCAGAATAAAACAGAAATTACCAAACGATACATAACATCATAACATAAGTCTCTACAATCATCAACAAACAACATACACCAAGATATCTCATCTTGAATGTGATTAGTCAACTCGTTCATAATCAAAGTAAAAAGAAATGGACTCAAAGCTGAACCTTGATGCATATCGATATTTATGTCAAAATAGTTGTTCTTCTTAGAATGGATCTTTACACAAGATGAAACCCCGTGATACATATCCTTCATAAGGTCAATGCACACATGTACTCATATCTTCTAAAAAAATTTCAAAGGATCTCTTGTGAGACTGAATCATATACCTTCTCCAAATAAAAAAAATCATATGAAGATTCTTCGTTTTAGCTATGTAAATGTCCATTGTTCTGAACGGGTGGATAACTTTAATATTCGAGCAACCTGGCATGAGTTCAAATTGGTTTACGTTGGAAACTTGCCTTAGTCTTCTTTTAATCACACACACGTTCCCAAATTTTCATAGTATGACTTGGATGATATGTAAAAATCAATTTATTTCTTCTTCAATTTCAAATTAGAATATCAAGTTAGCTCCAACCAAGGTTTAAAAAAGTGTAAGGCGGTTCGAGACGTTTTTTTGAAATTGAGGCGAGGAATAAGCCTCAATTTTTTGGAAAAATTAAAATTAATGCAAAATACATTGAAAAAAGTATATAATAATATTAAGCTTTGCCAAAAACACATTTAAGAATAATTTAAAACTAGTAAAAGATACAATACATAAGCGATGGATGTGTTGAACTTCAAAAAAAACTAATACATAGGCCTCTAATATACAGAGTATCAAGTTCCAATTCCAACTTTGATGTTTCTATATGAGTATTGAATTAAAGTCTATCTTAATACTAAAGTACACTAGTAAACATATTTTTTAGTGTTCGAAGTAAACAAAATTATTATGCCTTGAATCCCAATCATTTGTCTTGCTGGACGTAGTTGGAGAACCATCATATGCATCCCCTCCTGCCATATCATACCCCAATAGGACGCGGGTCTCGCTGCCGGCAGCGAGCCTGTGGGGGGGGGGGGGTCTAGGGGGTAGCAGGTGCGCTCCCCCTGCGGGGGTGTGGGGACAACGCCCCTGACGATTTTTTTACTAACGATATTATTTTTATTCAACTATTCACGATAAAATGTAATAATTATTTTACTTCATATGTTTATTTTTCAACCTTTTTCTTTATATATGTGATAACTATTATAAGATTTACAACTTATACAACTGAACAACAACATCAAGTTACAAACTTGTAACTAATATAAAATATTTATTACAATTCAAACAAAAATCCGTGTGCAATAGAACTAGTATGAGTAAGATGTATGATAAATTGAATATGATGTATACAAGATCATGGAGCTTCGCTTGTTTTAAGTGATCTCTTCTCTTTGCATGGAGCTATATATATATATATATATAGAGAGAGAGAGAGAGAGAGAGAAATATACAAGGTTTAACTTGGAAACAAAAACATAAACATAAAAAATATGATGCTTATAGAAAAATAGGGTCATGTGTAAAGCACATAACCAAAAAGGTAAAAAAAAGTCTCATACTCAAGGCTTATGCCTTCGCCTCGCCTCGAGCGCCTCAAACGAAGCTGAGGCGTACGCCCCACCAACCATACTCGAGACGTGCGCCTTGGGGAGCTTTTGGCGTGCCTCGCCTCGAGGTGTACACCTTTGTGCCTCGAGGTGCTGCTTTTTAAAACCATGGCTCCAACTAGATCCCATAATCTCATACATCTCTGAGTAATGAATGGGCGGTTGCAGCAATTCCTTAGTTTTTAGGGGGAATCCCCGGAAAAAAATGTGGCATCTTCCTTTGCTTTTTTACAAGAGATATCTTGTCAATCAAAATGGAGGTTAAAGGGTCATGCTCTTTATATGGAAATCTAATGTCAGTGATTTATTCTCTTGATTCGAATTGATGAGAATTTGACTCCATTTATTTCTTGCATGTAGCAATTGAAAGTATTTTGAAATGCAAAATGAATACTTTCTTGGCGCGAGTGAAGGGACTCGATAACACCAATTTGTTTTGTTTTTGATGTAATGAAGTTCTTTAGAATGCTCATTCAAACAAGAATAGTGGATTTATTTCCTCCTTCTTGGCATGCACTTGTCCCATAAATAAAAGTGGGAGGGCATGCATTGAAGAAAAAAAATTCTTTTTTCAAACACATCAAGAACAAAAGATCCTGTTTGTTTTTCTAGAACTTTTATTTAATTTATTAATTCACTATTCAAATTCTTTTTTGTTCTTTAATATAAAATCCAAGTATTATATAAATGAAAAAAGGGAAGATACCGGGGGGGGGGGGGTGCAGCCAACTAACTACACCCGACCATTTTTCTTATCGGTTTTTGATTTTTTTGAAGGAAACCTATGTGGATTTACTTAATTTATTTAATGGAACATGCCCATCTAGATAGGGTTAATTTCCACAATTTTGAGACCGTTAAAATGTGATAGTCTTGATGGAGATGGCAGAAGTGTCGAATCTAATTGAATTTGGCATGAGACTATGGTGATATATGGTGAATTAAATCCCCATAGGTTTCATTTCAAAAACAAAAAAAATCAATGAAAAAATGGTCGGAGTTGACTACACCTGCACCCTAGGGTGCAACTTCCCCAACCCCGATATAAATTCTCATTTTCACGAGATAGTGTTTTTGCCATATACAAAAATATATTTTGCTCTATCATTTTGAAAAAGTAGATAAACTAGGCAGGTATATAAAAGATATGTTTATAACATTATTGTAGAGGGAAATGAAAATAGATATTTCTCATTCGTACTCTATCTCCTTATTTATATAGTATCTTGAATTCAAAATAAAAACAGATAAACTATATAAAATCAAAATGGAACAATAACCCCCTCCCACCCAATATTTGATAAACTATCCGAAGGATCCCGAGGACCTACAACATGTATTTTAAGGATTTAAGAGATTTTGGAGAATATGTTATTCATAGATATCCTTCATGCTCAACTTGCCATAACTGCATTCAGAAGAAGCTCCTATGATTGTTTTAGCGAACATACATGTTGTTTGGTCTACACAAGTGACATTGAAGTTTGGAGAAGACCTCTTTGTATGAGATCTCTAGTAAAACAACAATTAACATTTACATTTTGGTTTCTTCACAAAACAAAGTTTGCTTTTAATAAACACAATTATTGTGTTGTGGCATCTTAGCTCCATTGCCATATCGAGTGGATTATGTAGATTATACATATTGCCTATATCTAATGCATCTTTTCAAATGTCGAGGATATTGCTTTATATGTGTTCTCTACACTTAAATGTGAAACCTCTATTTGTTTCTTACTCCTCCGCGCAACAATGTTGCTCCTAAGGTAGATGCAATGATCAGTAATGTTCTTTGCATTTGTTAGGCATCTTATACATTAGCATCATGATATGTTTTTAATATCTAATGAGGATCCTGTTGTGAAGAATTGCCCATTTCATGTGCAACCTCGACGTATCTCAAGACCATCACAATGGCATCTCTGTGATCCTCTGTTAGCCTGCTCATGAATTGATTAAGCTTTCCTACTACAGAGGAGAAGTTTTTTGAAAAGAACTACAAAGAAAAAGTTACTCTTTGTAATAGTGAGGTAGGTAAGCTTTCTCATTAATCGATCGAATAAATTCATGCCAAATGTCTAGTGAGCCCTCTCCAACAAGTCTAGCTTTGTGTTGAGCAATTGATATGTCTGTATTTTGCTTCATTGTAAAATCTTACATGGATCTAACAACCCTACAACTAGTATGCAAGTCGATTTTGGTCAAGGTCCTCTAGAAATAAGAGTTGCCTCTCGTTTTCATAGGCCCCTCTTCCACTTGGGATGCAGAAAGTTCCATATGTTTGAACTTACTATATGTTTTGTTCATAGCCTTAGCGTAAATTGCTTGTAACTAGCATTTATATGGACCAATGACATCACCTTGGAGACATGATGCAAAGTGTAGCTCCATGACTTCTTCTTGAGAGTAATCAAAAGGTTAAGATCTTTAGGACTATTTATTACCTCTTATGCACCATTGTTGCTAAAAATAGTATTAGTTTGAAAGTATTGAGGCTCAAGAATTACACCTCATGCAAAGATATTGATTGATGCTCGTAAGGGGAGTTATGATGTCTGTAATGTAACATGTTTCAATATAGCCAATGGGTACACATAAACATGTGAATCATAGGGCAAGAGCACACATGGCATTAATGACCTAGACTTTGTTGTATTCCTTTTGAGATCAATCAAGGCACGATTCCCTATAATGGAGAAGGAATGAATATACTCAAAGAAGTCACATTCGTACTGAAGTAGTGGCGATGTATGTTAGGATCAAAGCATATACAACCCTTCTGATTTCTATTATGTTCGACACATATTTTATTGACCCTTGTGTAAGCTTCCACCTCCTTGGTTTTACATGATGTATAAAAGCAACACAACCAAAGCAAGAGGTGATATATCGATTATTAGATGACCATGATATACAACCTTAATAAGAAGCCTCTCACCAATTATCGATGAAGGTGGTGATTAATAAGATAGACAATAGTACACAGTAGTACACACTTTATATCGGTGCTATGCAGGAACACGTGCTTAAGTAAGCAAGGTCTTAGAATTATCAAGAATATAATGGATTTTCCCTTCTGTAATCATTATGTTGAGACTTGAGAGGTATGGGCTCACAAAATATGGTGGATAATCCCATAGACATGTAAAAATTATGTAGTTGAGAAAAACTAAACTTATGTACCTTATTAGATCAAACTCTCTTGATAGTGGCATTAAATTGCATCACTATCTCACTATTTTAATAAATAATGGCAGAACAAACATCCAACGTATAATTAGTATAACAACCTAAAAAGATGGGCAAAGTCATCCATCGAAATAAGATAGTCTTTATGACCTAACTAGTCCGGAATCCTATTTCAGCCACTTAGATTCGTATGTATTGGATCAAAATTACAGAGGGTTGTGATAATAAGGCAGCAAGGTTTTAAATCTCGATTTTGATTTCGTTTCGAGATGGCAAAAAAACAAAACAGTTTGGAAATTTGTTGAAACTTCGACAAAAATTTCGTCAATTTCCGCCAAAATCGACCTAGATTTGTGAAGGAAGGGTCATATTGAGATTTTGATTTTGGTTTTGATGGTGTTGAAATCGAAACTTTGGTGAAATTTCACCGAGATTTCACGATATTTGAAACACTGTAAGGGAATGAACTCCATGGTGTATTTCTAATTGACATGACTTACACTTTAGGAAAATATTGGAAGACATTCGAGGAATTCAAAGGTGTGTGGCCAAGATTTGGTGCTAAGAGAAACCAGATGGTGTAAAAGACCATGGTTCTAAAAGATGCATGTCGAGGTCCCGAGGCATGCACTACAGATTCCCTTTTGTTGCTTGGATTATGGCTTGAGACTTCAATGTCACCCTTTTATCAGAAGATAGGTGTGAGTTGAGAGGCAAACCTTATCTGGATTCTTTGCATTCGAATGCATTGATTGCGAACTTTAACTATAGATTATGGATGTGTTCATTGCCGATACACATGGATGAATTCAAATTCAAGCTCCCACACCTTTTGCTTTTTGCTTTTAGTGGAGTTGTTATGCACCTTTCAGTTGGCTTCAGAGGTCTTTGTCGCGTTCCTACTCCAATCATGCCTCTTCAATGTGGGAGTTAAGTGAAGGCACTTAACCCCATCTTTATTTCGATTCAAACGCTCTTGGATTTTGGAAGAAGGCTTTGAATCCATGGTGGTTGACTTTTGAGAAGACTCCAAACTTGGTCAACGAATATGCAAATGGGTCCTAAAGGGGGACGCCACCTGTATTACTTTAAAAAAACACTTACGGAAATGTTTTCTCCTAAAAGTAACTCATTCACAACATCAACGTTCAGGAAGAATTGTACCCAAGAGGAGGTGATGAGACTATAAAATTGAAGATGAGAAGGATTTAAGTGACATTAAGTTGGAGGGACGTCGATCTCAACTTCAGATTGTTGTAGAGGAAGATAAGAAAATAGAGCTTAAGTGGAGGCAAATATGAAGGTGGAGATGGTCTGAGGATGGTGATGCCAACATGAAGTTCTTTCATACTGTGACTGTGGGGGGTGCTGTAGAAACCACTTTTATGCCATCTTCGTGAACGGAGAATAATTTCGGGATAACATAGAAGTAGGCTCGACCTTGGCCTGACCTATGTTCCTTCAGTTTCCTAGGTGACTGGATTCTGTGACAATCTGTGTATGCGATCTTTCTGCTTCCCAGGTGATTGTTCTATTGAAGGTAGATGCAATGGAGTTTGGTGTTGTTTGGCGGTGTCCTCGTTTCAGGGACGTGGTAGTGCATGTGGTCCTCACAGGCTTTTCCGTGTTACAGGTATGTTGTTCATGTCTCGTCATATAATGTGTTTTCACGGTGTACTAGCTAGTATTACAAGGGTTGTAAAGATCACCTTGGATTGCTTGCGACCGAGAGATAACGTTAATGTTGTGATTGTAATTGAAGGTTGTCTTGTTGGTCAGTTTTTAAAGTGGTGAATTGTAGATTGGTGTTTCAACTTTGCTAGCTTAATGCTTACCCCTCATTCATCCCAGGGCCTCCTCCCACTTTTAGGTTCCTTGGGGAAGATGGTCCTAATGAGGAGTCACTAGCCAATTCGACTTTTGATCCGATGGATGTGTCTTGTGATGCACTTGGAGATGCACATACTCTATTAGTGAACCCTTCATTTGAATTTGAATGCCCAAGTCATACGATCCCCGTGGGCCTCAGCTTCTTTTTCTAACCTTGATCAGGAAGGCATCTCTAGATCTTGTTAGTCTTGTTCCCCTTTAAATAAGGTGTCCACTGGTACTTTGATGGAGCTTGTGATTTATCCCTTGTTGAATCGTGGAATCATTATTGCTCATTTCAAGAAGCGAAAGAGGCGTACCTATGAGCTGTGTGGGAGTGATGTTTGTTCGTTGATGAAGGCCACAAATTTTGGGTCCATGGATGCATTGGCAAGGGCATTAATTGTGGAAGTGGCTGGTGATGAGATGTCTATGGTAGCACAATTAGTTGAGGACTATGGAGTGACCAATTATTCCGAGGGGTCTACAAGCCATGAGAGGGTGTTGGAAAACGAGGCGTAATTGTGAGCTATATGGGAGTGGTGTTGGCGGGGACTTCCCCCATTGTTGTCAGATGAAGATTAGTTACCTTGATTATTCAAGAACTCGATGGGGCGAACAAGAGGAGGGCGACATTGTGCCTAGGCCTGAAAGGCATATATTATGCAGTTACATGAGTCGAAACTAGAAGTATGGGTCAAATTCACTTGATATGAGGTGGATGGGTCCCGTTTCTCTGAATACAGTGTGATGCCATCTGTCGGTGCCTCGGGTGGCATGCTTGTTGGTTGCAATGGTGATATGATGTAGTTGAATTCTACGTATGGCACTTGGGTCTTGTTTGTTGTACTTCGAAGGATCGCATGTTATTTCTTGATACTGGTCTCTGCTGTATATAGTCCCACGAGTGGGATGAGGTTAGATTGGTGCACACCTGTTTTGCAGACCTAGATTATTATGGTGATATCAATGTCACTCTGCTTGGTGCACACCTGTTTTAATTTTCCACATCCTTTGTCACAACCTCAGTCAAATGAGCCACACCTTAATCGACCAGAACACACGAGCATACCTGAGTTTTGGGATTCGTACACCTCATACAACAGGGAGACACTGAGATGATAGAATCTATTATTTGCCTCATCCAAAGTAGGACATGTGGTGTCATCTTATTTGAGACTACATGCTATGTCAGTCCCAAACCATCGAGTAAAAATCATCATGTAAACTCTTGTCTAGTTTCCTTTTGCATCTTATATGTGTAGATAGGGCTTCAAGATTGTACTTTTGGTCAATGCATTCAACTGCGAGTAATATTGGCGATGTAGATGAAAGAAAGACCGAAGATGTGATATAGAGTTAAAGAAAAAAAGGTTATTTTCGAAAGAAAAAACAATTACGTGCAGAGGAAATTGTGAGACATAGAGGAATTAAAAGAAGAAAAGAGGGAACAAAAAATAAATATGTTTAGATATGAGGGAGGGGATGGAGAAAGAGATTGCCTGCAAAGAAGGTGATGCATAAGATATGAGGAGGGGGGAGAGGATGTGATATCCTTAATAATGATGCAGAAGAAAAGAAGAGAATCGGAAAGAAGGCAATATAAGATAGAAGTAAATATTGAAGGAAGGAGGAATAAGTATTGAGAATGGAGAGAGATGACATTATAAGAGGGAGATTTGAAGAAGAGGGGAAAGATGATTAATAGATTAAGGGAGGAAAGATGTAGAGGTAAGGAGAGGGGACTTTGAGAAAGAAGGGAGGAGTGAGAGGGAGAGGAGATGGAGGGGTGGGGGAGAAGGTATGAGAAATATGGAGGGGAGAAGGAATGAGAGGGAGAGGAGATGAAATGTGATACGGGTAAGAGATGAGAAAAATAAAAGGGGAGAAAGAATGGGAGAGAGATATTTGTTGCACTCGAATTGTCTTCATCTTTTTTATTGTTTTATGCCATTAACCTAATGCCCAATTTACAAATGAGCTATACAACTTGATAGGAAATATAATGGTATTCTAGAATACTCTAAACATGTAGAGAAGTGGAGGAAAATGTAGAAACTTCTAACCAAGAAGAGGAGGAAGATGATATTAGATCGAGGAAGAGGACTCTAGACCCTTTCATCTACTTAATTATGATACAAACTACAACATGGTACTTTAAACCATGAGATTTATACCTTGGACACTGCTAATGGGATTTAATTTGCTACACCAACCCCTATTTGCATCGAAAAACTCATCTCTTGATGATGATGTCTTTTTTAAATAGCTAATCGTGACAGAAACTCTAAAGAATGCGAGTTTAAAGGTAATTAAGAGCTTGCATTCAAATTTTACATGCTCTGAATTTTCTAGTAAACTCCATTATCGGAAAATTCCTTCACAAATCCTCATATATTTGCATTCTTCTTGCACCTACAAAAACCTTGATTTCCTTCTGAAACTATGTAATGATTGTGCCTCCTTGTGATTTCTTTTCACCTTTGTTTTGTATGATTTCTTCTTTGTGTGCACAAGGGACTGGATGAGAATTCTATCTTGGGAGAGCTTCCGTAACCATAGGTATGCCATGCGACAAATCTCTTAATGCCACAATAGAAGATTGCATAAAAGATTTATTCGTGTGTCTATTCTCCTTTAAGGTTTCAATTTCATCTCATACAAAATTCTTAATTTGTTAGATCTTTGAAAAAGATTCATGGATTTGTGAAAAAGATTCACGGTCTTGCCGAGACTTGTCAAATTCCATTAACTTGCGCTTAAAAGGTGATGATGTTGATGTCATCCTTTCCATTATCCACACAATCTACATGATCACCAAATCGCGAGAACGACTTGGATGTCGTGCTCTGATACTACTTAATGCAGGAAAAAGAAAGAAAGATTACAGATGTGGTGGAGAGCTCAGGAAAGTGAGGGGATTTGGAAAGGAAAAACAAAGATACACAGAGCAAAATGAGAGATAGGGGGCGATACCAAGGAAAAGAGTTATAATGGATTATGCAAATCGAGAGGTAAGGGAGGGGAGGGAGAAAGAGATCACATGTGAAGAAGATAATGAGGGAGATAGGGGGAAGGGGGAAAGAATGAGACATCCTTGATGATGAAGAGGATTAGAGGGATAGACAGATAGAGAAAGAAGGCACAAGTATAAGATAGAATGGAAATATTGAAGGAACAAGGACGAGAGTGAGAAAAAGAAGTATTGAGAAAAGAGATAAAGGATGATATAAGAGGGAAATGTTGAAAGAAGAGAGGAGAGATGAGAAATTAATGGAGGAAGGAAGGATGAAGAGATAAGGAGAGAGAACATTGAGAAAGATTAGGGGATAAGGAATGAAAGGGCGAGGACTTGGAAGGGGGAGACAGAGAAGAGATGTGAAATTCAGAGGGGTGAAGGATTGGGAGAGGAGATGTCAGGGGGACAGGGAGAGATGGTATGATAAAGATAGAGGGGAAAAGGAATGATGGAAAGATACTTTGTTGCACTCAAAATGTATTCATCTTTGTTGTTCCATTCCATTAGCCATAGGCTCATTTTATAGATAAGCAATACGGTAAAATGATATTCTAGAAGATTCAAAATGTATTCATCTTTGTTGTTCCATTCCATTAGCCATAGGCTCATTTTATAGATAAGCAATACGGTAAAATGACGAGAAGAAATCTTCAGAGACTTTTAAGTTTTTAACTAAGAAGAGGACAAAGAGGATTTTAGATTCTTTCCTCTACTTAATTACAATACAGATTATAATAAGGTTCGTCAAAGTTTGAGATTTATACTAATGACTCTACTATCTGAAATTTATAGTGGACTACTAATGGGATATAATTTATTGTAGTAAGCGGTCAATGGGCTTCCCTTTGCTATCTGAGATGCATCATCTCATGATCTGTCTGGACGACATGACCCAAATTCTTCTCCTGAGAAATCAAGTCCTTCAGATTATTCCAATACATCCTAACATGGTCATATCTCCATTTAGTCTTTGATATTTGGGATTAACAATATCACTCAAATGTATCACTAGACATTTAGTGAGAGTTGGATGTTTTGCTGCAAATTCAAAGGTCAAACTTCCATATTAAGATGGTGTCTTGAGATTAATTTCTTGCTTATGCATGGATATCGTGTCATAGTCACTGCATCTTACGTACTACTTCATTATATTGTGAAGCTCACAAGTACAGAGTCTTAAATTCATTTGGTGTCTAATCTCCTCATCTAACTGCAATTAGTGTCCCTTTTCCTTCAAAAAGAAAATTTCATTGTTTTTTGCATTATGGTTGAATCAGGTTGCACGAAAGGTTGCTGAGGGGAAGCTGAGGTCTGGGATTGCGATAGTTAGGCCTCCTGGGCACCATGCTGAGCCTGGTGAAATGATGGGCTTTTGTATTTTTAATAATGTAGCTGTTGCAGCGAGCTATCTCTTGAATGCTAGGGTGAGGATTACTGATTGAAGGGAGCTTGGATTGGGATTGTTTCTTTGATTGTTACAGACAGGATGGTCACTATTGTTTTATTGTACGTTGTATGATGTAGCCAGAGTTGGGCATTAAAAAAATCTTGATCGTGGATTGGGATGTTCATCATGGCAATGGCACTCAGAAGATGTTCTACAATGATCCTCGGGTTCTGTTTTTTTCTGTCCACAGGTGGGAACAATCCTCCCTGCTTTTCCTGTTTGAATTGTTTTTCTTAAGTGTAGCTTGGCTATTGATTTTTTCCCCTTTGCATTCTTTTTTCGATACTCTTTCAATAAGAATGTCACACAGTTGTCTTGAATATGTTTTCTGTTCATCTTAATTTTGAATTTTTGAGCAAAGTTC
The DNA here is from genome assembly GCA_037367405.1 of Ottelia alismoides. Taxonomy (NCBI): domain Eukaryota; kingdom Viridiplantae; phylum Streptophyta; class Magnoliopsida; order Alismatales; family Hydrocharitaceae; genus Ottelia; species Ottelia alismoides. The sequence goes on from JAZKJV010005020.1 coordinate 141,545, forward strand.
TAGATAAAGTCAAGATGCAAGTATGCCATGAGAAGTGAGATTTTCCCACCAAGGGATGTGTCGTGCAATGATTAGTTACAAAGAGAAAAAAATAAAAAGATAAAAAGGACCTTATGGAAAATATTAAATATTAAAAATTATTTCGAAATTACTATCTTTGATTTTATAACATCTTGGACAAGGGAAAAAGATGAATTTTTCTATCGGCTAAGAGAGGGTGATGAAGGCCCAAGAAGTGTTGGAATATGACTATTTGAAGGGATCTTAGTTATTTGGATTTAAGCCCGAGAATGACCTAAGATAGATATGAATAGAGGCAAAGAATCCATGTAGCGGTCCCTACTTAATGTGGGTGTTGAAGAATGTTTTTGGTGGCTCTCATGAATTGTCCCGCATCGTGTGATGTAGGGGGTTTGGTCTCTTGGTAGGGCTATATATAGAGCACCATGTCCATTGTAACCTTTGAGAAAGTGAATATATATTAGCCCTTTGAGGCGGTTCTTTCGTGGTTTCATCATGCTCCTTAGGGAGCAGGGTTACACGTAAAATCAAACTCTTCCTTTTATTTTGTTCCTGCTTTGATCCGCTTCCGGATTTCATATTTCTACATGGTATTAGAGCAAGTTGATTCTTGATTTTATTTCTTTTCGAAATTCATTCTTATTTCTGTAAATTTTATCAAGATTCTTGGAGTTTGTAATATTGGAGATTGCTGCAAGTTATGTGGTGACGTTTAGATGTGTACAACCATAAATGGGGTTCTACACAAACAATGCCACAAAAGTTATGGATCTCGAAAAGTTCTCGATATCCACATGTGTGGTGCCTCATCCATTGCGTTCTAGTTCTAGAGATCCTCGAAGAGCTGCTGTTGCGCCATGGATATATGCTGCAGGTATTGGTTAATGTTGGGAAAATGAGAAAACACACATATTCCATACGCCATAGGCTCTCTTATATAGGAGAGTAGTCTATGGGTAAAATACATAAAGAGTCCAACGGGAAAAAGAAAATGCGAAGAGGTACAGACGAGATTGTTATAGACTAAAATATATCTCTACACTCCCCCTTAAGGTGGAGCATAGATATCAATCATGCTCTGCTTGGATGAACACTTCTGGAATGGCCCTCGAAGTAATGTATTGGCGAAGATGTCAGCAGTTTGGTCCTCTGAGCTAACATGGGATGTAACAATAAATCCCTTCTGAATCATATCACGTATGAAGTGACAATCAACTTCGATGTGCTTGGTTCGTTCATGAAATGCTGGATTATTCGCAATGAATAGAGCCGCATGATTGTCACATTCCAGAGCCATAGGAAGCAGGACTTCTATATATAGATATGTAAGTACGACCTTTACCCACATCATTTCTGTACTGACCTGGGCCATAGCCCTATATTCGAACTCAACACTAGACCTTGCTACAACCGTTTGCTTCTTGCTTCTCCATGAGGCTAGAGAATCTCCAACATACACAGCAAATCCAGTGGTGGACTTCTTATCCTTAGGACATCCTGTGTAGTCTGCATCTGCACATGCTGAGATAGTAACCTCCTTGCCTTTCTTAAACAACAGACCCGCACCTGGAGATGACTTAAGGTACCTGAGTATCATATGTATAGCATCTATGTGTACATGACGTGGTTGCTCCATGAACTGGCTTACTTGACTCACAGCAAAGGCGATGTCGGGTCTGGTAATAGTAACATAGAGAAGTAACATAGAGAAGTTTGCCCACCAGTTCTCTGTATCTTCTCCTTTCCACCTGATCAGTGTCATCATCATATAATTTCATACTGGGATCCATAGGTGTAGTGGCAGGTCGACAACCAAGCATTCCTGTTTCACTCAACATGTCAATGACATATTTCCTCTGGGTCATAACCAACCCATGAGGATTGCTGGCAAACTCCAGTCCCAGAAAATATCTAAGAACTCCAAGGTCCTTGGTGACGAATTCACGATCCAGCATTTCTTTTGCCCCATGAATTCCCTGTTCATCATCACCTGTAATCAAGATATCGTCTACATACACCATAATTGCAATAATACCTCTAGTTGTCTTCTGTACGGCCAAGGAATGATCTGCATTATAACGTCTGTATCCCTGTTTCTCAAACAAGTCTGGGAGCTTCTGGAACCAAGCTCTGGGCCTCTGCCTGAGGCCATAGATAGCCTTATGAAGTCTGCACACCTTAGGATACTCCCCCCCCAAACAGCAAAACCAGGTGGCTCTTGCATGTAGACTTCCTCCTATAAGTCACTGTATAGGAATGCATTCTTCACATCTAATTGGTATAGTGGCCAATCACGAGTAACCGCAATAGAGAGGAGGATCTGTAGGGTGGAATGGCGAGCAACCATCGAGATTGTATCAAGGTAATCCACCCCATATGTCTGTGTAAAGCCACGAGCAACTGGCATGCCTTGTATCTGTCAATGCTGCCATCTGCATTCTGCTTAACTGTAAAGACCCACTTGCAGCTAACTGTAGACACATCAGTAGGTGCAGTAACAAGGCTCCAGGTGCCTCTGGACTGAAGAGCAACCATTTCTTCTTCCATGGCTAAACACCATCGACTATCCTTTAGTGCATCTTGGTAATTCCGTGGAATATCCATTGCTGATAGTGCAATGACAAAGTTCCTGAATTCTCCATTTAGGCGATCAAAAGTCACAGACGATGCTATAGAATATGACGCGCAGCCGCGCTTTCGCTTTCATAGAGCAATAAGTAGATTTAAATCACCTGCCTCCTTATCTGGCCTCTGTAATATATCCTGCTCAGAAAAATCATCAGATCCATTAATATTAATATTCTCAGAACATACCTCAGGCGAGCTAGATGATGAGCGGTGACCATGAGCTGAAGCAGGCCTACGGGTATAGTAGAATGGCAATGGTGAAACAGGCACAATGACAGGAGGTGTAGGAGATGGTAGCGATGGAGATGGTAGAGGTGATGGTGGTGGTGGCATGTATATAGCATCAGTAGTGTCAGAGGATACCAACTAATCACCTGTAGATGAGAAGTACATAACAGATTCGAAAAAGGTAACATCAGCACTAACAAGATACCTCCTGCGCAATTGATCATAACACTTGTACCCCTTCTGTGTTCTTGAGTACCCGACGAAGACACACTTGACATCCCTAGGAGAGAGCTTGTCAATCCCTGGAGACAACTGGTGGACGAAGGCAACTGAGCCAAACACACGTGGAGTAAGGGAGAACAATTCTTTTTTAGAAAAAATAAGAGAGAAATGAATCTTCTCTCCTAGGATAGATGACGGCATACGATTAATGAGATAACATGCCGTAAGAACAACATCGCCCCAGAAAGAATGAGGAGCATGACTCTGTATAAGAAGCGACCTGGTGACGTCAAGTAAATGACGATGTTTCCTTTGAGAAACCCCATTCTGTTGGGAAGTATAGGCGCATGATATTTGGCGGATAATCCCTTGAGATGAAAAGTAATTGGAGAGGTTATGAGTACAAAATTCTAGGGCATTATCACTTCTCACAATTTTAACAGATGCAGAAAAAACATTACGGACTTTATTAATGAATTTGATGATAATATTCCCCGCTTCAGATTTATTCTTTAACAGAAAGACCCATGACACACGAGAGAAATCATCCACAATAACTATATAAAACCTGTGTCCCTGATGATCAGGAACACGACTAGGACCCCAGATATCAACATGAAACTACTCAAACTTGGAGGTACTACTTCGACATTGACGACTGGGAAAGGTAGACCGATGATGCTTTCCCAACTGACAAGCCTCACATTGGATGGACGTGTGAGGTGAAACCTGGGGTAACACATGACGCAGTTTCTAAAGCGGTAGATGTCCAAAGCGTAAGTGCCACAGTAACGGGGAGATGGATCCAACAGGTAGAGATGAGGCTCCGGCATAAGGGGTTTGATTGAGGCGATAGAGGCCGCCTTGCTCATAGCCATGCCCAATCACGTTGCCCGTAAGGATGTCCTGAAAAATGAGAAAAGATGGATAAAAAATTGCTCGACAATGTAAATCCTTTGTAAGTTGGCTAATGGATAACAAATTCATCGAAAAATCAGGCGCATGTAACACGTTCTTGAGATGCATGGATGGTGTCAGTCTAATCTCCCCCTGACCAGTAATCGGGGAATGTGACCCATTAGCAAAAATCACAATACGGCCTGGAGGAACCTGTCGGTATCCTGTAAGTAGACCTTGATCACCACACAGATGATTCGTGGCACCAGAGTCCATAATCCACTCTAAAGTATCTGATCCACTACTGCTAGTGAATGCATAAGTGCTACCTGATGTACTGGTGGATGTAGACGCAGCAACGTCGGAGTGACTCTCAGAAGTAGGCGCTGATCCAGCGGGATCAGATGGAGGAATAATGCCCCTCAGACGTGCTACAAAGTCATCAAAGCGCTGATCCATAGATGAAGCAGATGGAGGCTCAATCTGTTCAGCTACTCGCGTAGAAGAAAACCCATGTTTAGAATAGCATGTGTCTTCGGTATGTCCAGAACGATGGCAAAAAGTACATGATGGCCGAACACGGCCTCCTCTGCCTCGAGGTCCGCGACCACGGAACTAATGATGACCCCCACGACATTGATTGGCTGCCATGGCTGAGGCGGTTTAATTTGCAGTAGACGAAGGAACAGTGATACAACTCAGCCTATGAAAAGCTTCCTTTATAGGAGGAATAGTGGAATCCGCGAAGATCTGGGAACGTGCTGCCTCGTACTCTGGATCAAGGGTAGCCAGGAAAACACCCACCATAGTGGCATTCCGATAGGTCTTCTGTTGCTCTGGAGTGGCTGTAAGAGGCATGAAGCTATAAAGCTTCTCAAACATTTCACGTAAAGACGTGTACAATGAGTGTAGAGGCCGTCCATTCTGCTTTATTGTAAAGATGTCATGCTAAAGTTGCAGAATCTTCGTCTCATTCTTTGCCTGTGAATAGGTAGCAGCCATAGTGTCCCACATTGCTTTGGCAGTGGGCTGATGGAGAATATTGTTAGCAATCTCAATTGCTAATGTTCCGGAAAGCCAGACTTTGGCATATGCGTCATCTGCCTCCCAAGAGGCATTAACCCTTGTCTTCTCAGCAGGCTCTTCCTCAGTAAGAATGTGCTTCTTACCAGTTGACTTCATCATACTCATGAACTGCATGGCCCACAATTCATAATTTGAACCATCCATCTTCACAATAGGCGCTGGACCTCTGAAGGCGCCTGTAGATGAAATATCTGCCTTGCTTTATGACATTATGATATTGGAAGACTAGGGGAGTAGACTAAATAGATGATTGTTTACACTGACATTAACGGGTTTAGTTGCATGTGTAGACGCAAACAACCAAACCCATTATTCTGAAAATGCGCGCGCGGAACGAGGTTGGAGCCGCACGTGCGTTGGCCTAGGATTGCATATGCACGGAAATCACACGCACAGATGTGCGCGCAGATGCGCGTGCAAAATCACGAACAGGGACACGGACCAAGGTGTGCACGACACACCTTCACGTGCACCAGTGCACAGGCGCACAGGTGCGTGCTCCTACGCACAAGCGCGAGCGATCGAGCAGGTGTGCACAGGCGCGTGCACATATGTGTGCACATGCACGCACATGCGCGAGGAGGCGTGCACAGATGCGCATAAGCACGTGCACATGTGCGTGCACAGGCGCGTGAGCCTGTGCGAGGAGGCGTGCACAGGAGCGCCGACGCCGAGGTGGCTTGCGGCGGCGCGCGGAGGGCATGATGGTGGAGGCTAGGGTTAGGGTTTGGTTCGAGAACTCCGGTCTAGGACCGTCGCTCTGATACCATGTTGGGAAAATGAGAAAACACATATATTCCATACGCCCTAGGCTCTCTTATATCGGAGAGTAGCCTATGGGTAAAATACATAAAGAGTCCAACGGGAAAAATAAAATGCGAAGAAGTACAGACGAGATTGTTATAGACTAAAATATATCTCTACAGTTAAGAATCAGAGAGCTGCGTGCTGGGTTTCCCCGTACGAACTCTATCGTTGGAGATGTAGAGAATCCTAGCGACGTTCGGCGAAGAAAATGGGCAACAAGCGACATGATATCCCAGAGTTGGGCCACGTTGTAGCAAAGGGGGAAGAGAGACGCCATTGGAGCAAAGTTAGTCGGCGACCCCAACTTGCTGTGTAGTTGGGTTTTCTTCGAACCCAGCGCATCGTTGACTGCAAAGCTTTAGATCGTCTTCTCTGATGCCATTCCAGGTGCTTTCTGTGACCTCTGGGACATCGACTCGGCAATATCCATTGAAATGATGGAACCATAGATGGCGGCAGGGGGTTCTGCACGAGAAACCCAATCATGGAATGAAAAGGTTAGGGCAGGAGCTGCTCCCATTTGAAGCCTGGAATTAAATTTTGGCGAATTTGACCGAATTTCGGTTTCGGTGTGTGACCGAAATTCGACCGAAATGGCCGATGTCGACCGAAATTTGGTATCCCCTATTCAAAAACTGATCGAAATGACTGAAATTTCGGTCTAATTTCGATCGAAATTCGGTCGAAATTTCGTTTCGGTCACGATGATCGAAATCGAAATTTGAAGCCTTGATATGAAGGGCCTATATGTTTTTATTGTCTCATGCTATGTGTTTGTATCAGAACCAGTGCTCTTTTTAAAAAAAGAGGGAGGAGAGGGGAGCTGCTTTGAGAACAATGAATGAAGATAACAGCCAACAGAAAAATGGGCTGAAAGGAAACTGATGAAAAAAAATAAAGATAGCAGCCGACAAAAAAAATCTGAATAAAGGTTGTTTTATTTTTACCGGACTTTAGGCTGTGGCCCATTTCTTTATTTTAAATAAGAAGTCCACAGAAAAATGGAAAGCGTTGCAGAGAGATATTGAAGGGAACTTCTATTCTGGAAGCAGAACATTCTCCAGAACATTGATTTTTTTTTGTATTTCTGAAAGAAATGTCGAATTGCTGGTTTTAAGAAAATTCACATGGTTCAGTCCATGTTTGAAAAAGAGAGAGATTGACAAAAGGTTTGAAAAAATGAGGTAACAAAAAAACTGAATATTGCAGAGAAAAGGAAGTTGGCTTAAAAGAGAGAAAGAATATAATAAAAAAAGGTTGGGACTGTTAAAAAAGAAAATAAGGGGAAAAAAAGATTATGTTTTCTTGACCCCTATTATTTATTCTCTCAACTTGGTTGAGTTTCCTCATGTTTTCAACAAATATGGGAGAAAGGATGAATGTTGGATAGTGGTTTCAAGACCCTACCAATGTTTTAGGCACTCTATGTTAGAGTGACCCTGTGTTTAGAGTTCTCCCGGTGGGATACTCATTGTTTTGTTGCTCTATTTTTCATTGACATGAACTCTTTGTGTATGGATATTCCCATGGCATGGGACAGTGAACTCCAATGTGTATGGATGTTCCTATGACAAGTCCAGTGACCGTGAACTCTAGTACACTTGGATATTCCCACAGTAAGTTATAGTGATCGTGAACTCCACTATGCATGGATATTCCCACAACATTCATTTGTTATCTAACCATTTTGGGAGATAGAGTAGTCTTCAGTGAATAAGACATGTTGTAGGTCAGAGCAGGAGACTCATTTTGATTCGAGCCAATTCACACTCCAGCAGCCAGTTCCTCCTCATCAATGTGGCATGATAAGCGACGTCCTCGACGACAACCGACGGTGTATGCGTTGAGTTGATATTGTATGTAGTGTCACACAGTTTGTATATGTTAAGAAATAGAAAGCAGAAGCGGAATCATAAAATAAAGAGATAAAACAATGAAGAACAAGAAGATTTAACGTGGAACCCTACTCCGTGAGGAGCGGGATGAAACCACAGGAGAAGCCCTCAAAGGGGCGAATATTGTATTCCTTTTTCTCAATGGATACAGGAGGTCTGGGGCTCCTTATATAGCCTCTCCAGAGCCTCCAAGTCCCACCACTGGACAATGTGGGACTAAACACTGGATGGGGTAAATGGATCTTCTCCAGGATCCATTTACCCTACTACAACTCAATAGGCGCATACAATGACTACTCCAACACTCACCCTCAAGCTGGAGCATGCAATGCTCAGCTTGGATAAACAGAAAGAAACTCAACCCACGCTATATGACACTACGGACAATATCAACGCAACACGCACAACTGCTGCTGTCGAGGACGTTGCTTCTCATGCCGTGCAGGTGAGGAGGACAAACGGGCTGGAGTGTGAGTCTGTTGAATCTCCTCGTTGGAGAGCATATGCTCTGAACTGCGCCTGTTAGAGTCACTGCAACTGAAAATGAGTCTCCTCGTTGGAGTACTCTGGCCCGCCACAATAATGTGGACAACTACTCCATCTCTGAAATGGGCCTAACTGAAAAAGGCCGTGGCTGTGCAATCCTCGTCGGAGTTCACGGTCGCTGGAGAATGGAGTCTGAAAAAGTCTCCTCGTCGGAGAACTGGGTCTCTCCCATCTGGCACAGAGAATGGTACACTACTATGGTGTCCCTATGATACCACATGAAAACCCTTGCCAACATGGCATAGGGAATGGTCCTCTACTCTGGAGTCCCTATGGCTTACATGAAAACTCTGGCCTTCAAAACAAGAAAAGATGGGGACCTCTGACAATGATGGTATACAAGTGCTCATCTGAAAATGACCGCATACACGTGCGTGTCTGAAATTGTCTCTCTCTGGAGAACTCAAAAATGGGCCTCAACATGGAGTGCCTCGAACTTGGACTCTGACCAATCTGTTGAGTCTGAACAACTGCGCATCAAAGTGGGACTCGGAGTCTGAGCGTCGAGTCTGAAAACTTGCGTATGGAGAATCTGATAACTTGTAGAGTCGGAGAGAATCTGGCTGGTCTGCATCTGACATCTGCAACAGGACTTGTAACTCCACACAATACTCCCCCTTTCTCCCATACTTGTTGGAAAATGAATATCGACAAAGTTGGGAGAAGACAAGATAAATGGGGGTACAAATACCAATAAGCCGTTCACAAATTTTCGGCTTCTCAAATCACTTGCCATCTCATTTTTTCTTTGGCCTGTCCCCCTTTTATTTGCAAACTTTTTTTTATAATTAGCCGTGGCAACGTTTTTTTACGGCTTTTCAAACTTTTTTTTATGCAAATTTGCGTACATTTTTTTTGCAAATAAAACCTCCTTCCCCCTTTTTTTAAAACCTCTCATCCTTCTTTTTTTTCATCAAAATTTTTTTAAACAACCATGGCCCACTTGGGCCCTTGACCACCATTTTTCAACATATGACAAGCCCCATAGCCCTTAACAATTTTTTTAAAATAAACTATCATACCCTGCGTTAGGGTTCCCATTATTTAGGTTCCCTTCGTGGAGCCCCTTTCGTCAAACTTTGACGCCGCCGCCTGGGGCCGAATAAAGAGAGTTGCATGGGGCACCGCCTTGGGAGAGAGGGGGGGTCGCCTGTTGGATTGCGCAAAGAGGGCGGCTACACATAGCCCGCAAGAGGCACTGTGGCCCGGAGTTGCCGCTGCTGGTACGAGATAGGAGGCGGAAGGTGCGGTGCACCGCCGGAGTGTTATGCGGCCTGGAGATGCCCTAGCACGAAAGGGATGCACCGCCGAACTCGATCTTGCCTCTGAAGTTGAGGACTGTGCACCAGGGCTGTGGCGCGTAAGGAGGCCTGAGGCGCGCGCGATGGGGCCTGGGTTGTGTAGCGACACCACCGAAGAGATGGCTGCTCGAGAGGAGAAGATGCGCCAGGAAGAGGAGTCCGGCTTCCTCGTGGGAGGTGCGCACGCTGGGAGCATGCGATGGGTTGAAGAGCGCTGCTTGAGCTGTGCGAGGATCTCGACGATGGCCTGGATCGAGTCCCTGTGCTGTTGGATTAGGAGTGCGTCGTTGAGGGCTTCTGGAGAGGAGCCGCATGGGCTTTGTGCCCTGGAGATCGCACGCCGCCAGCGCGAGATGGGGGAGCCCGCCTGATGCACGAAGCGTGCGGCCTTGCCTGCGCGCATGATTGCCTGGCCCCTGGGAGACGCGCTGCCCCTCCAGATCTGGAAGGAGGGGAAAATCGCCTGTGCGCAAGATGCCTTGATGATCTTTCAAGTAGATGGGAGAGGCGAGAGCAACGTCACCCCAATCTCTACTGCCAAATGTGATGCAGAAAACGGAGGTTCTCTCTCCCTAAAGATGATGAAACCTGGAGAATGCGTCTGAATATAGAACAGAACAAAGGTTCCAGGATCCCTATAGAATTAAGGTTTCAACAAACCCCAAAACTTGAACAAATCCGAACTCACTAATCTTCAAGAATGACGAATAATATCGTATCTCAAAAAAAATAAGAATATAAAACTCCTCGAGAATCGAACCCGCTCTGATACCATGTTAAGAAATAGAAAGCGGAAGCGGAATCATAGAATAAAGAGATAAAACAATGAAGAACAAGAAGATTTAACGTGGAACCCTACTCCGTGAGGAGCGGGATAAAACCATGGGAGAAGCCCTCAAAGAGGCGGATATTGTATTCCTTTTTCCCAATGGATACAGGAGGTCTAGGGCTCCTTATATAGCTTCTCCAGAGCCTCCAAGTCCCACCACTGGACAATGTGGGACTAAGCACTGGATGAGGTAAATGGATCTTCTCCAGGATCTATTTACCCTGCTATAACTCCATAGACGCATACAACGACTACTCCAACAATATGCGAGTTAGTATTTTCCTTGTGTTTGTCCAAGCTGAGCATTGCTCTCGCTTGTGGGGGGTGTTGAAGAATTTCTTTGGTGGATCTCGTGTTTTGTCCCACATCATGTGATGTTGGGAGTTTGGTGTTTTGCTGGGGTGTAGCATCCGGTTTCCAATCAAAACCGAAGCCGTCCGATTTTGGGTCTAATGAACCCAAAAACGTTGTCGGTCAATACTAAACAACCTAAAACGACCAATTGATTATGAATCAAAAGTCGTTCGGGCGAAATCGATCGAAAATCGGTCACACCGTAACGCGCGTTGTGAAAAGCCGCGACGCAAATTCGAAAACCGCGAAACGAACCGAGACCGTCATTAGATCCGATTCGACGATACAAGACCAACGGAATCGACCGTTCGTCAATCGGAGGTCGTTTGATATTTTTTAAATTCGTAAAATTTAACCTTAAACAAAATCCGTATCCGAAAATTTCGGGTATTCGAAACTCGACCGAAAGTATATCAACATTATACTCATATTGACCGTCATTCTGAGACGGTCAAAACGAGATATTACGCGCCAAAATCCGAAGCCCAAGGCACGCGTACGGTCCGTTTTAAAAATGTAAAAAAAAATATAATAATAAATTTCAAATAAACAGTCAGGCTACTGTTTACTGTTTAAAAAATAATAATATAATTTTAAAACTTAAAAATCAGTAGCAGTCGGCTGCCAGTAAAATATATATACGTGTATATATATATATGTTTGACTTTTCTAACATCCACCTAATCTCACAAAATTTCTCCACTTGGGGTTTTATTCTATTCCACTTGTCAATCAAAGGGGGGCTCTCCCTCCTTATTTATATCAACACAACCCTCTTAATTCCCTGCAATTCCCTTTTCAAATTTCAGCCGTAACCTCTCCCTTTCTCATTCCATTTCTCTCCCTCAAATTTTCTCTCTTGCTCCAAATTTCCAGCCGAGAGAAGGGGGAAAAGCCCCTGCTCTCTTTCACACCAAACTACAACTGCAACACTGTTGAACTCTCTTCCTTTTCTCCTTGTAATTGGCCACCATTGCTGCAGCATTAGGTAGCCTCAAAGCAGAAATTGGTGGCTGCCACCACTGCAAGAGCAACAACACATTTTGTTCCTTGATCTGTCCTCCTCAAGTTGCTGTTGCAGAGAAGCTTCAACCTTCATCTCAAAGAGAAGCTTCAACCTTCATCTCAAAGGTCAACTGCTGCAAAATCCAAGTAGCTAGAAATCCTGGACTGCTGCATGCAGGTACAATCCTTCTTCCCATTCCTTTGCTGCCATGCATGTGCACACTGCACACTAAACCTCTTATTTACTACCTTCCATGGAAACTTTATCATCTTGCTAGTATATAAGGGTGCTTGCATGCATACGATTTCATGGATACTAGGAAACTCTCTCATAATTGCTACAGAAATTATTGTGATTTCTAGTTCTGGAAGAAAGTCGAATATTTTCTAGTGTGATTAAATATGATTAAAAATGCAACAGATCACTATATGAAATGCGTTCTATCATTTTAAAGGTGAATTCAGATCTAAAAAAAAATGTAGCAATAATATTTGAACTCCTTAGTATAGAAGGACTCTTTTTCTTGCCTTGGTGTTCTGAAAAATAATGAATTAAATTAATATAGAACTTTTTGGGTGGGTCTAATGGAGTTTCAGTGGGTTATAGAAAGTTATATCTTTTAAATGAATCTTCATCTCCAGTAACAGTCCAAAATTTCAATTATGAAAATTTCATATAATTCACTCATTGGTACAACAAATTCAGAAATTCTAAAACTAATAGTTAGAAATAATTGTTCCCTCGGCCAATCCTACAGGACTAAGCTCAATAACTCAAGGAAATTACTATTGATTAGTTTGAATCCATTAGATAACGCTTAACTTTCTGGTTGGGATAGCTTTTAACAAATGTTATTGATAACAATGTTATCTCAGATATTTATATATGTCAAGTAAAAGAGGATTTTATTTTGGCATTTTGAATTAATAAGCTTCCCAGGAAACTCGGGAGAGGTCTCCCATTTGGATATGTTATGATCCTTCTTTATTTTTAATTGATAGGAGTACTAAAGATCAAGTGTCTCTATTATTTTATCTAATTTGGGTTATAGACTTCTCTGAACAGTTACCGATAGAGTTTCTCTATGAACTTGCGCTTATATGTAGCAGTTGTGCAAGAAATAGGGCATGTAAGTTAATTTAGAAGATTAATCAAATAATATCAATTACTGTTATTAGGAGAACCCCTACTTCCATCAACATGATCACACGCACTTATGGAGACATTCAAAAAAAAAATAATTATAAGTATTAAAACTTTCCTTTAGAACCATCAAATAAATTCTAAAGATCTTAATATCCAATGATCTTCATCAAATGGTTCATTGGTATAATCTACCAACTATATCATTAAGATAATAGGATACCTAGATCTATCATGTTGACCACAAAAGAAAGAGTAATCCAGAAAGAGAAAATATTGGGATTAAGTGATAACTGGTAGAATGCCGATCATTGTGATTAACTAAATCAGGACTTAATATAAATTACTTACCTAATCTATCAACTAATGATCTTCAAACATATTGGAAGTACGTGTTCCTGAGACTTCGATTTCTACAGTTAATATCCTCTCAACATAATGATTGTGGACCCATTAAAAATCTGTCTCGTCAAACCGTGATTGAACTGCACGATCTAAACAAGAACCTGAAATAGAAAGTTGATTTCCAGAGCAAAATTGAGCATAGTACTTAATTAATTGACCATTCTTCTAGAGATCTGAAGTTAGAATGATGCTTTCTATCTCAATTTCAAACTATATAACTTGGATCAAGGAATCTTTGGTGGATTATCCAGTTAGAGTATACATTCAACTGATTAATAGGTGTTGACACAGAAAACATTGGGTGGATGAGAATCAGTGATGACAAATAATTTATTGTGCCGATCATGATGACTTCTACACATGATCGTGCGAGAGCGCGGTGACTCTCAGCTGGGCGGAAGAATAGGAAGCCCAGTTAGGGCAGCGGCCGCCAAGTGCGCGGGTCTAGGATCCCAGTCCTTTTTCGATTTTTACGCGACGTCGCAGTGTTTTTACGCCTCGTTGGGATCCCGACTTTAGACCATTCCGCTGACCCTGTTTTAGGATACCCAGGCGGGGGTTCCTTGGTTTTCAGTTTTACGTACGAGCTCGGTTGCCCGTTACCGGTCGGGCTGTTTTTCTAGAGCGACTTCCCGGGAAGTCCCTCTCACCCGTCTCAGTGGCGTAGTTGGGGAGTAGACCTATCCCTCTATTGGACCGGCCTTCCAACTAGAGGGCGAGACGGAAGAGCCATTTGCAGGCTTCTTCACCGCTTGAGTTTTCTTTCGCCAACAGACGGCGATTCTACATCCAGATCAATCGTATCTACATCTATATTTACATCATTGAGAGTACATCTAAGAGAGTTACAGTGAAGATTTGGAGGAAATCACAATTAAAATTGAGTTGATTAGAAGTGACTTTAATTTGATTCAAAAACCCTATAAGTTAGTGGACGTGTTGGGAACTTAGTTAGGATGCATTACACAACACCGCATGCCTACGGAGGCCCCCCAACCCTAAGGTACTTTTAATACCTTAGAGTCATAGTGTGAGGCTACACACAGACCAAGACCACGGACTATCCACTAACTTAGAAGGAGTAAATAGAATTAAGGATCAAATTCATCATCATCATATCAGTCCATTATCGAAAACCATGACATGATCTCAATGACAAGAAAGTAGCCATCAAGTTCCGCAACATGATCTCCAAGACCCAAAATCATGATCTTAAAACACATGAAATCTTTATATGTTAGGGTCTTTTATCTAAACTTTATATAAATATATATATACATGGGATGAACGGGAAAAAGGGGAGAACAAATGAACTTAGTACCAAACATTTGAAAACCTTTTTACTTATGCAAGTAAATGTAAATAGTGCTTATTCCACCTTTCTACTTGCTCTCTTTTGCACATTAAATTACTTGTTATTTATTTTAAGCTATGGGTTTGTATTCACGTTTGTGACTCCTTTTCTTCCTTGCACGCATGGCAGGAAAGGAGTTTATTGTTCAGTAGTTATACAGGTCCCAGAAGACAAGGTCTATACTAGACGGTATGTTATTCTTTTTGTCTCAGTTCTTGTTCATGTTATATGCTTCTTTTCTCTTCAGTCAGATTTTGGGATATACTGTATATACTTTCAGACATTGTACAGGCTGAAAATGAAATGAAAGTTAATGAAATAAATTCATGGTGACAATTATCTTTATTATCTTGTGGTTGTAAATATGAATGTCGAATGTCACGTGCAAATATATTCATTGCGAAAATTTTTTTCCCATAATTTATGCTTATAATGCGATGTCAAAAAAAAATGGAATGTTGCGAATTGTGTCGTAAACGGGTACCCGGATCCTGAGGGGTTAACAATTTGGTATCAGAGCAGTGGTACCCCGATACGCACATTCGCAGTACTACTATTCCGATCGCATTAAGTTCTCGGATAGAGACAGTCTCCTGACTTGTCGTGAGTCCGAGAAGGGAAATATGACATTCGAATTAAATAACCACAGATGCCACCAATTTCATTAATTTTCATATTATATCCCAAGAAGAGAAAAAGCATATATTATAAGTATCTCCAAATGGTACTTTTACGACTAATAATGGTTCTCATGAACCATGTCATCCCGACCAGACCAGGAGATGACTAACGAGCTAGCACACATACTGACTACTCTTATCAAGCTTTCCACGTTCTATTTGATTCAAGTGTGACACACTCTTTTCTTGCTTCGAGTCTACTTGTTTAAGTAGAGTCGCAAAGACTCTCTCTTCTCCATATCACATCCGAGGGCCAAGTGGCCAGATGTTCATTATTTTACTGATAGTCAGTCACTTGCCTGTACTGATTGGTGGTCATGAGATGATCGCGGATTGTCTACTTCTGCAGCTTGATGAGTTCGACTTGATTTTAGGCACGGATTGGTTATCCACTCATCATGCACTTGTTGATTGCTTTAGGAAGACGGTTGTCTTCAGGATTCCAGATCTAGCCGAGTTTACTTTTAAGGATACTTTACATGACTCTACCATAGAGTACATTTCAGTGTTGCGAGCCCAGCGACTTGTTGACCAGGGTTGTGATTCATATCTTGCATTTGTTAGGAAGATATCTAATTAGGAGACGATGACACAAGACATTCGAGTAGTATCAGAATATCCAGATGTATTTCCTGATGAGCTACCAGGATTACCTCCTGAGAGAGAGAGATCGAGTTCGAGATCATATTACTGCTAGATACACAACCGATCTCTATGGCACCATATCGCATGGCACCAGCTGAGTCGAGGGAGCTGAAGGTGCAATTGCAGGAATTACTTGACTTGGAATTCGTGAGGCCGAACACTTCACCTTGGGGTGCTTCGGTTCTATTTGTCAGGAAGAAGGATGGATCCATGAGGTTATGCATTGACTACAGGCAGCTGAACAAGAGAACGGTGAAAAACCGTTATCCTTTGCCGCGCATCGATGATTTGTTCGACCAGCTCCAGGGATCTTCTATTTTCTCGAAGATCGATCTTCGCTCAGGCTACCATCAGCTGAGGATTCGCGAGTCGGATATTCCGAAGACAGCCTTCAGGACTCGCTATGGACACTATGAGTTTGTGGTGATGCCGTTTGGGCTCACCAATGCACCTGCGGCTTTCATGGATATGATGAACCGTATCTTCCGTCCATACTTGGACAAGTTTGTAGTGGTCTTCATCGATGATGTGCTCATCTATTCACGGGATGAATGGGATCATGCAAATGATCTACAGATTGTCTTAGATACATTGCGGGAGCACAAACTATATGCCAAGTTGAGCAAGTGTGAGTTCTGGTTATCCCAGGTCTCATTTCTCGGGCATATCATTTCTGGAGCAGGCATTGCAGTTGATCCTGCAAAGATAGATGCGGTTATGTCTTGGGAGCAGCCCAAGACTGTCACGCAGATTCGGAGCTTCCTCGGATTAGCGGGCTATTACAGACGCTTTGTTAGCGGATTTTCACGCATTGTTCGCCCTCTGACACGACTGACGCAGAAGGGAGTTCCATTTATTTAGGACGATTCTTGTGAGCAGGCCTTCCAGACACTGAAGGAGAGATTGACTACAGCGCCCATTCTTGCTCTTCCTTCAGGCACTCAGGATTATGCAGTTTACACAGATGCATCTAGAGAAGGTCTGGGAGCAGTGTTGATGCAGAGAGGACAGGTGATTGCTTACGCATCACGGCAGTTGAGACCGCACAAGCGGAACTACCCCACACATGACTTAGAGTTGGCGGCAGTTGTCTTCGCCTTGAAGATCTGGCGCCACTATCTATATGGGGTGAACTTCGAGATTTTCACAGATCACAAGAGCCTAAAGTACATCTTTGATCAGAAGGAGTTGAACATGAGACAGCGCAGATGACTCGAGCTGCTGAAGGATTATGATTGCACGATCTCTTACCATCCCGGTAAGGGAAACGTGGTGGCTGATGCACTTAGCAGGAGAGCGCATGCTGATGGTACGGCAAACTGGCTATACACGTGGGATACGCTTGCAGCTTTGACCGATTGGCATCCTCAGGAGAGCGCATCCATTTCTACCGCCGTGCCTCCACGATACAGCAGTCTTTGGGATCGTATTGTTGAGGGCCAGAAGACCGATCCTTGGATTCATGATAGATACATGCGCGTTGTCAAGGACGAATTTGATAACTTTGTTGTGATGGAGTCCATTTTATGGAAGACAGGACGGGTCGTTGTACCCAATGATGAGCAGCTTCGCAGAGACATTCTCGATGAGGCACACAGTTCACGGTTATCTATCCATCCAGGCAGTACAAAGATGTACCGTGATCTGCGTCGACATTTCTGGTGGGATGGAATGAAGCGTGATGTGGCGCTACATGTTAGCAGATGCATGACCTGTCAGATGGTCAAGGCTGAGCACAGGAGACCACCAGGATTACTGCAGTCTCTCCCCATTCCCGAGTGGAAGTGGGAGAACATTTCTATGGATTTTGTCACGGGATTACCGAAGACACCGGGTGGCCATGATTCCATTTGGGTCGTTGTTGATAGGTTGACCAAGTCAGCCCATTTCATACCTGTCAACACGACTTACACTCCATCCAGGTTGGCCAAGCTCTATGTGCAGAACATTATCAGACTGCATGGTATACCACGAGAGGTGGTGTCTGACAGGGATTCGAAATTTACATCTCATTATTGGCATCAGTTCATCTCAGCACTACAGACAGAGCTGAAGATGAGTTCTGCATATTATCCACAGACTGACGGTCAGAGTGAGCGCACCATTCAGACACTAGAGGATTTGCTTCGTGCTTGCACCTTGGAGTGGAAAGGGTCCTGGAAGGACCATTTTCCATTAGTGGAATTCACGTACAACAACAGCTATCACTCCAGTATTGGCATGGCACCATTCGAAGCCCTATACGGGCGGAGATGCCTCACACCTCTCAGTTGGTGTAAGGTAGGTGATCATACTTTATACTCCGTAGATCTCTTGGAGGAGACCACGAGAACTGTTGATCTTGTGAGACGGAGGCTTCTGACGGCACAAAGCCGCCAGAAGAGCTATGCAGACCGTCGAAGAAGAGATTTGGAATTTCAGGTATCCAATTTTCTTCTCTTCCTTTATTACAAAATTAACTTAACATCATATTAATGACATTCCTATCAATTATAAGTTGGAGATTGGGTATTTTTACGAGTATCTCCCATGAAGGGAGTGCAGAGATTCGGTATTCGTGGCAAGTTGGCGCCGCGATATATTGGACCGTTCGAGATTCTGGCTAGAGTGGGGAAGGTTGCTTACCGAGTAGCTCTTCCTCCACATTTATCAGCTATTCACGACGTCTTCCATGTATCCAACTTGAGAAAATATGTCCACGACCCTCGGCACATCATCAGTTATGAGAATCTTGATGTAGAGCCGGATCTGACCTATGAGGAGAAACCAGTTCAGATACTTGACCGTGCTGTGAAGAAGCTTCGCAGCAAGGAGATTTCATTGGTCAAAGTTTTGTGGCACCGACACGGTGTCAAGGAAGCGACATGGGAGACTGAAGCCGACATGCGGGCACGATACCCGCAGCTTTTCTGATATAAGCATCAAAACAAGCTTTTATAATTAAATACATGATTAATATATGGCTTGTTTTCTCTTTGAGGTTTTTATGGGTTCAAAACCCTTTGAGGTTTTTATGACCATATTAAATCCAAACAAGATACCTATTAACCTTGACTCGAGTCTCGAGGACGAGACTCCCTTTGAGGTTTTTATATTTGTAGCATCCGGTTTCCAATCAAAACCGAAGCCGTCCGATTTTGGGTCTAATGAACCCAAAAACGTTGTCGGTCAATACTAAACAACCTAAAACGACCAATTGATTATGAATCAAAAGTCGTTCGGGCGAAATCGATCGAAAATCGGTCACACCGTAACGCGCGTCGTGAAAAGCCGCGACGCAAATTCGAAAACCGCGAAACGAACCGAGACCGTCATTAGATCCGATTCGACGATACAAGACCAACAGAATCGACCGTTCGTCAATCGGAGGTCGTTTGATATTTTTTAAATTCGTAAAATTTAACCTTAAACAAAATCCGTATCCGAAAATTTCGGGTATTCGAAACTCGACCGAAAGTATATCAACATTATACTCATATTGACCGTCATTCTGAGACGGTCAAAACGAGATATTACGCGCCAAAATCCGAAGCCCAAGGCACGCGTACGGTCCGTTTTAAAAATGTAAAAAAAAAATATAATAATAAATTTCAAATAAACAGTCAGGCTACTGTTTACTGTTTAAAAAATAATAATATAATTTTAAAACTTAAAAATCAGTAGCAGTCGGCTGCCAGTAAAATATATATACGTGTATATATATATATGTTTGACTTTTCTAACATCCACCTAATCTCACAAAAATTCTCCACTTGGGGTTTTATTCTATTCCACTTGTCAATCAAAGGGGGGCTCTCCCTCCTTATTTATATCAACACAACCCTCTTAATTCCCTGCAATTCCCTTTTCAAATTTCAGCCGTAACCTCTCCCTTTCTCATTCCATTTCTCTCCCTCAAATTTTCTCTCTTGCTCCAAATTTCCAGCCGAGAGAAGGGGGAAAAGCCCCTGCTCTCTTTCACACCAAACTACAACTGCAACACTGTTGAACTCTCTTCCTTTTCTCCTTGTAATTGGCCACCATTGCTGCAGCATTAGGTAGCCTCAAAGCAGAAATTGGTGGCTGCCACCACTGCAAGAGCAACAACACATTTTGTTCCTTGATCTGTCCTCCTCAAGTTGCTGTTGCAGAGAAGCTTCAACCTTCATCTCAAAGAGAAGCTTCAACCTTCATCTCAAAGGTCAACTGCTGCAAAATCCAAGTAGCTAGAAATCCTGGACTGCTGCATGCAGGTACAATCCTTCTTCCCATTCCTTTGCTGCCATGCATGTGCACACTGCACACTAAACCTCTTATTTACTACCTTCCATGGAAACTTTATCATCTTGCTAGTATATAAGGGTGCTTGCATGCATACGATTTCATGGATACTAGGAAACTCTCTCATAATTGCTACAGAAATTATTGTGATTTCTAGTTCTGGAAGAAAGTCGAATATTTTCTAGTGTGATTAAATATGATTAAAAATGCAACAGATCACTATATGAAATGCGTTCTATCATTTTAAAGGTGAATTCAGATCTAAAAAAAAAATGTAGCAATAATATTTGAACTCCTTAGTATAGAAGGACTCTTTTTCTTGCCTTGGTGTTCTGAAAAATAATGAATTAAATTAATATAGAACTTTTTGGGTGGGTCTAATGGAGTTTCAGTGGGTTATAGAAAGTTATATCTTTTAAATGAATCTTCATCTCCAGTAACAGTCCAAAATTTCAATTATGAAAATTTCATATAATTCACTCATTGGTACAACAAATTCAGAAATTCTAAAACTAATAGTTAGAAATAATTGTTCCCTCGGCCAATCCTACAGGACTAAGCTCAATAACTCAAGGAAATTACTATTGATTAGTTTGAATCCATTAGATAACGCTTAACTTTCTGGTTGGGATAGCTAGAGGTCTTAATGGACTTTTTGCTTTTAACAAATGTTATTGATAACAATGTTATCTCAGATATTTATATATGTCAAGTAAAAGAGGATTTTATTTTGGCATTTTGAATTAATAAGCTTCCCAGGAAACTCGGGAGAGGTCTCCCATTTGGATATGTTATGATCCTTCTTTATCTTTAATTGATAGGAGTACTAAAGATCAAGTGTCTCTATTATTTTATCTAATTTGGGTTATAGACTTCTCTGAACAGTTACCGATAGAGTTTCTCTATGAACTTGCGCTTATATGTAGCAGTTGTGCAAGAAATAGGGCATGTAAGTTAATTTAGAAGATTAATCAAATAATATCAATTACTGTTATTAGGAGAACCCCTACTTCCATCAACATGATCACACGCACTTATGGAGACATTCAAAAAAAAAATAATTATAAGTATTAAAACTTTCCTTTAGAACCATCAAATAAATTCTAAAGATCTTAATATCCAATGATCTTCATCAAATGGTTCATTGGTATAATCTACCAACTATATCATTAAGATAATAGGATACCTAGATCTATCATGTTGACCACAAAAGAAAGAGTAATCCAGAAAGAGAAAATATTGGGATTAAGTGATAACTGGTAGAATGCCGATCATTGTGATTAACTAAATCAGGACTTAATATAAATTACTTACCTAATCTATCAACTAATGATCTTCAAACATATTGGAAGTACGTGTTCCTGAGACTTCGATTTCTACAGTTAATATCCTCTCAACATGATGATTGTGGACCCATTAAAAATCTGTCTCGTCAAACCGTGATTGAACTGCACGATCTAAACAAGAACCTGAAATAGAAAGTTGATTTCCAGAGCAAAATTGAGCATAGTACTTAATTAATTGACCATTCTTCTAGAGATCTGAAGTTAGAATGATGCTTTCTATCTCAATTTCAAACTATATAACTTGGATCAAGGAATCTTTGGTGGATTATCCAGTTAGAGTATACATTCAACTGATTAATAGGTGTTGACACAGAAAACATTGGGTGGATGAGAATCAGTGATGACAAATAATTTATTGTGCCGATCATGATGACTTCTACACATGATCGTGCGAGAGCGCGGTGACTCTCAGCTGGGCGGAAGAATAGGAAGCCCAGTTAGGGCAGCGGCCGCCAAGTGCGCGGGTCTAGGATCCCAGTCCTTTTTCGATTTTTACGCGACGTCGCAGTGTTTTTACGCCTCGTTGGGATCCCGACTTTAGACCATTCCGCTGACCCTGTTTTAGGATACCCAGGCGGGGGTTCCTTGGTTTTCAGTTTTACGTACGAGCTCGGTTGCCCGTTACCGGTCGGGCTGTTTTTCTAGAGCGACTTCCCGGGAAGTCCCTCTCACCCGTCTCAGTGGCGTAGTTGGGGAGTAGACCTATCCCTCTATTGGACCGGCCTTCCAACTAGAGGGCGAGACGGAAGAGCCATTTGCAGGCTTCTTCACCGCTTGAGTTTTCTTTCGCCAACAGACGGCGATTCTACATCCAGATCAATCGTATCTACATCTATATTTACATCATTGAGAGTACATCTAAGAGAGTTACAGTGAAGATTTGGAGGAAATCACAATTAAAATTGAGTTGATTAGAAGTGACTTTAATTTGATTCAAAAACCCTATAAGTTAGTGGACGTGTTGGGAACTTAGTTAGGATGCATTACACAACACCGCATGCCTACGGAGGCCCCCCAACCCTAAGGTACTTTTAATACCTTAGAGTCATAGTGTGAGGCTACACACAGACCAAGACCACGGACTATCCACTAACTTAGAAGGAGTAAATAGAATTAAGGATCAAATTCATCATCATCATATCAGTCCATTATCGAAAACCATGACATGATCTCAATGACAAGAAAGTAGCCATCAAGTTCCGCAACATGATCTCCAAGACCCAAAATCATGATCTTAAAACACATGAAATCTTTATATGTTAGGGTCTTTTATCTAAACTTTATATAAATATATATATACATGGGATGAACGGGAAAAAGGGGAGAACAAATGAACTTAGTACCAAACATTTGAAAACCTTTTTACTTATGCAAGTAAATGTAAATAGTGCTTATTCCACCTTTCTACTTGCTCTCTTTTGCACATTAAATTACTTGTTATTTATTTTAAGCTATGGGTTTGTATTCACGTTTGTGACTCCTTTTCTTCCTTGCACGCATGGCAGGAAAGGAGTTTATTGTTCAGTAGTTATACAGGTCCCAGAAGACAAGGTCTATACTAGACGGTATGTTATTCTTTTTGTCTCAGTTCTTGTTCATGTTATATGCTTCTTTTCTCTTCAGTCAGATTTTGGGATATACTGTATATACTTTCAGACATTGTACAGGCTGAAAATGAAATGAAAGTTAATGAAATAAATTCATGGTGACAATTATCTTTATTATCTTGTGGTTGTAAATATGAATGTCGAATGTCACGTGCAAATATATTCATTGCGAAAATTTTTTTCCCATAATTTATGCTTATAATGCGATGTCAAAAAAAAAAAAGGAATGTTGCGAATTGTGTCGTAAACGGGTACCCGGATCCTGAGGGGTTAACATGGGGGTATATGCAGAGCTCCACACCCATTATAACTTTTGAGTAAGTGAATAGAATATCAACCCTTTGAGCTGGTTCTCCTGCTGTTTCTTCTCGCTCCTTAGGGAGTAGAGCTCCACGTAAAATCTAAATCTTCCTTTTCTTTGTTATTGTTTTGGTCTACTTCTACATTTGTTGTTGTTGTGGTGTATTTATGAAAATTAATTATTCAAATTATTTGTTCTCATATCCCTTGTACTATATTTTTCATTGTATTTTTTTTGATCTCCATATTAAGTGTAACAAAAGATACCCTTTCCAAGGCCCTAAATGTCGGTTTCGGTCACCATTTCGGTATCGACCAAAATAGAATTTCGATGGAATTTCGGTGGAATTTCGATCGAAATTCGGTCATTTTTTGTACTAGGACCCCATATTTTGGTCATTTCGGTCATTTCGGTCGCATTTCGATTTCGACTGGATATCGATATTCGACAGAAATTCGACCGAATTTCGCTGAAATTTGAGGCCATGAGGTCCCTTTCTCTCTCTATGTCTCTCTCTATCTACATGAAATCAAATCTATCTATATCCCATTCTACTAAGTATGTTATACTTTTCAACATAATTTGAAATCCAATTCTTACATAAATAATAATTCATACAAAATTACACTTTCATGATTTCTCATGGAGAGCTAACGGAAGACCATGGAGATGGACTAGCTTGAGGGCATTCCAAATTTCGGAACAACATGATCATCTGGTTCAATCTTTCACTCTAGAGGAGGTTAAAGTTGCGGTTTGGAATTTGAATGCTGATGGGGCATCGAGTTCAGATGGGTTTCAATTTACTTCTTTAAGGAGTTTTGGTCTTTGGTTGGTAGGGTGATGTTGGGTGTTGTGGAAGAATTTGCAGGAGAAGATGCTTGTTTTGAGAGGCTAAACTAGGCCCTCATTTTTCTTCTCCCAAAGGACGTGTTTGTGAGAGTGGATGACTACCTCTCACTTGCACTCTCCAATGCAATTTACCTAGTGATAGCAAAGGTACTGGCAAACTGACTCAACAAGGTTTTTTGACCACATTATCTCACCTTTGCAACCCGTGTTTATATCAGGTAGACGGATTAATGATAGGTTGACTATGGTCACATAGATAATTGCAGACTGAAAAAGACACAAAATAAGGGACATCTCGTGGAAAATAAAATTTTCCAATGCTTATGAGACTATTAACTTGCATTTCCTTTTGTCGGCATTGGTGAAACGAGGCTTCCCAGACACTTGGATTTCTTCGATGAAGTGGTATCACCACGCCTTCCTACTTGGTGTTATTCAATGGCCGTCCTGAAGGGGTTTTCTTTCAACCATAGCGGGGCGTGAGATAGGGTTGTCACCTAGCTCCCATGCTTTTTGTCATTGCAGCTCCTGTCTTGTATGGTTGAACATGCATCGCAAAGTGGGCTCACCGCAAGTTATTCTATTGGAGACATCCTTTACCATTTTCTTCATTGAAGGTGGTAGGGAGGAATCTAGAGGGATGGCATCAAACCTTGAGATTTTTGGAGAGCTATCAGGGTTGATACTTAATCGTAACAAATCTACATGTATTCCGTTTGGTTTATCAGATGTTGAGGCACTTGCTTGTAGTGAGGAGTTGGGCACAAAATGTGGGTCTCCTTGCCTAATTCATTATCTAGGTCTTCCACTGTCATGTGGCATACTTAAAATGGCTGATTGACTACCTATTGTTGAAAAGATGGAGAGGAAGTTGTCAGGTAGGAAGGCAACCATCTTATCACGAAGAGGTTGGTTGATGCTGGTTAAATTTGTATTCTCAGCAATTCTCGTGTTCTTTATGTCTGCCTTCTACCTTATGGTATTCATTGCAGGTTGGAAGTAATCATGAGAAGGTTTTTGTGAGGCAAGTCGGGCCATGAGGGCTCGAGAGTTTATTTAGCAGTCTGGGAAACTATTGGAAATTTGGAATTCCACGTCTTGAGAGCATGAACGAGGCACTAATCATCTAGTGGATTAATAGGATCTGGGGAAGAAGTGAAGACTTATGATGCAAACTCATCTGCGGTGTCTATGACATCTATGCCTAAGAGACATTACATCAACATCCTATATTCTTTTCCTCTTCCTTTTGGAAATGAGTGTGGTTGATAATGCCATGCTTTCCTGGTCTTTTTTGCCATGTTCTTGATTATGGCCTTGATTTTGTTTGTTGGAAGACAATTGGATGGGAAGTGGCTCTCTTTCCACCCGTTTTCCGTGTCTTTATGCTTAGACGGCGGACCACGAGGCACAAGTGACAAATTACTAGATTGACGACAGCTGAATGCCTTTGTTCTTGTCAGATTTTTTAGACCAACGAGTAGATGAGTGGCTCCATCTCTTGGAGTCTATAAGCCAAGTAGATGGCCCTTTCGAGGCAAGGGACCATTGGGTGTGGAAAGGCAACGTGTTTTCGGTGAAGCATGCTTACATAGGAGTGGATAGATCTCCACCACTTGTGCCAGACCATCTAATCCGAGATTGCAATTTCATCTGGAGTCCGAAGCTGCCAAATAGAATTAGCATTTTTTTGTAGCTGTTGAGAAAATGGATTTTGACAAGGGATCATTCAAGATTTTTTACAGGAGTCTCCAACACTTGCCCCATGTGTGATTTACATACAAAACAAAGGAGCATATTTTCTTCCTTTGTGAGAAGTGTTTGCTGTATCTTCAGAATTTTGTTACTTTCCAGGACTCTTTACATGCGACAAAGGATCGACCTAGAGCTGAACTTCTTCGTCCAATAGCATCTTTTTGGCCATTATGGTTAGCTAGAAATGGTATTGTCTTTGTATCACATCGTTTTTACCTTGATAATATAATTTCTCATGCTAAGTCTCTCCTCGAGTCTTGGCTTCTGTAAGTACTTCTAATACTCTTCTTTTAATATATTTGGGACGAACACTTTAGTTTGTTTCCCTTTTTTTGAATCAAATAAATATTAATAAGTCATGTAAAAATTAATATGATTAAATGTATGTGATATATATACTAGCTCATTCTTTAAATTATGGGATAACCGTGAATATGAATTTATTTGTTCAATACATACACAACTAAATGACTTTTGATGAGTTATTCTTCCGTAATATTGGATAACAAAAAATGAACATCAACGGTAATTTTTTAATGCATTTGGTACCAACTATCCATCACACTTAGATTTCATTATACAACCTCAGGACAATGTAATAGTAGTTTAGTTTTTTTATAGAATCTTTTTGTAACTTTTACCGAGCATTTTACTTAGAAAAGCTATTTACCCATTACATTTTTTAAATTAAAAGATACTTTATCCCACTGTGAAGTGGGGGATGATCCACTAGAGTTTATCCCACTGCGAAGTGTTGGAATGAGACTATACAAGGGATTAGTTTTTTGGATATAAGCCCGAGATTGACCCAAGATAGATCTGAATGGAGGCAAAGAATCCATGTAGCCGACCCTACTTAATTGTGGGAAAAGGCTTTGTTGTTGTTGTGTACATCATCGTTGGTGGTGCCACTCGCATGACAAGTATTGATATAAAAAAATGGCGAAGCCTTCTCCCACTTTAAGTAGGGTCGGCTACAAGGATTATTGTTCAAATCCATGTTGAAAGATCCGACTATTTTTACGTTGGTTATCGGCTACCTAACGCAGCCCCAAATGGGAGGATTTGCACCGTGGTCTTTTGTGTGGTAGACACATTGCACTACCACCAATGACCAAACCATTGGAGTGGGTGCATGACAAGTGTTGATATACGTGAACTATTTTTTCAATGATGCTGTTGGCACATTGGAAACATGTGGTGGCATCATGGTATTAAAAGGCTAGCCTCGAGGCGGTCGAGGCGGAACGAGGCGGGGCTTTTTAGCCTCCAGGCGTACACCTCAGATGGAATGGATGAGGCGTACACCTCAGAAGGTCGAGGCGGTCCGAGGCTGTGAGGCGGTCGAGGCGGGGCGAGGCGGTCTGTGAGGCGTTTTCTGGAATTTAAAGCATTTTTTAAGTATTTAAATTGTCTTATTGGTAGTTTTGGATGCTTATAAATGTATACTTATCTAGGATATATATTTACAAGATGAATGCTTGAAATTTTATGTTTGTTCTTATTCATATTAAGCATTAAACTTGTCTGATTTTTCCAAGAAATTCTTGATATTACACTTTTAAATACACAATCAATAAATTTTAAAGAAAAGCTAGTGTTAAGTGAGGTGACATAATGAGAAATGTAATATACCAACTAGCAAAAACAAGATTAGATTCAAGGCATGTCAATGTTGTCATATTTTATATATTAGTCATGTAACAAATACATCTAATCATAATTTTTTATCCACCACAATATTTTTTAGTGAAAACTATGTTGTCTTTGATATTTTAATGACAATTATAGCTAATGATTCTATTTTTGATTGGGTAGAAATTTAGTAGATAGGTTTATGGAATTTACATATCCTTTCTTTCATGTTCTTATCTTCATAATTTCATCATATATTACAATGTTATATATTATATGTATGCCAATTAAGATAATTTCATCATAAATATATTTATTATACTTTTTGTAAGTATTTTCTATACAAACTGAGGCTTACGCCTCACCGCCTCGAGGCTATGCCTCGCCTCATTTCTAGGGAAAACGCCTCGTTCCGCCTTTCGTTTTTAAAACCTTGGGTGGCATGTTGTCCACTTTTTTTCCATATTGAATCTGAAAGGCATCTATCTTAAATTGCATGATGTTTTAGTGAGTCGAGTTGTGTGCCACAGAATACCGAACATTTTTCCCATTTAATTCCATTTTTTTCTTTTTCTTCTTTGCGATTTAAACTGATAGTGACGTGAGAATTTCTTGCACAGTGATTATTTTGAACTATACGAATAGCTTAGAGAGGAACTTAGGCTCATAGAGATAATTGATTAAGAATATTAGTTAAATTACTCTACTATGTTTCATGTAGTCTTTGGCTTAGCTGATTGTTTAAGTGTCCATCTCCATCATTAGTCACAGAGAATCTCCATGTTGGATTTCACCTCACGTTTAGCTGCATTTCTTTAGGAATGGAATCCAAAAAGAAATAACAGCCTTTCTGTCTAGGTTGTAGTCAATGGCTGCGTGAGTTGAAGGTTTGATCATTGTTGATTATTTCATATGCTTTTCCCAATGGTTAAACTGTGTTAAGTTGGAAAACTTTGTTCCGCACCTTGTGTATTTGGGTCTAAGGTGGGACACCCAAGGTCATTACTAATCACCTATGCTAGCATTTCCCAATATAGACGTGCAGTACTCTCTTTAACATTGTCATAGGTTTTCAAATCACATCGATACAAACATGGCAAAGCCTTCTCCCACTTTAAGTATAGCCGGCTACATGGATTCTTGCTCAAATCTATGTTGAAAAATCCGACTATTTTTTATGGTGGCTGTCGGCTACCTAACGCAACCCCCACAAGGGGGATTTGCACTACCACCGGACCATTGGACTGGGCGCGAAAAATAGTCTAATATCAATGCGATAAAATATTAACATGCTTCTGAATTGTGTTCTAGCAACAAGGAAATGTGGTTATCAGTGTGGAAAGTGTAAGCCTTGTCGGGGGCAGATAATGGGAATGATAGATACTTAGGCTTGCATGTCTTATATACTTTTTCAATGGAAGTTGGAAAGTGCATATTGGATTCCATGAAAATCCAGCCGAGTCTCCATGAGTGTAATAGGATCCACTCTAAGAACAACTTACCTATACAGATGCATAGTTTAATAGACGAAAAATCGATCTTACTGATTTTTTGCTTGAATCCATATCATTGTATTAGGTTTGACTACGGAAGCTTCTATCCAGCTGGAGGTGATGGTTCACATGTTATGATCGGGGAAGGACTGGGCACTGGTTATAACATAAATGTGCCGTGGGAACACGGGCAGTGTGGTGATGCGGATTACATTGCAGTTTGGGACCATATACTGATTCCTGTGGCTAAAGCTTACAACCCAGATATCATTTTAGTTTCGGCTGGATTTGATGCAGGTTGTTATGGTGCAGCTTAATATCTTAATATACATAAAAAGATGTGCCGTTTTACCTGTCTTTTTATATGAGTTTTTTCTCCTATTACCCGAACTCCACAACAGTTTTTATGCTCAACTTCAATGTTTTTTTATCAGCTATTGTTTAAGTGTTTATGCAGATTTTTAAGCTGTTAGAATTTTTTTTTGTTTTTCCTGTGATCTTGTTTTTCTTCATGCTATTTTCCAGAATGTGGATACGGTATAAGCATTCTATGATTTTATCTGTTTAACAGCTGTATTTTGTGGTATACATTGATCATCTTTAAGGGATTTCATATGCACATTTTGTCTTAATTTAGGTTTTCCCTTGTTGGATTGAGCAGGGATTTGTTGAACATTGGGCTTAGTAGGTTTTTTATTCTTAATATTCTTAGCTAATGTAGAAGATTGAAGGATTGTGTCAAGTCCTTAAAAGAAAAAGATAAACTATTCAAACTTTCTTATAAATATTCTTACATTAATCCGATTTCATTGTTATTTTTGGACAGCAATTGGTGATCCCTTGGGTGGCTGTTGCATCAGTCCATATGGGTATTCTGTTCTACTATATAAGGTTATTTTTAATAATTTTCTTCCAGTGACCACCAATTTTAGCGATGTCCATGTTGTTTACATTTCTTCTAGTTAGTTCAGGAAAGTATTAAGGGCCTCTGTATACAATAATTTGATGAATTAGGAATTTGTCTTTAGAAGTTCGTGATGATAACTTGTCCAAAATATTTATCAATATCAGCCACATTTTTCTCTAATTACCTGGAAAAATTGATATGTTGGTTATATTGTCCCCATGATTTTCCAGCTTACAGGGCTTGCCCAGGGTAAAATAATTTTAGTTTTGGAGGGAGGATACAATCTCAACTCTGTCGCCAGATCAGTCCTTGAATGTGCTGAAGTTTTATTAGGAAAGAAGCCTCTAATTGGACCTCTGCTGGATCAACCATTTGAATCTTCATTTAGGGTTATAAAAGATGTGAGCCTTCATTCACACAATTTTTAACACAGGCTATCTTTTCCTAGATAATACATATATTTTCATTGGCACCTGTCCAACTTTTTATAGGTTTGCTCTGAGCTAAACACATACTGGCCAGTGCTTGCGGTTGAATTTGACGAGAGTGTTTTTTCCAGTGCTCGTAAAGCATATCCAGTTGAGTTCTTGATAATTCCCTCTCACGTTCAAATCTATATAAACTTTATGAGCAGTTTCTACCACCCGCTCTCTGAGTTTGCTACTCTCTACTCACGTTTTTTGAAAATTTCAGATGGTTAGTCGCTCAAGTTCTGATTCTGAGAATGATGAAGGCGGAACATCTTTGGATGTTCCACAGCCAGATATGGAGTTAAACGTGGTTAATGTTGAGAATTCTTTTTCTACTTTATCCCTTTGTGAAGTCACTGGAGAACAAGAAAGTTCATCATATCATTTTTCAACTAAGGGAAGCCAATGCTTTCGATCTAATGAATTACCTACACCTGATCAAATTGTTAATTTTTCCATCTCTTGGAGGTCTCTCTTGTCGAAGACATATATTTGGTATGGCAGTTACGGCTCAAATATGTGGACACCACGATTTCTTTGCTATATTAAAGGCGGCCAGGTAGAATTAAGTGCATTTCTTGGTAATTTTCTAAAGTAATGGAAGTAGGAGTTGACTTCCTTTGTATTGTGCTAGAAAATACAATGCATTTCTTGATGAGACATTGTAGATGTTTGTAAACTAGCAATTTCCACTTAGTGAATTATTTGGAGATAAAGAGTTACTAGTTTGTAAGTATCTAGCTTGAATTTTGTGATTTTTCCCTTATATTGTATTGTGGGTTACTTTTTTTATCAACAAAAACAACCAAGCCTTTTCTTGGAGACCAAAAAAGAGGAAACACACTATGGTGTATTGCCCTAAACAACCTAGCCTTTTTGTTTTAGGAAATAATAATTATGTCATATGTTACACCCTTTTTATGTACCCATTTTTCCCATATAGGGTTTCTTGTACATAAAGGAGCCCTATGGCCTCTGAATAAACAAGTCATTCATTTTTTTCCGCATGGTATCAGAGTCGCGGTCCTGGATCAGAGTTCAACTATCTCATTGATACCAAAAACCTTACCTGCTGGCCACTCCACTCTCTCTTCCTTGCATGTGCGTCGCCTCCCACTGCTCCTCGGCTTCCCATACAGGTCAACCACCACCAAGGGCACAGACTGTTGTCACTAAGGGTGTGTTTGGATAGTGGGTTTAGGTGGATTAACCTGGTAGTAGGTTACCCATTTTTGGGTTTTGGTGTTTGGATAGAGGGTTAAACTGGGGGTGGATTAGAAGTGGGTTTATTGTGATATTATTGTATTGAAGTTTGAAAAAGTGAGTAGTTATTGTGATGTGATTGTATTGGAGTTTGAAAAAATGAGTAGAAGTGGGATGATTTATAATTTTTATATGATATGATGGTATAATATATTATTTTTTGATGGAATTGATGATGGGGAATGGATTTATTTAATTTTGAAAAAGATAAAAAGTGAGCCCCACTTAGAAAGAGAAGGGGGTGGATTAGGGAGGGTAAACCACCCCAAGGGGGGTTTACCCCCCCTAACCGAACATGACCTAATGTTTTCGGCAACCCCTGTGATTAGTGCGGGGAGCAGGAAACTCTGCCCAGTGGTTCTTACCACCAGTAAGACTCCATCGTACCTCGACGATGGTCTTACAGGCCCTCCTTACTGCACCCAGCAGCTGCGGGCTACAACTAGGCACTTCGTGCGGGGGTCCCATGTGATGCAACATGAGCAACCCTACATTTATTTATTTATTTCCGTTCAATCATGTTAAAGGACCATTTTCTAGGATAAGTGGTTGAGTCTGATTTTTAATTTATTCAAATATGTAAGCATGTGTGAGACTTGTTATGCTTTATGGATCTGAATGTTTTTTTATTGAGTGGATCTGAATGTTGGCATGTGAACTATAGCCATGTGTAGAGAATGGTTATAGCAGAAATGAAAATGCTAAGGTGGATGTGTGGACACACACGTAAAGATCGGATTCGGAATGATGCCATCAGAAGGAAAGTTGGTGTAGCTTCGATTGAGAAAATCACTAAAGGTGGTTTGGCCATTTGCAAAGGAGGTCAGCTGATGCACCGGTTAGGAGATATGGGTTTTGGGGTGTTGACCTGGCTAAAAGAGGGCGAGGAAGGTCCAAGAAGTATTGGAATGCAACTATACAAGGGATCTTAGTTTTTTGGATCTAAGCCCGAGAATGACCCAAGATAGATTTGAATGGAGGCAAAGAATCCATGTTGCTGACCTACTTAATGCGGGAAAAGGCTTTGTTGTTGTAGTATGTAAGAGGTCCATTATATAAGACCTTGTCGTAATTTTTCTTGTTTTTTGGAGTCTTAATGTTATGTTTATTTGGTGGGACTTAGCCTATATAAAGGCTCCCACCCCATGAGTAGAGGGGATGAATACAAATTTTATTTTTTCCCTCACTAATCTCTCTCTCCCCTTTCCTTCTCTCTCCCGAACCCTAACCCATACCCAACACCACCACCCACCATCCTCCTTCCTCACCTTTGTCAACTTGCCTCTCCCTCTCTCTCTCTCTCTTCCCTGGCGTCGCCATCCTAATCATCATCTCCTCCCGCACCACCAGCCCCTCCTTTCCCCTTCTCTGATGCCATCCTTGACCTCTTACTTCTCCTAAGTGCCACCGCCAACTCCCATTCCCATCACCTTTCTTGCTGCCAACGCTGCCGCCTTCCGCCAGCCCTACTCCGCCTCTTTCCCTCTACTGCTCCGTGTTGCTCGTGATTAGATCTTAGGTGATGCTCATGTGCTCTTCCATTGATTGTGATACAATTATTCTGGCCGTTCTACCATATATTGGCTTGGTGCAGTTTATCTGTTGTACCGTAGGCATTAAATAAACTAAAGATGCCATCAATTATTGCGGTTTGACTTCCCTCCGTGGATAAGCAGTTTTTTTCTTTTTTTGATTGCCCTTGCTTTCTAGTCATTAGCTATTGTCTGACATCCATTATTTTCTAGAATCCCTTGGATCCAATTCACTTTAAAATTTCTCTGTTACAATATTTCCCTTCCAAGTACTACTTATTCAATTATACACCACTATTGCTTTAAAGCTGGTGTTAGTCAGTGACATGGTGTTTGCATCACATTGCACATAGGTTCATCAATTTGGTATTAGAGCTATCGATCCATTTTGTTTTCATCATATTGCATAGCATAAAAAACAAAACATAAAAAAGACAACTAAATACAATGATGAAATGACGACCAAGAGTCGCAGATAACACTCACGTAGTTACATATCCCGAGACTCTAGTTCTTCTACATTTTATGGACACCTTAGCGATTGTCACTTACAAGGAAGCGAAGAAGAATAAGAAGAGTTGATAGATGAGACTCCTTTCATCTCAAAGAACCAAGGACCTCACACTCCATGGTATATATCACAACATCATAGTGCCTCGTTAGCTTCTCGATTGACCCATCTTATAAGGACGATGTCTGGCGGCATGTGGCTCCTATGGATGTCTGTCATGTGTGTTACTAGGGAGACCTTGGCAGTTTGATAGGGATATTGAGCACAAGGGAAAATTGAACATGTACTCATTTCTTGTGAATAAGGTACGTGTAACCCTCGACCCACAATGCGGGACCCTTAGTCCTCGACAAGTGGCTTCTCTTCGATCTGCGGCCTATCGGTCTTCTACAATTACTCTGCCGTCAAAGCTGTCGACCTCCGCTCCCTTATTGTTATTGGTAGCTCAAACGTTCCAATGAGAAGTTCAGTCGAGCTCGACTATTTACGTGTTGATGGGACGTGAAGTGGACAAACAAGATGCGACCTTAATTGAAGTTCCACTTGAGGTACAACTGATCATTCAGGAGTTTGCTGCCTGAAGAATTACCTGAAGGCTTACCTGCATTGCGTGACATCCAACATCACATTGATCTAGTCCCTGGAGCGAGTTTACCACATTATCGGATGAGCCGAGTGAATAAGAATAGATGAACAAATAGATCACCGATCTTCTACGGCATGGTTATGTTCGTGAGAGCATGAGTCCTGTTTCTGACATCCAACATCGCATTGATCTAGTCCCTGGAGTGAGTTCACCACATTTAACACATTATCGGATGAGTCGAGTGAATAAGAAAAGATGAACAAATAGATCATCGATCTTCTACGACATGGTTATGTTCGTGAGAGCATGAGTCCTGTGACTATTTCTGATACTTACTCCCAAAAAAGATGGTACATGGAGGATGTGTGTGCATAGGCGTGCTATAAACAAGATAACTGTCAAGTATCGCTTTCCGATTCCACGCCTTGATGATATGCTTGACATGCTATTGGGGGTGTCATATTATTTCCAAGATGGATCTTTGATGCAGGTACCATCAAATTCGCATCCATCCTGGAGATGAGTGGAAGACAACTTTTAAGACCAAAGAGGGTCTTTATAAGTGGACAGTCATGCCCTTCAGTCTGTCTAATGCCCCAAACACTTTCATGTGTACCGTGAATCACGTATTGCGATCTTTATCGGCAAATTTGTGGTTGCGTACTTTTATGATATTTTGATTTACAACTTGATTGACGACAACTACTTAGCCGACTTGCAGAAGTCTTGGAAACATTGAGAGTTCAACAATTGTTTGTCCACCTCAAGAAATGTTCCTTCATGTCTGACATGGCTCTCTTCCTAGGATACACTGTCTTTGTTGATAGACTTAAAGATTACCCCTCCATTAAAGCCATCCAAAGCTGGTAGTGTCACGAACCCTCATAGAGATTCGCAGCTTCATGGGGTTGGCTTCATTCTATTGACGATTCATCTGAAATTTTGGCTCTTGTGCCGCACCATTGATAGATTGCACTCATAAAGGTGCATCCACCTGGAACCCTGAAGCAGAAGCAAGCTTTCACAAGCTGAAACATCAGTTGACCAATGCCCCTGTTTGGACACTTCCTGATTTCTCCAAGGTTTTTTTGGTTTGACTGTAATGCATCACTTTTTGGAATTGGTGCTGTTCTGAGCTAGGAAGGATATCCTGTGGTATTTTTCATCGAATAGTTGAATGAGGCTTGGTCTCGATATTCCATGCATGATGTTGTATTTTGCGCCGTGGTGCAAGCTCTCAAGCATTAGATCCATTATTTAATTCATTATAAATTTGTCCGTAACTTTGATCACGTGGACTTGAGGTATCTGAACTCCCAAAAGATCCTTAACAAGTGCCATGCATAGTGGGTTAGTTTCCTCCAAGAATACACCTTCCACCTTAAGCACATGACTGGGACCTTGAATCAAGTGATATATGCGTTTAGTATGTGTACACATGTCTTATCCACAGTGATAGTAAGTACGATGGGATTTGATGTTCTTAAAGATCTTTTATTCCACCGATCTTGGCTTCGACCCTATTTATACGGAGTGGACACTGGATAAGATTCAATAATCACTTATATCCTTCACGAGGGATTCTTATTCAAGGTGCACCGATTATGCATTCCCGCCACTTCACTTCGTGAGAACCTCATTTCAGAATTGCATAATGGTGGGTTAGCTTGACACTTTGGATGAGATAATACCATGACCCTCCTCCAAGAGCGATTTTATTGGCCACAATTGCGCAAGGATGTTACAATATTTGTGCGAAAATGTCAAACATGCCAAAGATTCAAAGGCCATAGGTAGAACACTAGACTTTACACGCTCTCCCAATCCCTCTAAGACCGTGGGAAAATATCACCATGGATTTTGTGTTAGGCTTACCTCTCACGGTAGAGAAATTTGACTCTATTTTTGTGGTGGTGGATATGCATTCTAAAATGGCACATTTCATCACTTGTAAAAAAACTTCAGATGCATTTCAAATCATTGATTTGCTTTTTCGTGATGTCGTTCGATTGCATGGTGTTCCCCATTCTTTTACATCTGCTCGCGATACCAGATTACGTGGCGTCTGGGCGAAGGAGGAGTTTCCTGCATGAGGTGGAGGTAGAAGGGGTGCGAGTGTCGGGAGAGAGGAACATTGGTGGTGCTTTGCGGGAGCACTTCGTGAGGGCTTCGCGGAAAGTGCGGGAGGATAGTGGATGGGGCTGGACGGGTCTGGGTGTTGGTTCTTTGAGTGAACCCTAGGCATATTCGTTAGTGGCCGCGTTTTCAGAAGAGGAGGTGCGCAGGGCTGTTTGGGGTTTGAATGTGGACGGGGCTCCTGGCCCTGATGGCTTCTCTACATCCTTTTACCGGGAGTTCTGGGATCTGCTGAAGGGTGACATTTTGGAGGTTTTGGATGAATTCAGGAGTGGTAACATGGGTTTTGTGAAAGTTAACAAGGCCTTGATTTTTCTACTACCGAAGAAAGAGACACTTGTGGGGGTGGGAGATTTCAGGCCTATCTCTATTTCTAATGGCATCTATCTCATTGTCGCCAAGGTGCTTACGAGCAGGCTTAAGGATGTGTTGAGCTCTGTGGTCGTACCTGCACAATCTGCCTTCATTCCAGGGCGATGTATGGCGGATGGTATCGTCACGGCTTTGGAAATTTGTCTTGAGTGGAAGAGGTCCCGGAAAGAAAGGGGCTATTTGGAAGATTGATTACGCCAAGGCCTACGATTGTGTCAGTTGGAAGTTCCTGTGGGTCTCGCTGCAGAGGAGGGGGTTTCCGGAAGAGTGGATTCGTTGGATCAAGAAATGCGTCACTACTAGCTCTTGCTATGTATTGGTCAACGGAAGGCCGGAGGGAGGTTGGTTCCAGTCGCAGAGGGGGGTGCGTCAGGGCTGCCCTTTGGCTCCTCTGCCTTTTGTGTTGGTGGCGGACTGTCTTGCGGTTTTGTTTCAGCGGGCGGTAGGGGAGATGTGGTGTGAGGGCTTCTGGTTGGGGGACATCTCCGTTCTTGTGTTGCAGTATGTGGACGACACACTGATCTTTCTGGGGAGGGCAACAAGCTCGCGGAGTGGTTGGGGTGCCCTCTGGGGCGATTATCGATCTCCTATCTGGGGCTGCCTCTGGTTGACGGTAGGCTAGGGAGGTCTGACTGGGATTGTGTTCTTCAGAGAATGGAGGAGCGGCTGGAGGGTTGGAAGGCTACCATTCTATCCAAGGGTGGGATGCTTACCCTGCTGGAGCACGTTCTTTCAGCCATTCCGGTCTTTTTCTACTCGACGCGATTGATGCCTGTTGGGGTTAGAAGGAAGGTGGAGGCTATGATGAGATTTTTTTTGTCAGATGGGAGGCAGGCGGCGAGGGGCTTACACCTGGTTGCTTGGAAGGATCTTGCTGTACCTGTTGCGGAGGGGGGTCTAGGTGTCCGGGATGTGGAATTGATGAACAAAGCTTTGATTGCCAAATGGGTGGTTCAGATTTGGGGATCCTCTGACTCGTTGGTTTCAAAGGTTTCGAGGAAGATTTATGGTATCACATGGGAGTTGGTGGCTGCAAGGAAGCGTGGTGAGTCTCCGTTGTGGATGTGGATCCATTCCGTGCTTTCGGGACTCAGGCCTTTCCTTCGGCCGAGGTTGGGGAATGGTCAACTATTCCGATTTTGGCAGGATGACTGGACGGGGGAGGGGGTGTTGGCTTACTGCTTCCTTAGGATGATGGCATTAGCAACGAACAGGGGGGTGCGGGTGGCGGAGGTGGTCGACTATGGGTCGTGGGCTCTGAGGTTTCTTTCGGTTCTGTCGGATCAACGGATGGAGGAGTTCTTGCAACAACTATCTGAGATTCCCTCTCCTGGGGAGATGACTGGTGAGCCGAATCATTTTGGGTGGACGGATGGAAAGTTCTCGGTAAAGATTTCCTATCGGAAGCTGCGTGGTGGAGGAATGGGGCGCGATGAAGACCTCTGTGCGGACATAAAAGTGATTTGGGCGGCCAAGATTCCTACTCGGGTTAAGGTGTTCCTTTGGTGTTTAAGGAGAGACCGTCTGTGCGACAAAGTAAGAAGGGGGAGACTGCTGGGTGTGGCAGATCTGAACTGTGATAGACGTGAGGAGGACATGGAGAATGCCAAGCACATTTTCTTGGGATGCAGGTCTTCGGCACAGGTCTGGGATTCTTTAGGGCTGACTTGGGTCCAGGCATCCGGCTTGGAACATTTTTGAAGATCTATTCAATCGATGGGACTTGGGTCCTCTGGTGATGTCTCCAAGCCTTTTGCCGCTCTTTGGGCTTTTTGGCTTGGTATGAATGATAGCATTTTCAAGGGGCATTGGTTTTACTGTGAGAATGTGCTAGGGCATTGCTATGCTTTGTACAATTTCTGGATATCCAACTGATGTACCTTTTCAATATTAATAGATATTTTGGTGTGGTGACTCCCTCCTTGGTAGTTCTCGCCCTTCTTT
Source organism: Ottelia alismoides (assembly GCA_037367405.1). Classification (NCBI taxonomy): domain Eukaryota; kingdom Viridiplantae; phylum Streptophyta; class Magnoliopsida; order Alismatales; family Hydrocharitaceae; genus Ottelia; species Ottelia alismoides. The sequence goes on from JAZKJV010005020.1 coordinate 180,562, forward strand.
TTATTCAAAAAAAATTTTTGGCGCACGCTTTGGTCTCATGTTGGTACTTGTTTGCAATACAACACTTATCCTCCACAAACAGATGAACAAATTGAAGTAGTTAATATGTCTCTAAGGAATTTATTGCGATGTCTTGGAGGGGACTTTCCAGTCCAAATGGGATCTAATCCCTCCCTAAGTTGAATCTGCATATAACAGTTCCACTAATAGATCCACTGGCAAATCATCCATTGAGAGTTTGTATGGCTTTTCAATTCCTCGATTTCTAGACCTAACCTCCACAACCATGCATGGGAGGACTAATGCAACCGCTGAAAACCTAGTCGCGCACCTAACCCACATCCATATAGAAATTCGAGACAAAGTCCAAGCCATGATCCAGAAATACCAAGCCCAAAGCAACCTATACCATAGAGGGAGTGGGTTTAGGGTTGGAGATTTAGTGATGGTCCACCTAAAAAGAGAGAGGTCCCCTTTGAGTATCCACCTAGAATCAAGTGCTCGAAAGATTGACTCATTCAGAATCCTCAAGCGAATTGTACATAATACCTACTTCTCGGATCTACCGCCAGATGTCCATACGTTGTCATTATTTAATGTTTCGTATCTCTTCTTATACCATGGAGATGACCAGTTAGATGGGACCACACCAGTTAATTCTGTTGATGATACACACCAACTGCCAGCTGTGACTAATGCCAATCAAATAGAGGATAATGCCGACATACGAGATATGATGATTAGACGTGGCCTCTTCTGATGATACTTAGTCAAGTGGAAGGGGCGATCTATTATACATTTATTGACGAAGACGAGCTTTGACGACTCCACCCTGATATACTCCAGAGTTATCGTGACGCCATCTTGACGGAGCGAGATTCTTTTCAGCGGGTGAGCTGATGTTGCATGAGGAACACTACAGATTTATTTATTTATTTCTGTCCAATTATGTTAAAGGACATTTTTTCAGGATAAGTGATTGTGTCTGATTTTTAATTTATTCAAATATGTATGAGGTCATTATATATAACCTTATCGTAATTGTTCTTTTTTGTGGAGTCTTAAGGTTTTGTTTATTTAGTGGGGCTTAGCCTATATAAAGGCCTCCACCACATGAGTAGAGGGGATGGATTAGAATATTATTTTTCCCTCATTAATCTCTCTCTACTCGTTCTCCCTCTCCCTCTCTCTCCCCTTTCCTTCTCTCCCGAATACCGCCACCCCCATCCCCTTCCCCTCCTTCGTCAACGTCAGCTCTCCCTCTCTTCCCTGATGCCACTGCACTCCTCCCGCACCTCTAGCCCCTCCTTTCCCCTTGATCGACGCCACCCCCGACTCCCATTTCTTCCCGGTGTCGCCACCAACTCCCGTTCTCACCCTTTCCTCCCTGGATTAATTTCATTTTAAATTTTCTCTGTTACAATATTTCCCATACCAATACTACTTATTCAATTATACAACGCTATTGCATTAAAACCGTCAGTGACATGGTGTTTGCGTTGCATTGCACATATGTTGCATCAATTTGGTATCAGAGCTACCAATCCATTTTGTTTTCATCATATTGCATAGCATAAAAAAACAAACACAAAAAAAACATGGCTGAAAAATCGAGTGCTTCCCCGACTGACAACATCACGCAAACACAACTCACATTAGATTACTTGTCCGCTCGAACAGAGCAAATGTTCAATCTCTTTACCGGAAAAATCGTCACATTGAATGACCGTATGTTGGAGAAAGATCGCAATGATGAAATGGCGACCAAGAGTCGACGTAAGAGTCGGAATCAACACTCACGTAATTACACATCTCGAGACTCCAGTTTTTCTACATCTGATGGACACTTTAGCGATTGTCACTCACAAGAAAGCGAAGAAGAAGAAGAGTTGAGAAATGAGACTCCTTTCATCTCAAAGAACCGAGGACCTCACACCCCAAGGTATACATCACAACATCATAGCGCCTCGTTAGCTTCTTGATTGATCCATCTTATAAGGACGATGTCTGGTGCCATATGGCTCTTATGGATGTCTGTCATATGCTACTAAGGAGACCCTGGTAGTTTGATAGGGATACTGAGGACTAGGGAAAATCGAACATGTACTCATTTCTTGGGAACAAGGTATGTGTAACCCTCGGGCCATAACGCGAGGCCCTTAGTCCTCGACAAGTGGCTTCTCCTCGATCTGCATCCTATCAGTTTTCTAAAATTACTCTGCCGTCAAAGCATTCGACCTCCGCTTCCTCATTGTTATTGGAAGATCAGAAGTTCCAATGAGAAGTTCTGGAGAGCCTGGCTATTTACGCATTGGTGGGACATGAAGTGGACGAACAAGTTATGGCCTTAATTGAAGTTCCACTTGAGGTACAACTGATCATTCGGTAGTTTGCTGCCTGAAGAATTACTTGAAGGCTTACTTGCATTACGTGACATCCAACACTACATTGATCTAGTCCTTGGGGCGAGTTTACCACATTTACCATATTATCGGATGAGCCCAAGTGAACACGAAGAGATGAGAAAGCAGGTCCCCGATCTTCTACGGCGTGGTTATGTTCGTGAGAGCATGAGTCCATATGCTCAGTGTTTTACCATAAATGCCCACTTGCATCCAATAACAAATGCTCCTTTAGGAGATGTAATAATGCTCCAAGTGTCATGTGATTGTATAGTGCGACCATCTCCTCTTCCGTGTCAAGACATCACCGACTGCCTTGTATAGCCTCCTGATATGTTCGTGGTATATCCACGACTGATAGTGCCTTGTCAAATCTCCTAAAATCCTTTGAGAATCCGCTTAAGGAGACATGGACCGCAAGAGGATATATAACACATGTATGCCTCTGCTTCCATAGAGTAATATGTACATCTAGATCATTTGCCACTTCATGAAACTGTAAACTACCCTCCTGAGACGGTATTTGCTCATCTTATAAGAATCCTGCTGCATAGACAACTCAATAGTGCCATCAGTAGAAATAATGTGCTCATTACATACATGAGGTGTGCTGGATGATGGTGAAGGTCCATGATCAGGGAGAATAGTGTGAGACCTCGAGTAAACACATGTGGCAAAAACTGAGTTAAGGTATTGGCTGGCGGTCTAGGGACAACCATAGGAGCAGGTGTAGGTACTGGAGGTGGTGGTAGTAGTGATGGTGGTGATGAAGGTGGTGGAGGCAGAGTAGGTACTTAAGGTGGTGCAGTCGTAGGAGGCGTGTATACCTCCTCACCAGAGTCAAATGGAGTCAGCCTGTCACCTGTAGGAGAGAAATACATAACATATTCAAAGAAGGTGACATCAACATTGACAAAGTATTTCCGCCAAAGCGGATAAAACAACAGTAGCCCTTCTGGATACGAGAGTAGCGAACAAAGATAGACTTGATAACTCTTGGTGGAGAGCTTCTCACGACCAAGCATCAGATTGTGAACAAAGACCACATAAGCAAACACTCGGGGTGTAAGGGAGAACATGTCCTTCTTGGGAGACGCAATCGAGAAAGGAACCTTTTCTCCTAAAAGATGGCATTCAGTTGACCGAGTAGTAAGCTGTGAGGACTGCATCACCCCAATAAGACTGAAGGGCATGACTTTGGATCAAAAGGGTTCGGGCCACACCAAGTAAATGGCGATGTTTACATTCAACAACATCGTTCTGCTGGGATGTGTAGGCATTCGAGTTCTGTTGTACGATGCCAAGAGATATAAAGAACACGGATATCTGTAAAGTGCATAACTTTAAGGCTTTATCAGATTGTAATTTCTTAATAGTAACAGAGAAAATGCTCTTTATTTCATTAATAAAGGTTTTAATGACAGATCCAACTTTAGACTTATTTTTTAACAAAAAGACCCAAGAAGTCTAGAATAGTCATACATAACAAGATAAAAACGGTGTCCTCGGTGATCAGGAACACTACTGGGACCCTAAATGTCTAAGTGAGTAAGCTCAAATACTTGAGCAGTGCTACGACTTTGACGACCATGAAACGAGGAGCGGTGATGCTTCCCAAGCTTGCAAGCCTCATATTGGAAGGAAGATCGTGTGGAAATCTATGGGAGGACATGACACATCTTTTGCAGAGGAAGGTTGCCAAAACGAAGATGCCACAAGTATGGTGAGACTGGTCTAGTAGGAACAATAGAGGCACTAGCATGAGGCTGGACTCGTCTATGGAGCCTTCGTTGCTTACAACCACATCCAATCACCCTGCCCAACGTTCAGGAAAGCTGTATGCGTATGCATTCAGACATGCTACCTAATATTGAATAAGTGGTATGAGGGGGCATATGCAGGCTATATGCTTTTCTACTCAGTTTTCTAATTTTTAATTTAACAATAAATAAATATCAATGAATAACATTACTACTGAATTTATGTATCTAAGTGGAGTTAAAGAAGATATAAGAAAATGGTTCATGTTAGATGGTTGAGTATATGCTTTTAGTTGCCTAACATTTAATCACAAAAGAGCATTTAGCCATGAAAACTTCACATATTAGATGATTCATAATAACAAAACTTCATTACACATACATGCACTACATGAGCAAAATCATAATCTGCCTATATTAAAATATTTGACGATATATTGCATATAATCATGAAAATAATACACGAGATAAACATAAAATATTTCATATATAATGGTATAATGCATTGCAATTGTATACAAATGCATGCCATATTCTTACAATTGAATGGAGGAAGAGAAAGATCTATGGAATTTAGCATCTGAATGCGAGGACTGGAAAATTGGAGATGCTGGAACAGTATGCGGGCCGCATATGCGGGGAGGGCGCATAATGCACCTATTAATGAAATCAAGTTCGGTCTGCATGCCGCAGGGCATATGCATCCCATGCGATCGATTTCATGAACAGTGACCATGGCCATGAGTATACCCTAAAACACAAGAGAAAAGGGTAAAAAATGGCACGATAATGCATATCCTTCATGATCTGACTAATAGAAAGCAAGTTCATGTAAAAAATCAGGAGCATATAAAACATTCGACAAGTACATGAATAACGTCAAATGTACCTTCCCTTATCCTGTGATGGGTAAGTAAACCCCGTTGGCAATGACGACCCATCTACCAGTGAGTATAGACATGTAAGAATTGAACTGGGCTCTATCTCCACACATATGGTGGGAAGCACCAGAGTCCATGCTCGACTCTATCATATCTGTCCTGTTACAGCTGGTAAAAGAAAAGGCTAGACCTGAGGAGCTCGAAGAGGCTCTAGTAGCATCAACTATATCTCGAGAACCTGTAGTGGTGCTGACAACAAGAGTCATTATCTCCGTTTGACGGAAGACAATATCATCAAGGCGTAGATCTACCCGAGGAGTCAAGCTATCTGGAGGCTTAATTTGTTCGACCATATGAGTAGGTGGGGGTATCTATGCTTCTGATAACATGTGTCCTCAGAGTGACCTGGATGATGACAGTAGGTGTAGGGGCCCCACTGACGTCCACTTCCCTGCCATGATGCTCACACCCTCTGAACTGTGTAGAACCGTCCCTGCTGCGAGATGCAACCATCGCTGAGGCAGTATGTGTGGTTGCAGCAGGTGGGATAAGAAGGCTGCTGAGGCGACTGTAAGCCTCCAAAAGAGGTATGGTCATGCTTGTAAGGAGCTGTGCGCATTCTGCCTCATACTCTGGATCCAGTGCTGCCAAGAAAACTCTAACCATCGTCGAATTCCTGTAGGCATGAAGCTGTGAAGCTTCTCAAACATGCCTCGAAGCGAAGAGTGGAAAGTATGTCGAGAACGACCATTCTTCTTAGCCTTATATATATCAAACTGAAGTTGAAGAATCTTGGCCCCGTTCTTCGCTTGGGCGTATATGACTGCCAGAATATCCCACATTGCCTTGACAGTGGGTTGGTTCGCAATGTCATTGGCAATCTCCGTGGTGTGGTCCCAAAGAGCCACATACTTACATATGCGTCATTTTGCTTCCCCAAAAATATTGTTCCCGATCTTACCCATCAGATCTAGCTTTGTCAGAATATGTTCCTTGTTATTGCACTGCATAAGGGTCAAAAGCTGCTTGGATCACATCTCATAGTTGGTCCCATGGAAGGAAATATCGCGATATAGCGGCGATATATCGCCGATATATCGATATCGACATGGGACCGATATGGGCACCGTTATGGCGATATATCCCGATTTCCAGGCATTTTCTTCACAAAGGCTCGTCGATATGGGCGATATTTCGGCGATATATCGTCGAAATATCGTATCGATACGATATCGAAACGATATCGATATCGATACGACCTTCCACGGTTGGTCCCATCCATCTTCATGATGGAAGCCTGGCTATTGAAGGCATCAAAAGAAGAGAAGACGTCACCCTTGTTCTCTGACATGATAAAAATGCTGAAACAGAACTCGATTGGAGAGTTGATCGATCCGAGCGAGTTTACATGATCATATAGAGGTTGGTTGTACGTGTAGACTCATACAACCATCTCATCAATCCTTGATCCGTGATAGGGTCGGAAAACATGATTTATAGGTCTGAAATCACATTTTCCCATTAAAATCCGATTGTTTAATACCGCATTTTCGTGATGGAGAGGAGGAAAATGGGCCTCTAAGGCCGTTGGTGGAGCGAGGAAGGTCGTAAATGGTGCTGTCGGTGGTTAATGGTGGTATGATGGGCTCTTGTAATGGATGGGGGTAGCGAGGAAGCTGCTGGAGCGGCTCGCAGGTGCTGCAGGTGCTACCAGCAACCCTTCGGAGGGATGCTGCTACTGTCTCGATAGTCGTTGGTGCACTGTATGTGCTGCAGACATCAGTTGGAGGCCATGCATTGGCCGTGGGAGAGGTGGTTGCTACACATGGTTGGAGAGAGGCTTTAGATGGGAGCTAGGGCAAGAGTGGGGTACGAAAACTTCGATCTAAGGCCGTCGCTTTGGTACATGTTGGGAGAAAACAATAACTTGCTTATTCACAAAACCCTAGGGTTCTCTTATATAGGGGAGAAACCTGTTAGGAAAATTACATAAAGATAACATAAAGAATAAAGAATACATAATAGAATAAAATGATAACTAATATCTCAACAGATCCTCTCCTCGTCAAGATGGACTCAACTCCTTTTCCTTATGTTTTTTTGTTGGTGGTGGTACTTGTGCACCTCTAAAATCATTCCCACTGTGACCAACATCATAGAAGCCGCCTCATGTACCACCAAGTTCTCTCCTCTTGAACTCGCTCCTCAAAGACTCATGTGTTGCCCTCGTGTATGCCTTCCTCTTAGCCGCAGTCTGAATATCATCGAGGTAGACAAAGTCATCGTTATCTGAATTGGTGAGAGTTCTCGAATATCAACTCCTTAAATTGCTCATCCCTTCTTGATCTCTCTATATCCTTGTTCCTCTTCCTCTCCAAGTTAGCCTTCACCAAGTCCCTCACATCTTTGGGACAACGTATGTAATTGGCAACATTCTAGTTGTTGCCAAACAAGATGATGCTTCAGCCTCGTAATCCCCTCTTCCCAACCTCTTCCCATAGAAGTTGCACTGTAGTATCGATTTGTTGCCAACTGGAGTGGTGGCATACCTCCAACCAATCTCCCCGCTATCCCTCTAATCCTCAGAACCATCAGATTTCGATCTTGAATGTGAGCCCATGATGTTGATTGCTGAAACATGTGAAGAGACTATAAAACAAACATTCATTAGACATACTATGAGAACAACAAATTATTTGCTACTTTTTGTTTTAATTCTCGGATTCATTATATTTATAATTTTTAGCACGTTTAATATGTATAATGTTTTGAATAATTAGTGTTTAACATATTACTTAGGTTTGCATATTTTGATTTCTAAGAAAAGCATCTTAGATCTAGAGCGGAGACGACTAATTCAAAGAAAAACCATGCATGAGACACAAAACATGATAAATTGTAGATCTAAGGTTTAATTCACGAAATTAATAAATTATTATTTTTATTTAACAAAAAGTTTTTGAATTCTTGTTTTATATGTGTAGAACATGAGATATGAGTTTCTCCTTTGAAAACTCAACTAGATTCCATAATAAAATTATAAACTCCAAATTTATTCTCCCTATGTCTCAACAAAATTCAATCTACCAAAAAAACTCAAGAATTGCATACTGGATCGAGATGAATAAAAACCCTTAAAAATCACTCATCATCAACAAATTTGAAGAGAATAGAGTAGCATACTGTTGAGAAGAGGAACGAATGAGATATTTATTCCATAGAGCTAGGGTCTCTTATATAGAGAGAAAACCCTAGATAGTACAAGGGTTACGGAACCTGAAGGGTCACGGGGGTTACGGAACTCGAAGGGTCACAGAGGGTTACGGAACCCAAAGGGTCACGAGAGGTTACGGAACCCGAAGGGTTACAAACATAAATTTAAATCTAATAACTCTAACACTCCCCCTCAAGCTGGAGCTGAGAAAGCTGTAACTTGTACCAAAAAGAAAAAGTATACACATCTTCACACGAAGCATCATAAGAACATATGTCTGCTGCTGGTAGAAGACCTCACTCGAGGACGGGTCTGCGGCTTTCAGGTCATCGGAACGTATCTCTATCATGACTGTAGAGTTGCTGCGATATTAGGTCACCGGAACGTATCTCTGTCGACCCTGCAGGTCACTGGAACATATCTCTGTCGTGCCTGGAGAACAATCGCTGTATAAGAAGTCCAACGCAGAGTAGTAGTCGGGTCGTAAAAGAAGAAGTATACGCCCTGACGAAGAAGTCAATGCTCGGTGAAGATGGATGATTTGAGTAGTAGTCTAGAGCGAAGGTTTGTTAATCATGGTAGGGCAATAGACGTCCTGAAGAATTATCTTTCAGTCCCCCTTTCTCCCACACTTGATAGAATAAAGAGTATGGAACATGAAGTTGGGAGAAACAAAAAGTTAGGAGAAACAAGTCGTGATGAAGCATGTGCTGTTGGAGGGGGGGCTCTAGGCAGTGCCGACGACACCGGAGGAGAGGCAGGAGCTGTTTGAGCCTCATGCGGCGCTTTAGGTGTCGTTGGAGGTGGCAGCTGGTGTTGTTGGGGGCTCGGATTGACTTGCGCGAGACCATGAAATCCACAAGAGATGCAGGAGGTCCAACCCTCTCTCCTTGTCGGCGGAGAGAGGGCTGGTGGTGGCGACAGATTTAGGGTATTAGACTTCGGTTTAGGACCGTTGCTCTGATACCATGTTGAGAAGAGAATGAGATATTTATTCCATAGAGCTAGGTCTCTTATATATAGAGAAAACCCTAGATAGTACAAGGGTTACGGAACCTGAAGGGTCATGGGGGTTACAATACTCGAAGGGTCACAGAGGGTTATGGAACCCGAAGGGTTACGAGAGGTTACAGAACCCGAAGGGTTACAAACATAAATGTAAATCTAATAACTCTAACACATACCTCACGAAAGGAAGAATACACACATGAAGAAAGAAACACAAAGAAAGCAACAACAGAAGGTATCGATTGAAATGTGGCAGATTGGACCAATATTTTTGCAGATATCGCCTCAACTTGCGATTATTTTAATGCAAGATTTGTCGGCTATCAACCCATCTCTTGTGAAATCCTGTAAAGCAATATTCATATGAATACCGAAATTCCTACCCGACCGATACCCAATATATCGGCGATACATTGTGATATTTAAAATACTGTTTTAAACAAGGTTCTGACAATCTGTCAAGTAAGCCAATTGCTTTGGATGAACAGGTGAAGTGGTGTGCTGACCGTGCCAACTATGAATAGTATACTTAACCATTACTCAACCATGCCAACAGTGTTCGGAATGCGGTTCATGCGGCCGCATATGCGACTGCATATGCGTATTCGATCACTTGATCAGAGCGCATATGCCATACACGACAATATGTGGTTAAAACACATGTGGTCCGCATATGCGGCATGTGGGCCGCATATCTGATAGGATTCATGGTTTGCGGCTGCATAGGATTCATGTTAATACATGACATGTTGATGACACATTAACTCAATTTTTTTTCTGAGCAACTCTTACATCGTCATTTACATTGATGCATCTTCTCATTATTCTCGTATATGTTGCATTTGAGAATATACAACAACAACAACAAAGTCCTTTCCCACAATTAAGTAGGGTCGGCTACATGGATTCTTCGCCTTCATTCAAATCTATTGTGTATCAATCCCGGGCTTATATCCATAAAATTAAGATCCCTTCGAATAGTCTCTTTCCAACACTTCTTGGGCCGTTCTCGCCCTCTCTTAGTCGGCTCAACATCCCAACACTCGCATCTCCTAACTGGTGCATCAACTGATCTTCTTTGCAAATGACCAATCCATCTTAAGCGGTTTTCTCGCATCTATCCTCGACCAGAGCTACACAAACTTTCTTTCTGATTGCATTATTCCGAATCCGATCTTTACGTGTGTGTCCACACATCCACCTTAGCATTTTCATTTTTGCTACAACCATTCTCTGCACATGTCTATGGTTTATAGGCCAACATTCAGATCCATAGAGCATATCATGTGCATAAACTGAGATGATGTTCTGAATTTCTTCTTCAAGCACCAATTTTAGCAAAATAATCCGATCCCCGAATCTTTGCACCTCAACCACACAATCCTTCAAATCCTTATGAACAACCACTCCAACATCGTTTCTACCCTTTACTTGAATACCAAAGTTTAAAGCCTGTCTTCTCGATCTCCCTTGCTTTCTCTCCAACCCATTAGTCTCTTGAAGATATAATATATGAATCTTCCTTCTTTCTATCGTATCCACTATCTCCATCAATTTTCCAGTTAAAGCACCAATATTCCAATCTCCAATCCGCAACTTCCATTGCAATCTCTTTTGGACTAGCTTCTTTACTCACATGCGTCCATTATGCGTGAACCCTTGCAAATTTTGGACTGTGTCCAGGCGGTGATGCAACGTGACTAGCTTAACTACCCGCATGCGTTTCTCATGCAAGAACCCTTGCAAATTTTGAACTACATCCAAGCTGCGATGTAGCGGCCCTTGCCAATTTTTCATTGCATTCGGGCGATGCTACACATCGCAAGTAGGGAACGCCCCAACAAAATTATTATGTTTTCTTAAATCTATGTTGAAAAGATCCGACTGTCATGGGACAACTTCCTAAATAGTATTTTTTTTTAAAAATATAATATTTAAAAAAGATAATACTTTTAAGAAATAATATTTAGGAAGTTGTCTCTGACAGTTTTACACTTGCTGTCGGCTATCTAATGCAACCCTCCTCATTTACCTGGGCTTGGGACCGGCCATAGCTGAGTTATTGCATATTCATTTTTCCCATTGTTCTCAACACTTATTAATGAATTGTTTACTGCTTTTTGAATTTTCTATTTTACGAAATTCATTCTAATTCTTCAAATAAAACATGAACTAATTAATTAACAACCTGACACATTACATTTTGTGTTTCTAATAAATTTTATATGCGAATACAATCTTCCCCTATATTTTGTGTCAACATATTTTATCCTATGGAGATGCATATATGTGTATAATTTTGGGTGTTTGATTTGTATAGCTATGATTATTCTTTTGCTTTTATCTATAGGATCTGTATATACATTAAAGGTTTTCTTATAGAATTCATGTGTTCCCTGTTGAATCCAAATTTGTATATGTATATATATGAATAAATTCAAAATCCACACTAAAAAATAATCAATTTATAATATCATACTTATATATCTTATTGATTATATTATCTTATTTGAAATTTTAGATTTTCGATTTTGTTAGATCAACTTTTTTTCATAATCACATTTTATTGTTTATTTTATAATATTTTAAATTAAAATATTATAAACCACATAAACTGCATATACTTCCGTATACTCTTCTGCATATCCGCTTACTCGCTTTAGACCGCATGACCGAATGAATACCACATACCGCATTTCTGAGCCTAGCATGCCAATCATTTGGGCCGAGCAATGGGATAATCTGGCTAGTATAACACCAAGAATTGAGTCCATTCTGGCTTCATTTAATACTTGGAAAACAAACAAGGGAGCTATGTAAAATTTAGTTTTGTTGCTTCCATTACCCCTCGTCATCAGTGTACATACTTTTTTGCATCAATAAAAGTTGCTGCTCTCGATCCAATACAATTTCTAAGCTCACGTATTCTTATAAAAACTCTTCCCATAATTCATGCACGATTTTGCAATATTAAATCCTTTGGAGATGTTGATCTTTGTATCACTTTCTAAACATGTAGTAGTCAAATGTTTTCAGATAATTTAAAATGCAAAACTGAATTTTTTGCACATCATATACTCATTACGTAGTCATCCTCAATTGAATGTCAACTTCAATTGAATGTCAACTTCCGATTTCTGAACCTTGATTCAACATCACATTGTTAGGTAAATGACGTGCTGTTCGCTTGAGTCATTTTATTTCATGGTATTCCTACTGTTCTTAATGCTCATGCAATTAGTTTCTCAAGCAATATGGATTCTGGGGATGATGAACAGCCGTGATTTTTGGGATTTTCTGATAGTTGGTATTCTTTGCATTTAAATGAATTTGCTTCTTATTTTATTATTTACCTGCTCCTTTTATTTGCGAGCGGTCTTGGTTTGGTTTCTTAACAGGCTGAAGGCATGAAAAGACCATGTTCTGGGTCAAATGATAAGAGCTTACCGAAGGATATTATTTGGAGAACTATGCCATACCGTTTGTTCTTTGGTTGGTCTCATACAGAAACATGGGGTGCTGGAGGAGTAGCTTTTCTCCATCCTGAAATAAGTACATCAGATAAAGCTTTTTTGTGCTTATATAAAATAACGTATGGAGTGCTTTCTTTTATCAACCAACTTATTTATTGCGTATATCTTCTTTACAAAACGACATGTATTTATGTCACATGCCTTTTGGATTTGTTATCAGACTGGAGCAATTCAACGACATTTTGTCCCAGGAAAATTGCCTGAAACAGGAAATGTCTGTACCCCTGGTGGATCTGTTGGTTCTGAATGTTCTTTCTGAGAAGAAGGCGTTTCATTTAAGTTCTCTTCTGGTATGCTACACAAATGTTATCAGAAGTGTCGACTATAGTGTACAAATTTTTGTAAAAAACATTGTTTCCTTTGTGTTTACAAGACCTGTTTGTTGAAGTGAAGTGATGGATGTGCAAATTTTATATCCATTTTTATATTTATTATTAAAGGAATCGAACAAACTTGATATATCCAGTTGATAAAATCCTCACATTTTGCAGGAGAAATGGTATTCAAATGTTCTTTACCTGGGAGATCAAGATGATATTCCGATTTTGACCATGACGTATGCCCTCAATCTCTCTCTCTCTCTCTCTCTCTAATTTTCTTCAATTTTTCCTATGCCATATAGATTGCTATGAAGTTATTTTTCAAGCATCGAAGCATCGTTCCTGACATACTAGCTAATGATTTAAATAATGGACAAGACATGATATTTCAGTGCTGCCCAAATGTGAGGCAATAATTACAACCGTAGTATGCATCCCAATCCCAGCAAATGTATACGACCTAGACTCGAGCTGCAATTACATAAATTTAAATCTGATAGCTTGTTGGGTTTTGGGTAGGAAAAATTTTAATATTGTTATGGAACTTTCCTTAAGAATACTATATATATTTCTCATGAGGCTAGTACGTAAGTATGCAGAACAAGTCTAAACAAGTGTTTACAATCTGCACCCTAGCCATAATTGTAGAGAGACAACCTTGTAACAGGTTGAATTTATGCTTAATTGACCCGATAGCATCGCTAAAAATGTTTAAGCACTGTTGTCAATTAGTACCCCCAACTTGTGCAATCCATTCATTGTTTATGATTTTTCTGTACGAGAAAAGTTTTTGTGTTATGTTAGTGATAAATGTCAGACGACATTGAAGAACACAAAATTTTAACATGGAACCCTATTCCTAAGGAGCGGGATGTAAAAACGAGAGAATGCCTCACTAGGATGGTTTGTCTATTGACTTTTCTCATCTGATACAGGAGGTCTGGGGCTTCTTACATAGCCTCCACAGAGCCACCAAGACCCACCACTGGTAGATGTGGGACTAAACATAAGATTTGGTAAATGGATCCTGGAGTGATCCATTTACCCATCCTACATATGACGCATGTACTCCAACACTCCCCCTCAAGCTAGAGCATGCAATGCTCAGCTTGAACAAACATAAAGAAATCTCAACTCATAATACAAGACATTATAGACAATATCATTTCAACGCGCACAATTGTCTGCTACTGTCGAGGGCATTACTTCTCATGCCGTGCAGGTGAGGAGGAACAAACGACTGGAGTGAGTCAAAGTGAATCTCCTCGTCAGAGAGCATGTGCTATGTACTGCACCTGTCAGAGTCATTGCAGCTGAAAATGAGTCTCTACTTGGAGAACTCTGGCCCGCCACAATAATGTAGACAACAACTCCATCTCTCAAAGGGTCGATCTGAAAAAGACGTGGCAAACGGAATGAGATCTCTACTTTGGAATCCCTATGTAACCACATGAAAATCCTAGCCCACATGGCATACGGAATGAGATCAGTACTCTGGGGTCCTTATGTAACACATGAAAACTTTGACCAAAATAAAAGGTGGTGCGCGTCTGAAAAGGAGTCTCTCTTTGGAGAATTCAAAGAAAGTATGTCACTTAAGGATGGAGTGCCTCAAACTTGAACTCTGAACCAACCCGCAGAGTCTGAAACATTTGAACTGTGGAGTCTGGAAAATCTGTCTTAGCCTGGAACAGACCTGTGGCTCTACACAATACTCCCCCTTTCTCTCTTACTTATCGGAAAACAATGGTATCGACCAAGTTGGGAGAAGACAAAGAAATCAGGGAAAACACGAGTCACATAAGCCGTGTCAATTTCAAATTTTCTTAATGTCTTTTCTCCCAATTTTTTAATATCATTTTTTCTCTCTTTTTTTGTAGCTGTTGCACCATTTTTTGTAGCTTTCCTCTTTTTTGCAAATAAACTTTTTTAGCGTATGACTATTCTTTTGTACGTGCCTTTTCTAAAAAATTTTCCTTCTTTTTTTTAAATATTTTGGCCTAAATAAGGCCAATTTGCAGCAGACCAACACTGATGCTCTTCCCCTCTCTCATTTTTTTATTTTCTTCTACTTACGACCCACATGAGCACTTACAAAAAGCATTTTTTAACCGCATGTCTCCAAGTCTTTATTTAGGGTTCCTAGGGAACCCTTTCTCTCGTGAAAGACCGCCACTCCCGAAGGGGCTATCTTCTTCTCGTTGCTGCTGGAGGTAAAGGGTGAGAGGGGGTATGTCGCGAGGAGGCGCGCGAGGTTGGGATGCGCAACCTAAAGAGTGGAGATGCAACGGTTGCCTGGAGCGAAGGGGTGGCGTTGCTTGGAGCTTGGAGGGTTTCGCCTGCCAGTGGGAATGGGTCTCCACCCTATCGACTGAAGATAGGTCTGCGTGTCTGCGACCGTTTGGAGCTCCACCTATAGGAGGCTTCACTTGGGATTGGAGAAGGGCGACGGAGGGTTGTCTCCTGTGATGGGAGTCTCATGTTGCTGGAGATGTTTGCAGGTGGTAGCGGCTGCCTGGAGATGTAGGTGGACGCGACTGGAAGGGAGTTGGGACGACAGGGAGATGCGCCGCTTGTGCGAGGGCTTGCGGGTGGCCGGAGAACCCTCTGTATGGAGAAGAGCTGATGCCTGGAGCAGCTACAAGAGTGGTGCCACCTAGAGTAGCGTGTGACACCACTGCTGCGTGGATCGTGCGTCACGATGGGAAGGTGCTGTTGGTGATCGATGGGAGGGTGGTGCACCACAGCGGCTGGAGAAGAAGCAATAGCACCCTCTTTGCATGGGATCTGTTGCGGGGCTGGGGTGAGGGGTCCTCTGCCTTGCATCTGATGAGAGCGGCCTGAATCTGGAGCAAAGCTTGAAGATGGCTGAAGGATGGCAATGAAATACTCCATAAAATCCAAAACATTCTGCTCGAAGGGAAAGATGTCTGCGGTGCGGAGAAGGGGGGTACCGTGCGGCGACATGCCGGGACCTGTGAAGTGTTTCCTCTGCCAGGCAAGTTGGCATTGAAGCTTCGTCTGTCCCTTAAGGGGTGATAAAAAAAAGCAGCAAGAAAATGATGCGAGAGCCATAAGGGGGAGTGGCCAGAGTTTTGATTGGGGTCTGCCGTGATGATGCGAGATGCCTTGCAGAGGCGATGGAGGACATTGGCATGACGATAGGCAAGGCCTTTGGGGGAGATGTGGTGAAGCTGGAGGGCTGGCTGTTGTGTGCGTGAGGTGTTTCTTTGTTGGAAGCTCGGAGATTGCTTTACCTTACGAAGTGTGCTAATGGCAAAGTTCATTGGTATCCGTTGCTGCATGATGGATGGCGCGATGTGCGTCAACAAAGGGTATCAATGGCTATCGATGGCCTGCCGATACTTGTTCGGAGCATGGAGGCGGTGCGACGGATGTTGGGACCGATACTGCAGGTGATGACGGTGATCTCCAATGACCTGCGCTGCGGGTAGCTGCCATGGGTCGTGGTGGAGGGTTGCGACCTTAAGCATGCTTTGCCGGCATCGATCATTGTGGCTTTCCGAGGTTGCAACTTTCATCTAGAGATCCTGGAAGAGGGACTCGTAGCTAGGGAGGCCGGCGAACACGACCCCAAGAGGCATTCTTTCCACGAAAAGGGTACCGTTGCATTTTCGAAGTTTTGAGTTGGATAGGATAAAAGGGGAAACGGAGTTGGCGTGCAGCGCAAGCTGCGGGGGTAGCCCCAATGTAGGGGTAGGTGGCATCGGTATTCGGGCTTCCTACATGGATGCCAGATGCGGTTTCTCTAAACAGGCGCACACCTATTCATAATTTGACAGATCTAGAAATTTGGCTTTTGACGTATCCGACTCCTGTAAGGAGGGATGTCCGGATCTGATGGCTGGAGCTCTGCAGGAACCGAATAACATGGACGACGATGGTGATTTAGACGGGTTTTCAAACCCGTTGGTGGAACAGGATGTTAGACGGGTCCCAGTGTGCTGCCCAGATAGGATCCCATGCTCATGACGGGCTAATGTGGGTGGGTAGCAGAGGTTCATCCACAGTCGGTCAATCTTCTTTTGCCTGACCAGAGCTGCGAGGGGGCAGGCGGGGGCGAGGTACACCGACAAAAAGAGCCAGGTGGGACACTGGGTGACGTGGTTTCTACGAGCGACATAGCCTCTACAGGCGACACGGATTTCACGGAGTTATTCCTACAGGATCTTGGAAGCGGAATGAGGGTGGTGGGATGGAGCACGGATCACATGTACAGGAAAGCAGCCAACAAAGAGATGCATCACTGAGGCGACACGGAATTTCCACAAAGAGGCACGTCTTTGCAGCAGTTTGGGAAGGGCACATGGGCAGTGGGTGGTGGAAAATTCGACAGCGAGGGAAAGGAGTGCAGAATGGCATGCACTATGGGAGCGGTCCGACAACATGCTGTTGAATGGAAAAACAACCTTTTAGTGGAAGAGGGAAGATTTGGATGCTGTTATCTCCGTCGAAGGCTATGAGAGAGCATATCCCAGAGGCGATATGATTTATCGTCGTTCAAAAGGAAGGAGTACGGGTGTTTTGATGGTTTGAACGGAGGCCGGCGGCGTTGGAAAGGAAAATGATGGTGCATGGGCGATATTAGATGTGGTAGAGTATGGGAGGGAGGCAGAGATGCCAGATGTTATGGAGGGAGCAACGGAGAGAGCGGAGGTGGGTACCTTCATGGTAGGGGAGGATTTGGAATTGGTTGTGATATCCTGTCCTTGCCTCGTGAGGCCTGGCGGCTTCTGGTTGTGGCTTAATGAAGATAATTATGTGGAATTTCAGGGGTTTGGGACGGGTTGGTAAGCGGATGGCGGTGCGAGGTCTTTTGGACGAACAGGGAGCGGATGCGGCTTTGCTACTGGAAATAAAAATTTCGAGAGGGATGGAGGACTTATGAAATGAGGTTGGGGGGGACAAGTTGGGGGAGCATAAGGAGGTGGTGGCTACATGAGCAGGGGGAATGGTGATCGGGTGGGATGGGGACAGAATGGAGGTGGATGCTGGTGACGAACGTATATGGCCTTTGTAATTGTGTGGGCATTGAGGTGCTCGTGGACGAGCTATGGATGACTTATGCGAGATTTCACGACGTGATCTGGATCGTTGCGGGGGACTTCATTGTGACTCTTCGGTCAGAGGACTGTCCAGAGGGCTAGGGGGATAGTTAGTGTTCACGAAAGCGGCCCGTGTGGCCGCATATGCGGTTGCATATGCGTATGCGATGCCCTCAGCGCACCGCTTTCATGAAGCCCCGTATTATGCATCCTGTGCGCTTATGTAGGCCGTATATACGGGCTGTGCGGTCTGTGCGGCCACATACACATTTTTTTATTATTTTTATTATTTTTTATTTATGCCATGTTTTTATTGTGTTATTTGTGCCACGTTTTTCCTTGCTTTTGCATGTATGCCAACCAAGCATTCCACGACCATTTAAATCCATCGTCAAAGTAGTAGGGCGTGGCGGAACAGATGTAGCGTCAAAAAAAAGTAGTTGTACTGCGAGATTGGAGTAAACATGCAAGGAAGAAAAAATAATGTACTAATAATTTAGCAAACTAATTTAGTTAACTAATAGTTATTATAAATGCAATATATTATATGTAAAGTTTGATACTTTTGGTGGAGGATCGGTTATAAATATAACAATAGAGAAATGACATTATATTTAACAATAGAGGCATTCTGTGTGCTAACTTTTCTATTTTGGTGAAGGGCAAAGAAGAGTGGCGACTGGGATGCGGGAGCGTAGGGACGAGGGCGGGGGCGACCCGGGCGAGTGGCGACTGGTTGTGGGCGCCGGTGTTCTGGACGAGGGCCTGGTCCTTGGAGGGCGCGTGCGCCACCTCGGGAGTCTCCTTTCGGCCGTGGTTGCTACCGATGTGGGGGCTTGGATCATTGGGCACGGTCTTGTCGGGAACCTCTGCGATGCTTCGTGTGTCGCCGTTTTGGGCACTCGCGGCAGAACTGTCCTGTAGCTAGGTCCTACCCGTCTGTGGTGATTGGTGAGGGAGGCGGAACGGGGGCGTTATTCTTGGCGACCTCCGATGTGGGGGCGCGTCTCCATGGCGGCCTTCAAGGGTGATGTGGTGCGCCTTTCTCGCTGGCGGGCCATGGCGAGGGGGCTCCCTGCTTCCGAGGCGCGGGCTCTTTTATGGGGCTCGGCGGAGCGGTCCCTGCAGCTGATGTGGCGCGTTCCTACGGATGCGGACGTTGCCGTGAAGCCGGGTTTGATGGTGAAGATCGTCGTGAAGGGGGTCTTGGTGAGGGCTAGATCGAAAGTGACTCTCTCGATTGTTGCGGGGTGTGGTCGACGTTCTCGCCGTCGAGAGCATTGGCTGCCAACCTGGTCAGGGTTTGGGTGTGGTTCTTCGGGTTCGGTCGGTGGGGGCCAACGTGCTTGGATGGTGGGAGGTGTCCTTTGCTGGCAAGCGGCTGTTGCTCGAGCTGTTGGATGCAGATGCTGTGAAGGCTAACTCGGCGGCGGGGTAGAGGCGGTGGGAGGTTCCGACGGTGCCGGCGGACCTTATGGGTGGCGGCGAGGATAACGTGTCCAGTGGGCAGCCGCTGGGCGGGCGGGCTCGGTTCTCGGAGAAGCTGCTGCCTTCGGCGGGCGGAGCACTTTCGGCGGGTGCGAGTTCCCTGAGGGAGAAGATACTGTTCGACGCTTTTCCCGGGATTGGGGGTCCGAGGCAGGCGTCGCTTTCCCTGCCCTGGCGTGTAGCTTAAGAGGCGGTTGCAGTTGTCGAAGGTAGTGGGTCTCTCTTCGGAGGGGTTCACGTCTCCTGCTTTCCCGGTTGCTCGGATCCTGAGGAGTTGTGGGTCAAAGGGGGTGGGAGTTTGTCGGGTTGTCGGGTGGAGGTTGCTGATCCGATGGTTGTGGCCTTGCAACCTTATGTGGCGGGCGTTCGGGCTACTTCGGATTCTTCGGATCTTCTGGTGGGTCCGGGTTTGGGCCCGGGTGCTGTCGCCTCTCTTCGCGGAGGCTCTTTCCGTTCGCCTCGGGGGATTCCCTTCTTGCTTGCGTTGGCGGAGGCGGGAGGGGGAGCTACCGTCGCGACGCCGTGGCTCGATTGGTTAGGGTCTTCGCCGGAAGATCGATGCCCGACTGGAAGCTTCGGGTGGGGGCGGGTCTGCTAAGCCTGGGGCAGGGGTGGGGGTTCCGAGGTTAGAGGAGGGAGTTCTTGCAGAAGTAGGGGAACATGGTGGTCCTCTGGATGCTGGGGAGGCTGGCGTTGATGCTGGACCCGCGCGGGGCACTTCTGTGGGGTTGAGTGGGTCACCTGCTGGTGCGGGGGGGGGGGGGAGGGGGGGGGGTAAGAGAGGCGGCGGCAGACATTGTCATGCTTCAGGAGACCAAGTTGAAGGTACCAGATGACTCTTTGCGCCATGAGCTCAGTAGGGGAAGTGTTTTAGCGATGGTGGAGAAAGGGGCTGATGGTGCGTCGGGGGGAATCATTTCTGGGTGGCGTATCGATTCCTTCGACTTGCTCAGGTCCTGTGAGTCCATGTTCACGTTGACGATCCAGCTGCGATGGAGAGCGGATGGTTGTTGCTTTTGTGTCACAAATATCTATGGCCTGTGTAGGCGGGAGGATCGTACTTTAACTGTGGACTTGGCAAGTGTTGCGCATGAGGTGGGAGACGTGGTTTGGATTATTGGTGGTGACTTGAATGTCACCTTGCTTCCGGGTGACAGGCCGTGGGAGGTAGTGGGCTCTGATAAGGGATCTGGGGAGTTCAAGGAGGTGGCCAATTCTCTGGGGCTATCTATAGTGGATGCGGCTGGGTGAAAATTCACTTGGAGGAATACAAGATCCATATCCAGACTTGACAGATTTCTGATGTCCATTAAGGCGGGGGAGGCTTTCCTGCTGGCGAGGGCGTGGGCGCTTCCGAGGACGTTATCTGATCACACTCCCATTCTCTGGAGCTCTAGCGAAGACCGCCCGGGTTGTTTCTTTTTCCGGTTCGAGAGGAAGTGGTTGCTGGACGATGGCTTTCGGGATTTGGTCACTGAGCACTGGCAGAGCTTCGTGGGGGAAGGGTCAGCGGTGTCGCGATTCGCGGCAAAGCTGGCATCCCTAAGACGGTTACTGTTATCGTTTGGGAAGGATGTCGTGTGATGACGAAGGGCGATCAAGACAGAGGCTGAGGCGGGGATTAATAGGTTGGACGGGCTGGAGGATGAGCGGGGGTTGTCACCGACAGAGGTGGAGGAGAGGGCCGCGTGGCTAGAGGCCGTGTACCTGGAGGACAGGAAAGATGAGTTTCACTGGCAACAGAGATCGAGGCAGAAGTGGCTAAGGGAAGGTGACGCGAACACGCACATTTTCCATTCAGTGGCGTCTGGGAGAAGGAGAAGGAGCTTCCTGCATGAGTTGGAGATGGGGGGGGGGCGATCGATGTCGGGCGAGAAGAACATAGGGGCCGCTTTACAGGAGCTCTTCGTGAAGGCTTCCAGGAGGGTGAGGGGGGAGGACGGTTGGGGTTGGACTGGTCGGGGTTCTGGGTCTTTATTTGTTGCTCAGTCTGAGTCGTTGGTGGCCGCTTTCTCTGAAGAGGAGGTCCGCAGAGCAGTTTGGGATCTGAATGGGGACGTGGCTCCTGGTCCTGATGGCTTCTCTATTTCGTTTTACCGGGAGTTCTGGGAGATGTTGAAGGGAGATATTTTGGAGGTCTTGGATGAGTTCAGGTGTGCCAACAGGGGTTTTGAGAAAGTTAACAGGGCCTTGATCTTTCTGCTTCCCAAGAAGGAGAATCCTATGGATGTTGGGGACTTTAGGCCTATCTCTATTTCCAATGGCATATATCTCATCGTGTCCAAGGTGCTTGCGTACAGGCTCACAGTAGTCTTGGCTTCTGTGGTCTTACTTGCCCAATCTGTGTTTATCCCTGGTCGTTGTATGGCGGATATGATCGTTGTTGTGTCCGAGGCTTGTCTGGAGTGGAAGAGGTCTGCAAAGAAAGGTGCGTTTGGAAGATTGATTACGCCAAGACCTACGATTGTGTTAGCTGGAAGTTTCTTTGGACTTCGATGCAGAGATGGGGTTTTTCAGAGGAGTGGATTGGGTGGATTAAGAAATGCGTCACTACCTGTTCGTGTTCCGTGTTGGTTAACGGAAGGCCGGAGGGTGGGTGGTTCCAGCCGCAGATGGGCGTGCTATGGTTGCCCGTTAGCTCCCTTATTGTTTGTGCTGGTGGTGGACTGTCTGGCCGTCTTGTTTCAGCATGCGATTGAGGCGAGGTGGTGTGAGGGTTTCAGGTTTGGGGACATATCCATTCCGATTTTGCAGTATGCTGATGACACGCTGATCTTTCTGGGGGGGACGGAAGAGCAGAATCACAATGTGGTTACTTTGGTTGACTTATTCGGGTGCTTGTCTGGTTTAAAGATCAACAGACAGAAGCTGTTGCTGGTTCCGCTCGCGATGGATGATGAGGAGAGTAGCAGGCTCACGGAGTGGGCAGGGTGTCTACGGGGACATTTGCCGATTATCTATCTGGGGCTACCTCTCGTTGCGGGCAGATTGGGGAAGTTAGATTGGGATTTTGTTCAACGGAGGTTAGAGGAGCGGCTGGAGGGCTGGAAGGCCACCACCCTATCCAAGGGTGGGAAGCTTACCCTGCTAAAGCTTGTTCTGTCTGCCATTCCGGTGTTTTTCTACTCCACGAGACTGATGCCTGTTGAGGTGAGAAGTAAGGTGGAGGCCCTGATGAAAGCTTTTTTCTGGTCGGATGGGAAGCAGTCGGGAAAGGGGTTCCACCTGGTCGCTTGGAAGGATGTAGTGGTGCCAGTCTCGGAGGGGGAGCTTGGTATTCGAGATGTGGAGCTGATGAAGAAAGCTTTGCTTGCGAAGTGGGCGGTGCGGATCTGGTGCACATCCGACTCTTTGGTCTTCCGTCTGCTGAGGTCGATCTATGGTGTCGTTGGGGATTTGGTGGCTCAGAGGATACGTCATGAGTCTCCCTTATGGATGGGTATCCATGCTGTGCTTCCTGGGCTCGTGCCCTTCCTCTGCCCGAGGCTGGGGAGTGGTCTCTGGTTCCGTTTCTAGCAGGATGATTGGACTGGGGATGGGGTGCTGGCCACCTGGTTCCCTAGGCTGGTGGCTTTAGGGGCAAACAGATGGGTACGTGGGGCCGAGGTGGCTGATTCGGGATCGTGGGCTCCGAGGTTCCACTTCGATCTCTCGGATCAGAGGATGGAGGATTTTTTGCGGCTACTATTTGAGATTCCCGTTGTTGAGGAGATGTCAGGTGACCCAGACCACTTCGTTTGGGCAGATGGTAAGTTCTCGTTGAAGATGGCGTACCGAAAGTTGAGAACTGGAGCAATGGTAATTGGTGAAGACCTTTGCGCGGACATGAAAGTGATTTGGGCGGCCAAGATTTCTACCCGTGTCAAGGTCTTCCTATGGTGCCTTAGGAAAAAACCGTATGTGTGATAAGCTGAGGAGGGGGAGGATTCTGGGTACGACGGACCTGCAGTGTGACAGATGCGAGGAGGAGGTGGAGGACGCGGAACACATCTTCGGTTGCAGGACATTGACACAGGTTTGGGATGCTGTGGGGATTTCGTGGGTCCAGGCATCCGGCCTGGGTCCTTTCTGGAGATCTATCCGTTCGATGGGGCTTGGGTCCTCTGGGGATGTGTCCAGGCCCTTCGCTGTTTTATGGGGTATCTGGCTTGGCAGTAATGACCGTACTTTCAAGGGGCAGCGTTTCTACTGGGAAAATGTAGTTGCCCACTGCAATACTGTGTACCATTTCTGGATTTCTAACTGATGTACCTTTTGGTTACTTGATGAATATTTTGGTGCGGTGACTCCTGCCTCGGGAGGGCTCCCCCTTTTATCTAGTAAAAAAACTTTTCTATTTTGTTGATTGTTGTCAATTATTTTGTGTGCTAACCGTTCTATTGAAGTATTGATATTTGATTAATAGAGATTGTTTTGAACTATATATGAAAGTTATTTTTCTTAGATCTTCTGTTGGACCATAGTTATACATAAATTTAGTTCTGTTGTTGTCACTTTTGTATATATTTATTTATTTTAAATAAAAAATTAGGAGATCGCATATACCCCACATATGCCCCCGCATACCACTTAAGCGCTATCCAGTGACCTGTCCGAACGCATACGCATATCGCTTTCCTGAACCTTGGCGATAGTGACAGAGGGTCGACGGAGCTGATGGAGGCAATCTAGGGCCTGGGCCTTCAGATTATCAATGCAGTGGGGTGGATGTACACCTAGCATAGCAACTGCGCGAAATCGCGACTCGACAGATTCTTGATGTCCTGTGAGGCGTTGAAGGCTTTCGGGTCTCGGGCATTGCCTTGGGTGCTTATGATCACACGCCTCTTCGATGGGTCTCGGGCGAGGATGAACGTCCTCATTCGTTCTTCATGTTTGAGAAGGCTTGGCTACTGGAGGAGGGTTTCTGGGAGGTGGTTGTGGAGTTTTATAATGGATGCCAAACAACTGGAACGACAACAAGCTGGCTTGCAAGCAAACTATCAACTCTAAGGTCTGTTTTGATGATTTACAACAAGGTGAACCATTTGCAACGCAAGGAAAGGAGGTTGAAGGCACAAAGGTTGGATGAACTGGGGATGTGAGGGCAATGACGACGGATGAGATTTCATTGCGAGGTAGTTGCCTTGAGGAAATCCTTATCGAAGATAGGAAGGAAGAGGTCGCTTGAAGGCAGAGGTCCAGACAAAGATGGATAAGGGAAGGTGATGCAAACACCAAGTTCTTCCATGCTTTTAGTTGGTGGAGCGACCGTGGAGGTTGATAAAGCGGTGGGGACCGTGTTGCGAGCACACTCTCATGATTTCAGTAGGCGTCGGGTCCAGGCTGGTTGGGGATGGCAGGGAAGAGGAGTATCTCGGATTGATGATGCAGAGTCGTTTTGGCTGGAAAGGGATTTAACGGAGGAGGAAACCAGGCGGGCATGCTTTGATTTAAATGTGGATGGGGCCCTAGGTCTAACGGGAATTCTGGGAGATGATCAAGCAGGATTTTATGGAGGTTCTTCACGAGTTTTGGGATGGGAACTCTGGTTTTGAGAATCTGAATAGGGCTCTTATTTTCTTGCTCCCCACGAGGGACATACCCACCAGGGTTGAGGATTACAGGACGATTGCGTTCTAATGCAACATATCTTATTGTGTCAAAGATTCTGGCGAATCGAATGAGGAGGGGGATCGTTGCACTCGGGCAGATGGCATGAATATAGCTGATGGCCTGGTCCTAGCTTCAGTGGGAAACAAAACAAGGCTACATGGGTCTTATGGAAGGTGGACTTCTCCAAGGCCTACGACTGTGTTGACTTGAGATTCTTATGGGCTTCTTTGGAAAAGAGGGGCTTCTCGAGGTGGTGGATTGGTTGGATAAAGCGGTGCGTGACAACGGCATCACATGCGGTTCTGGTCATCGGTAGGCTAGAGGGAGGTTTCTTTCAACCACAGAGGGGCATAAGACATGGATGCCCTTTTGCGCCTTTGCTATTCATCATTGTGACGGGTGCCTTGACGATAATGATGAGGTTGGTGGTGAATGAGGGTGGTGTGGAGCTTATGAGAAAGACGATATCTCCATTTTGATGTTGCAGTATGTAGATGACACTATATTATTAGTTGGGACAGATATGAAGAAGAGGCGACATGCATCTCGAATTCTGGACATTTTTGGGGACTTATCAGGTTTGTGGATCAACAGAGAGCCTTTTGTCCTATTTGAGCATGAGATGCAGGAGGTGGTGGTGGATTTGGGCTGCCCAGCAGCGGCCAAGGCCCTAAATATCGGTTTCGGTCACCATTTCGGTATCGATCAAAACAGAATTTCGATGAAATTTCGGTGGAATTTCGACCGGAATTTCGGTCATTTTTTGTACTAGGACCCCCATATTTCGGTCATTTCGGTCGAATTTCGATTTCGACTGGATATCGATATTCGACAGAAATTCGACCGAATTTCGCTGAAATTTGAGGCCATGGCAGCGACATTACCAATTACGTACTTGGGGCTCCCGTTGGTGGCGGGGAATCCAAAAAATGGGGATTGGAGTGTCCTTTTGGACAGACTCGAGAGCATAATGGTGGGTTGGAAGACGTCGATGTTGTCGAAAGGGGGGAAGATGATACTCTTGAAGCACATTTTATCCGCCATTCTTATCTGTTTCTGTTCCACGAGGCAACTTCATGTGGGTATACACAGGCGGATTGAAGGTCTCATGAGGAGATTATTTTGGGTTGTTGGAAGGTAGAATAAACGAGACATTCATTTGGTGGGATGAGACAAGATGACAACATCGGAGAAGAAGGGTAGATTGGGAATTCGGAGGGTATGTGAGATGAACAAGGCCTTCATGGCAAAGTGGGTGACTCGAATTTTGGGGTGACACGAAAGATTTGGTTTGTAGGCCGATAAGGAAGATCTATGGGGTGCACATGTCTTTGACATCGGATCTAGGTCGGTTGCCTTCATCTTTGTGGAAGGGGATCACCGAGGTATTACCTGATATCAGGGGGAAGTTGAGACCTGTCATGGGGGATGACACTACCTTCTGTTTTTGGCTAGATGGTTGGACGAGGGAGGGTATTTTGGGCGAGCGATTCCTTAGATTGTGCAGGTTGGCGACGAATAGATGGGCAACGGTACAACAAATGTGGACACGTATTTCTTGGACCCCTACCTTCGCATCTCTCTGGTCGGATCAGAGGGTGGATGACCTCATGGCTTTGCATGCGTTGTTGGAGCGATTCAGGGGCCCGACGAACGACAGGGACGACTTTATTTGGGAAGATGGGAAATTCTCAATTAAGAAGGCATATCACTTTTTGGTGTTGGATGGGGAGGAGGTGGAGGAATATGTGCTGACGGACACCAAGATGATATGGAAAATCAGGGTGCCTATTCGAATAAAGATCATCTTGTGGATTTTCCGGCAAGGCATGATTCTCATGCATGTGCGCCGTGGTCAGCTCTTAGGCTTGGATATTGGTATGTGTGCCAGATTTGGTGCGTATATGGAGGACATGGATCATTTGTTCTTCTTTTGTTCGTCTTTTGCTTGTGTTTGGGAGGGAGCCGACATCTCGTGGTTAGAGGGGCTACATTGTGCCGATTTTTGGAGGAGCTTTAGAGCGGTGCGTGGGTATGGGCAGGAGGACAACTCTCATTCTTTTGTGATGCTGTGGGGGATTTGGTGCACTAGGAATAGTGTCATTTTTGGGGGGACAGTTATGTTATACCAATAACATAGTGGAGCATCGTAGAGCTCTCTGCACATCATGGAGGATGTAACTCTTCTGTTACCTTTTCTCATATATTATCACCAAACGAATCGTGATCTTTGAAATTAGGGTTTTAAGAAAACCCTGAAACTCGAACTTGGAATGATCTTGAAAAAAATATTAATCTTCGAGAACAATATTCAAATCCACCAAGAACGACGCGCTCTCATACCATGTTAGAAAATATAATGCGTAAGCGGAATCAGAGATAAATTTTAAACATTGAAGAACACATGATTTTACGTGGAAGCCTACTCCCTAAGGAGCGGGATGAAACCACGGGAGAACGCCTCAATAGGATGGTTTGTCTATTGACTTTTCTCATCTGATACATGAGGTCCGGGGCTTCTTATATATCCTCCACAGAGCCTCCATCCGAGTCCCACCATTCGTAGATGTGGGACTAAACTCATGATGTGGTAAATGGATCTTGGAGAGATCCATTTACCCATCTTACATATGACACATATACTCCAACATGTTACAACTTCACCTTCTGTGGAGATGTACAAGAATGGCCCATATTTATTGGAAATGTTCCTCTAGTGGGTTTCCTAGGTCCTTTACAGTAAATGGAATTTAGTAAGTTGTGATTAATCTGAGTATTGTAAAGTGTGGGTATCCTTTATACTTCATTTTCTTGAAAGGAATCTACTACGTTTCATAATTGGACTGCAATGGAATTTTTATTTATAATATCTCTATAACATCATATTCAGAAATTGATAGAAAAGCACGAATAGACTCACATGAGTAATAAACAAAAAAATCTATTATAGTACCATTATTTGCTATGGGTTGAATTTGCGAGAATTTCTTGATATTGCTTATTACCATGGAATCTTCTTGTCTTTTTTAGACGATAGAGGCAAAAAGATTGCGTCAATGGTGTGTATGAGCAGGTGAGCGAAATGTAGTAATGGAAAAGCGGGTGACTTACTATGTGGAAGAGAATGGGGGGGGGGAGCACAGATATGGGGATAGACAGGAAAATGGTTTGGAAGAGGTTGGGCAAGAAGGAAGAAGAGGGGGATTGTGGATGGAGCTGTGTTAGAGCAAGGGAAGGGAGTTGGTGGCAACTTTGCAAGTGTTGGCTTGCTTTCGATATAGGAGATTGGACACCGCATTAGAGATTGTAGGAACCTAAACTGATGCTCACTTCATCAAAATGTGGGCCATTGTTGGGTCTCTTGTATGAAATGTTCGGTGGTGGCATTGAGAGAAGCTCACACATTGCAAAGGTTGGTAGGTGCATTACAAAGGCGTGATGTCATCCTGGGGGGCATACATGACCTTTCTTGGATCCTTCTTAGTTCGGGAGGCATTAAGGGGCTCCATCCTCAAAAGTGTGGTAGAGATGGTACTCGGTGGGATTTTTTTATAGCTATTGTACAAGACTTTTATGTGTTGCTGATCTCATTGACATCATTGTTGAGGAAGCTTAACACGACATAGATAGTTTGCAAAGAAATTTTCATCGAGGGGGGGGGGAGTGTTGGAGACCTCACGGGCAAGACGTGGACAACACTTTCGTATGAGGTAGGGTTGAGCATTGGGCCGACCCGACCCGACCCGAAATCCGTCCCGCTTAGCTCGACCCGAGCCCGAACTTGAAATGGGCCGGGTTCGGGCCTTTTTTTAGGCCCAATTGCAATTTCGGGCCGGGCTCGGGCCCTATAGGGCCCCAACCCGTAAAGCCCGATAGCCCGAACCCTATATATATAGTAAAATTGGTAGCATGCAACACTAACAAAGATAAATTATATACCATTTAAAATTATGAAATATACATGTTTCATATTGCATTTATTTGTTACCTTTGTATTGATATCGTATGCTAAGACTAGAAGGTTATTGTTGATTATCTTTGCCACAAGGTTCTAATAAAAAAGAACATTCGTCGTCTTAATGTTATTTCCAAACAATCCGGGACTATTCCAATATGCATTCGCTATGAAACTGGATGTTGTGCTTCATTAACATAGGTTTTACAAACTCGTATCAAATACATATATTGCTATTTCAGATGCAAAATATGCATCTATTTTTAAATGCATTTGAGATAAATGTTGGGGCATCTAAATGGGCCGGCCCGACCCGAGCCCGACCCAATAATCTTCGGGCCGGGTTCGGGTTTGAGCCTATATTTATAAAAATAAACGGGCCTTGGGCCCGGCCCGTTAGCCCATATATCAAAATGGGTTTGGGCCGGGCCAAGGCAAACCCGCCCCGAACCCGGCCCATGCTCAACCCTAGTATGAGGTAGAGTGGTATTTGACTTGCTCGATATCTTGCTAGGTCTTTGGTTTTGCGAGATGTTATTGTTGGAGTATAAGTTGTATGCGCCTATTGTGTTGTAGCAGGGTAAATGGATTCTGGAGAAGATCCATTTACCCCATTCGGTGTTTAGTCCCACATGGACCAGTGGTGGGACTTGGAGGCTCTGGAGAGGCTATATAAGGAGCCCCGGACCTCCTGTACTCATTGGGAAAAGCAATAGAAAAACACGCCCCTTTGAGGGCTTCTCCCGTGGTTCATCCCGCTCCTCACGGAGTAGGGTTCCACGTAAAATCATGGTGTTCCATGTTCTATCTTACTTGTTTATGCTCTGTTTATCAATCGCTTCCGCATTCTTCATATTTTATAACATGGTATCAGAGCGGGTCGATTCTCAAGGAGTTTTTAGTTCGATAATTTTATTCGAGACTTGTCTCTTTGAAGTTCTTGAAGATTTGATATTTTGAAGATCACGTTTTTGGAGATAGAAATTTCGAAGTTATTTTTGGGCAAGTTCATGATCTCCGGGGCTCCGCCTCTCCATTGTTCTAGGGTTTTTATTGAAAACCCTAAATCTGGATATATCATTGATTTCACGGAATCCAGTCCCAGGCATCTTCCGTTGATCAACTCCAGGGTTCCACGTTCAGTTTCCATTTTTTTGAAGATCGGCTTCGACAAAAAAAAAATTTAAGATCTGCAAGATTAATGTTCAAGGTACAACGCCATCGTGGGGCATCCCAAGTCGCAGTTCCCTCTGGGCGGCGATTCCAACAGACGCGTGGGAGCGTTCCTCTTGCCGCTCCTCACGATTCCTCTGGCGGCGAGGTCCCATTGCCAACACAGGCGCGCAACCCTCACGTGAGTTTTCTGCAGTGGCATGTCTCCCCGATTCCTGTTAGGCTGCGGCCTCCCGCGAAGGGACCTCCATCGTCATTCTCGTGCAAAGCGACGAGGCCCCGCACGCCCTTCTCCAGCAAAATCTCCAGGCGGCTCACAGAGCTCCTCCCAGTCGATGCGGAAGCACACCAGTGTACCCACAACTTCAAGTCGCACATGCGGCGCATATCACCTCCTCGTGCGTGTCTAGGCGATTTTCCAGCAGCCCAGGTCTCCAGCAGGCGGCGCAGACGACCGACCTCCCCTCCTTTTGTGCGAGCGGCGTACCCGGGGGTGATGGCGGTGATCCCAGATCTCAGATCTTAAGCCCAGTGCCCCCACCCCCCCAGGTCGATGGCGGCGATTCCTTCACGATCTCTCGCAGTGGCGTCGCGACTCCAGGCGATGTGGGTTCCCAAGCTCTGGCGGCGCGCGCGTGTTTGGGTTCCCACGATGGGAACCCTAAAGTAGTGGGGGCGCAGGTTGATTGATGGGCCCAAAATTTGGGCTGTTATATTAAAAAAAACCGAGAAGAGCAGGGGGGGTTGTTTGAAAAGGCCGATTGGGCTGTGGTTTTTTTTATGGGTCCTATGGGCCGTATGAAAAAAAAACCAAGTGGGTTGTATGTCTTATTGACAAAAAGAGAAAAAAAATTTTGAAAAAGAGGCGCGTACACAAAAAAAAGAAAAGCCGTACGCATTTTTCAAAAAAAAAATGAAAAGCCGAAAAAAGAAGAGATGATGAAACAACTTTAAAAAGAGAGAGTGAGAGAGAGAGAAGGACGGCTTAAAAAAATTGAAGAAAAGCCAAAAGTTTTTTTTGGATGTTCTTGTTCACCTCCATATTATCTTGTCTTCTCCCAACTTTGTCGATGTTCATTTTCCCGACAAGTATGGAGAAAGGGGGAGTATATGTAGAGTCACAGGTTGTATTTTAGATCCAGATTGTCAGATCTTCCAGATTCAGATTTCCAGACCAGTCAGATTTTCAGACTCTACAATTTTCAGATGAAGATTCTTCATGCGCAAGATTTAGACTCGAAGTTCAGATTCCGAGTCCACAGGTGTAATGCGCAGTTGTTCAGACTCGACAGATTGGTCAGAGTCCAAGTTCGAGGCACTCAAGATGAGAGGCCCAGTTTCGAGATCTCTAAAGAGAGACTCCAGTTTCAGACACGCACAAGTGTGCGGTCATTGTCAGATGAACATATGTTGCCATCATTGTCAGAGGTCCCCATCATTCTTCTTGTTGTCAGGCCAGAGTTTTCATGTGTGCCATAGGGACTCCAGAGCAGAGGACCATTCCCTCTGTCATTTAGGGCAAGGGTTTTCATGTGGTATCATAGGTACACCAGAGCAGTGCACCATTCTCTGAGCCAGATGGGAGAGACCCAGTTCTCCGACGAGGAGACTTCAGGCGCAAGTTCAGACTCGATGGTCAGATTCCGAGTCTTCAGTTGACTCACACTCCAGCCCGTTCGTCCTCCTCACCTGCACGGCATGAGAAGCAACGTCCTCGACTGCAGCAATGTGCGCGTTGGGTTGATATTGTCCGTAGTGTCCTGTAGTGTGAGTTGAGTTTCTTTCTGTTTGTTTGTCCAAGCTGAGCATTGCATGCTCCAGCTTGAGGGGGAGTGTTGGAGTATAAGTTGTATGCGCCTATTGTGGTTGTAGTAGGGTAAATGGATCCTGGAGAAGATCCATTTACCCCATTCAGTGTTTAGTCCCACATGGACTAGTGGTGGGACTTGGAGGCTCTGGAGAGGCTATATAAGGAGCCCCGGACCTCCTGTACTCATTGAGAAAAGCAATAGAAAAAACACGCCCTTTGAGGGCTTCTCCCGTGGTTTCATCCCGCTCCTCACGGAGTAGGGTTCTACGTAAAATCATGGTGTTCCATGTTCTATCTTACTTGTTTATGCTCTGTTTATCAATCGCTTCCGCATTCTTCATATTTTATAACAGTTATAATTCGATCGTTTGTTCCTTTAGGTTGATTTCTAAGATCCTTTCTTTGGGGCTTTTCAATAAAGATCGATGGCTCGGTTGAGGTTGTTGTTTGCGATTGTAAAGGGAGTTGTGTTGGAAGAGGAAGGGGTCTTATTCTTTTTTAAGAAAGGAAAAAGAGTTATTCACTACTAAGTCGTTCATCTAAAAACTTCAATTAATTCACAAGATTACAAGTACAAAACTAACAACCATACAAGTTTAAGGACATGACTCGACTAGATACTTTACATGATCTGCTACATTGTTAATATAAAATCTAAGGGTTTTTTTTACATTTATGCCTCTCTTAACTTCTGCAATATCAGGTATTCCCTTCCCTTTTTGAAATATCAGCTGCGGCCCTTAACTTCTTGCATGGTTATCACTTGTTTCCTTTTGTTAGTTTGGTCGTCAATGAGTTGAACTAAAACATGGTTTATTCAAACCAAGGTGTGGTTAAGAGGGACATAACAGTCAAACCCCTCCTCCCATCTCCTACCCCCTTCTTTCCCCCCCCTCCCCCGACCCCTCCACCTCATCCTCCTCTCCTCCCCCTAGCCCCCCTTCCTCTCCCCTTTCCGCCTAGTGGATGCTGGTGAGTATCCTGCTAGATATGCTCAAAGAATGATGTGCGACAATGTGTTATGGTTTGCCCCCCTTTAGGAAAAGGCTCTTCCTCGACCCCCTCTCTGTTGCTGTAAAATCTGATAAGGCGGAGCTCCAGCTGAAGTGGTTGAGGTGAAACCTAGATGGTCCTCGAATAATAGTTAAGTTGGGAAACCTGTTGGAGATACTCAAAGAATGCAATATGATAGAGTATTGTGATTGCCCCCTTTCAGAAAAAGGGCTCTTCCTCAACCCCCTCTCCGTTGTTGTAAACTCTGATACGATGCAAGGGTGAGTGATGTAGACAGAAACAACGGTGGAAAAATAAATTTAATGGTGGAAATTTGTTTGGTGGAAGAAATCAGAGGAAGGGAGAAGAGAAGTACGTCGATTGCGCGAGATTTAGGAAAGAACCATGTATATCGCGTGAGAAAGGAAGATAAAGAGAGATTAATGAGATAATTCTTAAATTTTATAAACTCTGACTTGCGCGAGACTTTTATAATTCTCAAATAAAGGACTATTATCCCCTTTATATAAGTGGGGCGAGATTACAAAAATAGAATAACAACAACAACAAAGCCTTATCCCACAATTAAGTAGGGTCGGCTACATGGATTCTTCACCTCCATTCAGATCTATCTTGGGCCAATCCGGGCTTATATCCACAAAACTAAGATCCCTTCGTATGGTCTCTTTCCAACACTTCTTGGGCCGTCCTCGCCCTCTCTTAGCCGGCTCAACATCCCAACACTTGCATCTCCTAACTGGTGCATCAGCTGATCTTCTTTGCAAATGTTCAAACCATCTTAAGCGGTTTTTTCGCATCTTATCCTCGATCGAAGCTGCGCCAACTTTCTTTCTGATATTATCATTCCGAATCCGATCTTTACGTGTGTGTCCACACATCCACCTTAGCATTTTCATTTCTGCTACATTCATTCTCTGCACATGTCTATGGTTTACATGCCAACATTCTGATCCATAAAGCATAGCAGGTCTCACGACTGCTTTGTAAAACTTTCCTTTAATCTTTAAGGAATTTTCTTATCACAGAGAACAGCAGAGGCTCCTCTCCACTTTAGCCAGCCTGCATTTATTCTATTAGTAACATCTCCATCAATTTCCCCATCATGTTGCAGAATAGATCCCAGGTATCTAAAGGAATCTCTCTTCTGAATGTTATCGTCACCAATCTTCACCTCGATTCCTTCACCATTGCTTCCATCAAAGGTGCACTCCATATATTCTGTCTTAGCCCTACTTATACGAAATCCTTTAGTCTCCAACTCATGTCTCCAGACCTCAAGCTTCTCATTTACTCCATCTCTAGTCTCGTCAATTAACACAATATCATCAGCAAATAACATACACCAAGGTAACTCATCCTGAATGTGACTGGTCAACTCGTCCATAATCAAAGTAAAAAGAAATGGACTCAAAGCAGAAACTTGATGTAAACCAATGTTGATGTCAAAATATCCAGTCTTCCCAGACGGGGTCCTTACACAAGATAAAGCCCTATCATACATGTCCTTTATGAGGTTAATGTATAGGATAGGTATTTGTCTCTTCTCCAACACTCTCCACAATATCTCTCGTGGGACAGAATATGATTCCTTCTTCAAAATCGATAAAGATCATGTGGAGGTTCTTCCTTTTAGCTCTATAAATCTCCATTGTTCTCCTCAGCAAATGGATGGCTTCAGTCGTTGAGCGACCTGGCATGAATCTGAATTGGTTTTCTTTTACATTGGAAATTTGCCTCAACCTTCTTTCGATCACATGTTCCCAAATTTTCATAGTGTGACACATCAGCTTGATACCTCTATAATTTGAACAATTTTGAATGTCTCCTTTATTCTTATAAAAGGCACCACGACACTCCTCCAATCTTTCAGGCATTTTCTTGCTTCGCCAAATAACATGAAAAGATTTCGTAAGCCAAGTCAAACCATGCTCACCTAAAACTCTCCAAACTTCTACAGGGTTGTCATCCGGTCATACACCTTTTCCAGGTCTCATAACCTTCAAAGCCTCCTCTACTTCCTTTCTTTGTATCCGTCTATAGCAAGCACGATTCAAGTAACTTTCACTAGAAGCTAGATCACCCAAAGTGATATCTCTATTTCCTTCCCAATGAAAAGTTTATGGAAGTACTGCTCCCATCTAGTCTTTATATTCTTTTGAGTAACAAGCACATGACCTTCCTCGTCCTTAATGCATCTCACTTGAGAAAGGTCTTTGGTTTTTCTTTCTCTTGCTTTGGTCAACCTGAATATATCCTTCTATCCCTCCTTAGAGTCGAGATTTTTATATAAAACTTCATAAGCTTTTGACTTAGCTTCACTTACGGCCTTCTTTGCTTCCTTCTTCGCTATTTTGTATTTTGTGACAGTTTTCTTTGTTTCTATCCTTAGACATAGCTTTAAAGCAAGCTCTTTTTATTTTTAGCTTCTCCTGCACCCCTTCACTCCAACACCAAGCCTCCTTTTGACATGGAACTCCTCCCTTTGACTCGCCTAGCATCTCTTTGGCTACCTTTCGGATACAAGATGCTACTGCCTCCTATATCTCATTTGCACTACCGCTACAATCCCAAGATAAGTCTTCTAAAACCTTCTCCTGAAGCTCGCTTGCTTCAGTGGAAGATTCCACCATCTAGTTCTAGTTATCTTAGAAACCCTCCTTTTCTTTACCAACCCTTTCATTTGTAGAGATGCTACTGCCTCCCACATCTCGTTTGAGATTACAAAAATAGAAGCAAAAATAAAATTCGAATTTAACTTATCTTAATTGACTTTAACCGACTAACTACCTAATATAACCGACTGATTAATTAAATTGAGATCACATGCGATATCTTTATTAAAATAAAATTGCATCCGACTAAACATAACTATTTGGCCCCAATTAATTTATGAAAAAGTAAAGCCATATTTTTTTAATTTTATGCTGCATCGGTTCTCCCCCACTTGAAAAATTCGTCTCCCGACGAATTGCTTGTTCTCAAGCTTGAAGTTTGACGATTTTAATTCAGCATTCTCGATCACATTTTGGAAGAAATGACGTGGAGAAATCAGTGGAATCCAAGTGTACTTGGTGCAGTGGTTGGAGTCGTTAATTTCATGAGCATATGTGGCGCAAATGTCGGTGCCCATATAGATTTTTCCCTCTCGATGTGGTACTCGAAAAATTGATGGGGCATCTTCATATTGAGCATTGTGGCCTTTGGAGAACCCATAGCAAATCTATGGCACAAATTTAGGAGGGGAGGAGATACACGTAAGGAACTAGACCATATGATCTTTAAACAGGTGAAACCCACATTCCTAATCCTAATTGGATAAGGCAACAACCCTGATTTCTTCTTTCAGTACTTCTTTTTAAATATTTTTGCACCAGGGGGTGGAATGCAATTTTCGTGTCCCTTCATTCCACATAAGCTTCACCCTTCTATAAAGAACTTTATATGGTGGGACCTTTTTATAAACTACCCATGGCAATCCATCACCCCTAAAGTTACGCGATTCAACTTTTGATTGGGTGCCACCTGCCTTTCGTAAGAAAACCCTTGTTAGGGTTTGCTTTCTCTCAAAGCGACGGCAATGTGTGATCGCACAAAGGTGGTGGCGTACGATGATGCATGGGCAACGTCGATGAGGGCTTGTGGTTGGCTGCAAGCATTGGTGATGGTGGTGCACGGTTCTTTGGGCAGCCACATGTGTCCATCTTGAAATTGGTGGTGACGAGTGCCTCGAGGAAGCAGGCGACGGTGACTCATAGGGAGAAGGCTGGGCGGTGATATTAAGGAAGCGAGAGGGAGGTTTGAAGTCGATGGTGGAGGTACGAGTGGGGGCGAGGACAATGCTAGGGTGATGGAGGAGGTCGATAGCAATGCTAGGAGGTTCGTCGGAGGTGCATGGGTGGTGGGAGGACTTGGCGGGGGGTGGGGGGGGGGGTCGGGAACGTGTGGGGCTGGCTGTGGAGGCGGAGAAGGAGGTTGAGGTGTTAGGTTGGTCGGAGGGGGTGCAAGTGGTGATGGTGGGGTCGTAGATGGAGCGATTAATGTTGTGGGAGCAGAGATTCAATGAGGTTGGAGCTTCCAGAACTGCTTGGACAACAATTGTAGGGATGGTTTTGGGGACAGGAGGGGGTTGTCGTGGGGCTCGGGGGTTCACCTATGGTGGGCGGTTGGTGAAGGGGACCCACGAGAGGGTCACAAATTGTCGGTGGAGTCGATTCCACTAGAATAGGTCAGTCGAAATCTTGTTGGACATTAGACTTGGCCAAAATGCAGGCCGAACAGACCGAGGTTCAAAAACCTCTCTCCAAAGCCCGCCATGGGCTGGCCCATGGCCCATTTTATTTTTTTTCCATTGATTTTTTTAATGATATTTAATATGTATAAATGATTTTATTAATACCATTTATACTTTATATAACTGGTATAAGTTGTTTACATGTTACTTGACTTATAAAATATTAAATTTTATTTAAAACTAGTGTCACATATGAAAGGATGAAGTGTATCATATTAATACATGTATTATTCAGCTTATATATATATTACAGGTCGGACCAGGCCTGGCCCATGCCCAAATCTCCTAGCCCAAGCTCGACCCATGAGCGGCCAGACCCCTAGCCCGTTAGCTAGGTCTACTAGACATCGAGCAGAATGTTGTCAACACCTTTTTTTTCTTGTGTTTCTTCCTCGGAAACCAAGATAACGACTTCGACGATAGGAGGTTTCGATTCGACGACGCTTGGGGTATCAAAATTAGCAACCAAATCCCATAGATTTAATTGAAATTCAAGCAATATGGACACCTTGTTGTTGGCTTCATCAACTCGCCATTTACATTCCAACGAATGATAGTCTTTCTTTGCGTTCCTGCATGAATATCTATACTGATCGTAAGATCGTGAGGATGATCTAGGAGACATGCTCTGATGCTAATTAATGCAGATGGAATTTGCAACGGTGGAAAAATAACTTGACAGTGGAAATTTGTTTTGTGGAAGAAATCAGAGGGAGGGAGAAGAGAAGGCATGTCAGTTGCGCGAGATTCGAGAAAGAACCGTGTAGATTGCATGGAGAAAAGAGAAAGGGAGATAAATGAGTTAGTTCCTAAATTTTATAAACTCTAAGTTGAATCAAACAAAGGACCACTATCCCCCCTTTATATAAGAAGGGCGAGATCACAACATAGAAACAAAAATCAAATTCCAATCTAACTTATCCTAATTGACTCTAACCGACTAACTACCTAATATAACTCACTAATTAATTGAATCGAGATCGCATGCGATCTCTTTTTTTAAAATAAAATTGCATCGGACCAAACATCATTATTTGACCATAATTTAATATAATGCAAAATAAAGCCCTATTTTTTTATTTCATGTTGCATCAGTGAGCTTTATCTAAAGTGTTGAGGTGAAACCCAGATGGTCCTCGAACAATAGTTCAATGTGGAAGACCCAAGGTGAAAGCTGCTAGGGCTGCTTCTATAGGAGGAACCTCCAAGATCAACACGAGGGTACTTGAGCTTTCAAAAGTCGGTCTCGAAGATTGGGGAGATTAGATGGGTGCTTCGATAGGCGAATTGTGGAGGAACGGAGCTTAGGCTCTAGCAGTGTGTCAACTAATGTTGAAGGCTTTGTCAAGGTAGAAGAAGATGACGGAAAGAGAGAGGGAGTGATGGTGAATTAGATTTGGATGTTAAGTTCAAAAAGGGAACACGTAAAGGAATGACAATGACGAAGAAGGGAAGGAGAAGAAGGTGCTCTATTTGTGTTCTTGGTTGTCACAACTCTAGGCAATGCTATCTTGAGGAACACAAATATTGTTGCTTCTCAAGATCAGTGCCACTGCAAGTCTACTCAAAATTTTGCCATTCAAGAAATCCACAGATAGATCTCAAGCACAATAAAGAATGATTAAATGAGATCTCGAGGTGTTGGGTAGAGGAGGTTAGGGGTGGAGGAGGTGTGGGGTGATAGAGGAGGGGGCAACAAAGGAGGAGGTGGTGATGTATTTAGGGAATAGGAAGAGGAATAAGATGAAGAAGAAAGCAAGGTCCAGAAAGTTAGTATGCAGTATCTGTTCGGACACACGGCTTGGAACAAGTAATCGGATAGGTGGAAGTATATACGGATTATGTAGTTTGTAATTACCTTAATTATAAATAATTAAAAATGTAATAATAAATTCAAATATTAGAGGATTGTCTTTCAAAAAAATACAACATAGATGAAAGATAAAACATAGATCCTTTACTATGATGATGTGATTCCAATCAAAGCATTTTGAAATTAAAGAGTATCTAGAACATGTTGAGATGCGTTTCAAATGGAGCATACATTGCTTTCAAAACAAGTGGATTACAACACTTCAAAAGTTGAGTGTTACATGTGAGGAAATTGGTTGCAATATGCAATTATTTAGAGATTGAGATAAGTTGAATGGTGGCATTTGTGAATTGAATAAATAATGTGATGCAACATGTATTTTTACCCCATTCTCCAAAGTTGTGGAAATCATGCTCTGACGTTGGAATAGTTTTTCCTGTTTTGCACTAAAATATTCTCAACATTATGAGGACAACATGTGAAGAGAGTTCATAGTGATAAAAGTGAAAACAATACTGTTTTGTATTTACAAGACTCAGGTTCATGGTATTAAAGTTAAAACAATACAATCTGTGTAAAACATATTATAATGTATAATGCTAAAATATGCGAACATGAAGTGTTCACAGTCAATTGAGATAATCACAGAAAGAAACCCTATAAAAATCGCAAAAGTTAGAGGAGAGAGAGCACGGTGTCGAAACGAGACTTGAGGAAGTGGGCATAATGTGATCGAGCGATCGGAGAGAGAGAGAGCACGATGAGGTTTCCAACTGGAGATAGAGAGGCAAAAGTATAACGCCAGGGTTTCTCGATTGGGGTGGGGGTACACTCGAAGTCGAGCAAAATATTTTCTACAATCAAGCTAAATATAATCGGGTTTAGATGTTTACATTCATGGTTTAGATCTAATACGTACACAATCGCATATGCACTTTTACCGCATATGGAGTGACTATGAACTACTCACCACGCTTGCCCCGAGGCCCTAAATGTCAGTTTCGGTCACCATTTCGGTATCGACCAAAACAGAATTTCGATGGATTTTCAGTGGAATTTCGATCATAATTTCGGTCATTTTTGTACTAGGACCCCCATATTTCTGTTATTTCGGTCGAATTTCGATTCCGACTGGATATCGATATTCGACAGAATTCGACCGAATTTCGCTGAAATTTGAGGTCATGCTTTGCCCTCGACTTCATATATGTGACTGCACATGCAGTCACTTGAATCGACTTTCTGACCACTGGAAGAAAGTGTAGATAAAATTACATATCTATCTTAGCTATTCAATCTAATTACTCTGTGTCAAAAATTAACATTCATTTAGGATGTGAATGGACATTAACTGACCTGAGGGGCACAAGTGGTAAAACTGTAAGAAGTCTAGGGAACAAATGATATTTCAAAAAAAGGACGGCATAATTGATATTCATAAGTTAATAGGGGTACAAGTATAAAAAATCCTAAAATCTTTCCTATATGAACATGGCATTATTCTTGACCAACCAAACAACTCATACCGTAGACAATATTTAGGGATGCCCCTGCTTGAATCGCATATGTAGCTACATATGCCTAC
Source organism: Ottelia alismoides (assembly GCA_037367405.1). Classification (NCBI taxonomy): domain Eukaryota; kingdom Viridiplantae; phylum Streptophyta; class Magnoliopsida; order Alismatales; family Hydrocharitaceae; genus Ottelia; species Ottelia alismoides. The sequence continues at coordinate 221,470 of JAZKJV010005020.1, forward strand.
ATGATAGGTAAATCAGACCGTATTCTCCGTTTAGTGTGTTATGTGGTCTGTATCACATATATGGTTCGCATAGGCACATAATCGACTACATAAATAGCATATTTAATCTACATTGTAGATAGAGTTGATATAACACTTAAACTTAAATATTATTTTTATTAGCTTTTCAGCTTGTATTAAGGAGAATAATATATACATGCAAACCAAATTTATATGATTTTATTATCAAAATTTATGCTATATATACGAACTTAACTTGTATTTTTGAATCTTGGAAGATTATATTTATGTTAAATAAAACATTAATAATGAGTTACCATCTAATTTAAAATTAAAATATAGGATTTTTATCATTTGTACCACTGAGATATTGCAATATTAGTTATGCCCCTCCCGTTTTGGGAATATCATTTCTGTCCCTAACTTGTTCCACAATGATTACTTGTGCCCTTCGGGTTAGTTGTCCGTTCCCAATACAAACGGACGTTAACTTTGGGACACAAGGGGAAATAGATAAAAAACAAGGGTTTGAATGGTCTTCCTCCCACTCTGGCCCCTCCCCTTCCACCTCATACTCCTCCCCCACATCCCTCCTCCCATCTAACCTCTTCTCCCCATGCCCCATAGTCCTCCCCAGACATTCCCTCCGCTTCCAGTCCCCTCCTCCCATCCAACCCTGTGAACCCCTCAGGATCCGGGTACCCGTTTACGCGCAATTCGCAAGATATCATTCACAATTATATCGCACAAGTTGCAAAAATACAGGGAAAATTTTTTTCGCGACTATGACATTCATTCTCAATACATGACCACAAGTAAAAGAGACAATATAGCACCAAAATTCTTTTCATTAATATTCATATCCATTTACAATATGTACAAGCATATTCCATGTTACAACATATATCCCAAAATGTGATACAAAAGAGAAAATATTTACATCATTATCTGAACAAAAACTGAGACAAAGTAATTCATACCGGCGGGTATAAACTCTGTCTCCAGGAAGCATGTATCGCTACTGAGCTGCAGGCTGTTTGCCTGCCAAATATGTTAGGAAATAAAAGGCGTCAGCGGTTGCTGGTACCTCCCAAAAACTTATATAAAATAACAGGCCATTTATTATTTTCAAAAGAAAGCAAGTAGAGAGGTAAGAACAACTCAAGTTAAACTTTATTTCTATTTTGCAATGAAAGAGGTTTTTCAGGTTACTTGTAAGCATCTCAATATTTTTCCCATAACCTGGCATTTCCCACATGTGACATATGTATAATAGTTGCGTATTCATGAGTGTATGAGTGTAAGCACATATATCATTTTCTTCAGAGATCCCGTTGGTAAGTGAAAATGGAAAAGTTAAGATTAGAAAGATCTATTAATTTAATTAAATTCTTGGTAGAGAGAGAATAGTCTTTTGATCGTAACTTCTCCAATTCTTAACTTCAATGATTCAGATATAACTCCAGGTAATTTAGATATAGATATGAATGATCTAGATATATAATCGCCAAGTCTGTTGGCGAAGTAACTCAAGCGGTGAAGAAGCCTGCAAATGGCTCTTCCGTCTCGCCCTCTAATTGGAAGTGCGGTCCAATAGAGGGATAGGTCTATTCTCCAACTACGCCACTGAGACGGGTGAGAGAGACTCCCTAGAAAAGTCGCTCAAGAGAAACACAGCCCGACTAGTACCGGGCAACCGAGCTCGTACGTAAAGCTGAAAAACCAGGATCCCCCGCCTGGGCATCCTAAAACAGGGTCAGTGGAACTGGTCTAAAGTCTGGATCCCAACGAGGCGTAAAAACACTGCGAGCTCGCGTAAAACCGAAAAGGGACTGGGATCCTAGACCCGCGCACTTGGCGGCCGCTGCCCAAACTGGGCTTCCTTTCCTCCGCCCAGGTGAGAGTCGCCGCGCTCTCGCACGGTCGGGTGTAAAAGTCACCATGACCGGCACTAATGATTTGTTATCACTGATTCCCCGAAAACCAACTATCTCCAAGATTTCAGTGTAATATAGATCACATTAATTATTGCAGATGTTTGTCATCAGATATGTATTTTATAAGGACTGCAACAGTAAGATTTAGTGACTTAAAGAACAACATAAATTAGCCAGATCAACATATTTTTTTTTTAAAATGTTTCCAAATAATATGCAACATACTGTCTAGATTTGTAGATTGTCTAGATTTTTAGATTATTGAGAGCATAGTATATCATATGCATCATTCACAATATAAGCCACTCCTTTATGAGAGCATAGTATATCATAGTATATAATGGAACACAGTAAGTTTGTCAAAGACGTACTTTACTTGATCTAATAAATGAATTCTGATGACACCAATCTTATTTCAACCAGAGCTATCAAAATTTTTGAATCAACACCAACCAGACCCAAAATCATTTGATTATTTGAGTAGAATTAGCTACGTCTAGATCCCTGGTTAGGTTATATGAATAGTAAATATCATAAAATTTTAGGAAAATAATACAAGGTCAAAATCCATATGGATTCGTGTGCTCCCATGGATTCATCATGTACTTCTTTGCTAATTTTATTAATATGATTTTATATTAACAAAATCCTAAAAGCATGAACTTGACAATGTCAAGCCGATGCCGCTACTTAGAGACCGACTTACTAGTTTTGATTGCTATTGGCAAGTAATATGGGAATCTACGTCTAGCAATGCAGCCCGCCTATGGCCTCTAGTCCCCTTCTTGGCTATATCCCCAATTCCAGATAAATTTTCAAAATTTTTTTCTTTTTAAAATAAAAGAAAGCGTTGTTCTTGAATCCATGTTTAGTCATATTAACTGGTTCTCCAAAACAGAATTCTTCTCTAAAGTCTATTTTAGAATATCCTCGAGGTCCACAGAGACAAACAACATCGGATTTTTATGCAAAACAGTAGCAACCAATTCAGTCTATAATCAACAACATTTAATATCAATACATGAAGAGACCAAATCTATAAAATCTCCATCAATTATAAATATATATAACCTCCTAATATTCTGTGATTAGAAATGTCATTCAACAAATGGAATCATATTAAAGTTTACTTATATACAGTACCTACCTATAATGATTACATGCAAAAATAAAAATCAAACTAAGGTTCTACAATTGAATCGGATATGTTATATTTGTAAGGTTAAAAATGGACCCCATTATTTACTCTCTTTCCCTGTATGCACCACCAGTTCTATTTGAATTCCATTTCAGAATCTCAGCCAAAACAACCCAATCAAGTCTATAGGAAACCCATATGCAAAATCAGCAGCAAGAAGGGATAGAAATGGGTTTAATAACAGGAATGGTAGTTAAAAGGGGTCCTAATTTATACATACATGGTAACAAGATATAGGGAATTTGTTCATGCATGGTAGTAAAAGAAGGAGAAGGAATTTTACATGAATGGCAGCAAATAGGAGGTATAAGGAGGTACCTTTTGGATCAAAAAAATTTTTTTTTGGAGGGGTGAGAGTTGATCTTGCATGCAGTGCAATTCAAGGACTGTTGAAGACAAGCTCCAGCAGCTGGTGGGAAAAACTTCAGCAGAATTCCAAGAGAATGGAAATTGGGAAGGCCCCTCTCACGGCTGGAATAGATGGAGAATTGGGGGCTTTTGGTTGATATTTATAAGAGGAGAGGGTAGATTTGGCGTTGACAAGTGGGGGGAGAAAATATGCCAAGTGAGGAAAACAAGAGCCAAGTGGGAATTGGAATAGATGGCCAAATGGACGGCTGTTTTGCTTCAACAATTGATATATTCTATATATAAATACTGTAGACAGTAGCCGACTGTTTATCTAAGATAATATATTTTTTTCCTTTTTTTTTTAAAACGGATCGTACGCGCACCTCGAGCTTCTGTTTTTGACGCGAAATATCTCGATTTGATCGTCTCGGAATGACGATCAATTTGAGTACAATATTGATATACTTTCGGTTGGGTTTTGAACCCCCGAAATTTTCGGATACGGTTTTTGTTTGGGTTTAAATTTTGTGATTTAAAAATATCAAACGACCTCCGATTGACGAACGGTCGATTCCGTTGGTCTTATATCGTCGAATCGGATCTAATGACGGTCTCGGTTTGTTTCGCGGTTTCCGAATTTTCGTCGCGGCTTTTCACGGCGCGCGGTACGGATTGACCGATTCTGGGTCGATTTTCCCCGAACAACTTTTGATTCATGATTAATTGATCGTTTTAAGTTGTTTAGTATTGACCGATAACGTTTTTGGGTTCATTAGACCCAAAATCGGACGACTTCGGGTTTGATTGGAAACCGGATGCTACAAATATAAAAACCTCAAAAGGAGTCTCGTCCTCGAGACTCGAGTTAAGGCTATTCAGTGACTTGTTTGAATTTCATATGTCCATAAAAACCTCAAAGGGTTTTGAACCCATAAAAACCTCAAAGAGAAAACAAGCCATATATTTATAATGTGTTTAATTACAAAAGCTTGTTTTGACGATTACATCAGAATAGCTGCGGATATCGTGCCCGCATGTCGGCTTCAGTCTCCCATGTCGCTTCCTTGACGCCGTGTCGATGCCACAAAACCTTGACCAATGAAATCTCCTTGCTGCGAAGCTTCTTCACAGCATGGTCAAGTATCTGAACTGGCTTCTCCTCATAAGTTAGATCCGGCTCTACATCGAGATTCTCGTAACTGATAATGTGTCGAGGGTCATGGACATACTTCCTCAGATTGGATATGTGGAAAACATCATGAATAGCTGAAAGATGTGGAGGAAGGGCTACTCGGTATGCCACTTTCCCCACTCTAGCCAGAATCTCAAAAGGTCCAACATATCGCGGCGCCAACTTGCCACGAACACCGAATCTCTGCACTCCCTTCATGGGAGATACTCGTAAAAATACCCAATCTCCAACCTATAATTGATAGGAGTGTCATTAATATGAGATTAATTTGGACATATGTATATGTCATAGATGAAGAAGAAATAATTAGGTTACCTGGAACTCTAAGTCTCTCCTCCGACGATCCGCATAGCCCTTCTGGCGGCTTTGTGCCGTCAGAAGCCTCCGTCTCACAAGATCAACAGCTCTCGCAGTCTCCTCCAAGAGATCTACGGAGTAGAGAGCATGGTCGCCTACTTCCCGCCAACTGAGAGGTGTCAGACATCTCCGCCCGTATAGGGCTTCGAATGGTGCCATGCCAATACTGGAGTGATAGCTGTTGTTGTACGTGAATTCCACTAACGGCAGATGGTTCTTCCAGGACCCTTTCCACTCCAAAGTGCATGCGCGAAGTAGATCTTCAAGTGTCTGAATGGTGCGCTCACTCTGCCCGTCTGTCTGCGGATGATAAGCAGAACTCATCTTCAGCTCTGTCTGTAGTGCTGACATGAACTGGTGCCTATAATGAGATGTGAATCTCGAATCCCGGTCAGACACCACCTCTCGTGGTATACCATGCAGCTTGATAATGTTCTGCACATAGAGCTTGGCCAACCTAGATGGAGTATAAGTCGTGTTGACAGGTATGAAATGGGCTGACTTGGTCAACCTATCAACGACGACCCATATGGAATCATGGCCACCTAGTGTCTTCGGCAGACCTGTGACAAAATCCATAGAAATGCTCTCCCACTTCCACTCGGGAATGGGGAGAGACTGCAGTAATCCTGGCGGTCTCCTGTGTTCAGCCTTGACCATCTGACAGGTCATGCATCTGCTAACATGTAGCGCCACATCGCGCTTCATTCCATCCCACCAGAAATGTCGACGCAGGTCACGGTACATCTTCGTGCTGCCTGGATGGATAGATAACCGTGAACTGTGTGCCTCATCGAGAATGTCTCTGCGAAGCTGCTCATCATTGGGTACAACGACCCGTCCTGCCTTCCATAAAATAGACTCCATCACAACAAAGTCATCAAATTCGTCCTTGACGGCGCGCATGTATCTATCATGAATCCAAGGATCAGTCTTCTGGCCTTCTACAATACGATCCCACAGGCTGCTGTATCGTGGAGGCACGGCGGTAGAAGTGGATGTGCTCTCCTGGGGATGCCAATCGGTCAAAGCTGCAAGCGTATCCCACGTGTATAGCCAGTTCGCTGTACCCTCTGCATGTGCTCTCCTGCTAAGTGCATCAGCCACCACGTTTCCCTTACCGGGATGGTAAGAGATCGTGCAATCATAATCCTTCAGCAGCTCGAGCCATCTACGCTGCCTCATGTTTAGCTCCTTCTGATCAAAGATGTACTTCAGACTCTTGTGGTCTGTGAAAATCTCGAAGTTCACCCCATATAGATAGTGGCGCCAGATCTTCAAGGCGAAGACAACTGCCGCCAACTCCAAGTCATGTGTGGGGTAGTTCCGCTCGTGCGGTCTCAACTGTCGTGATGCGTAAGCAATCACCTGTCCTCTCTGCATCAACACTGCTCCGAGACCTTCTCCAGATGCATCTGTGTAGACTGCATAGTCCTGAGTGCCTGAAGGAAGAGCAAGAATAGGTGCTGTGGTCAACCTCTCCTTCAGTGTCTGGAAGGCCTGCTCACATGAATCGTCCCAAATGAATGGAACTCCCTTCTGCGTCAATCGTGTCAATGGACGGACGATGCGTGAAAATCCGCTGACAAAGCGTCTGTAATAGCCCGCTAGTCCGAGGAAGCTCCGAATCTGAGTGACTGTCTTGGGCTGCTCCCAAGACATAACTGCATCTATCTTCGCAGGATCAACTGCAATGCCTGCTCCAGAAATGATATGCCCGAGAAATGAGACCTGGGATAGCCAGAACTCACACTTGCTCAACTTGGCATATAGCTTGTGCTCTCGTAATGTATCTAAGACGATCCGCAGATTATTAGCATGATCCCCTTCATTCCGTGAATAGATGAGCACATCATCGATGAACACCACTACGAACTTGTCCAAGTATGGACGGAAGATACGGTTCATCATATCCATGAAAGCCGCAGGTGCATTGGTGAGCCCAAACGGCATCACCACAAACTCATAGTGTCCATATCGAGTCCTGAAGGCTGTCTTCGGAATGTCCGACTCGCGAATCCTCAGTTGATGGTAGCCTGAACGAAGATCGATCTTCGAGAAAACCGAAGATCCCTGGAGCTGGTCAAACAAATCATCGATACGTGGCAAGGGATAACGGTTCTTCACCGTTCTCTTGTTCAGCTGCCTGTAATCGATGCATAGTCTCATGGATCCATCCTTCTTCTTGACAAATAGAACCGGAGCACCCCAAGGTGACGTGCTCGGCCTCACGAATCCCATGTCAAGCAACTCCTGCAACTGCACCTTCAGCTCCCTCAACTCGGCTGGTGCCATGCGATATGGTGCCATCGAGATCGGCTGTGTATCTGGCAACAATGTGATCTCGAACTCAATCTCCCTCTCAGGAGGTAGCCCTGGTAGCTCATCAGGAAATATGTCAGGGTATTCTGAGACTACTCGGATGTCCTGTATCATCGGCTCCTGATCAGACACCTCCCGAACAAAAGCAAGATATGAATCGCAACCCTGATCAACAAGTCGCTGGGCTCGCAATACTGAAATGTACTCCATGGTGGAGTCATGTGTAGTACCCTCAAAAGTGAACTCGGGTAGATCTGGTATCCTGAAGACAACCGTCTTCCTAAAGCAATCAACAAGTGCATGATGAGTGGATAGCCAATCCATGCCTAAAATCAAGTCGAACTCATCAAGCTGTAGGAGTAGACAGTCTGCGATCATCTCGTAACCGCCAATCAGTACGGGCAAGTGCCTGACTATCAGAGATATGACAAATAACTGGCCACCTGGCCCTCGGATGTGATATGGAGACGATAGCGTCTCTGCAACTCTATCTAAAGAAACAAGCAACCTCGAAGCAAGGAAAGAGTGTGTCGCGCCGGAATCAAATAAAACATGGAAAGGTCGGCCCAAGACTGAGACCATACCTTTCACTACAGTAGCGGCTGAACGTGCCTGCTCCTCAGTGACTGCGTGTAACTGCCCCTGCCTGGCTGATGCAGCACTAGATCCTGCCACACTCTGCGTCTGTCTTGGCTGCTGCGGTCGCCTGAAGTTGGAGTTCCTGCCACGGAAACTCCCTGAACGCTGTATCTGAGGCTGTGGCTGAGAAGGCTGTGGCTCGCCAGAAGCCTGTGGGCACTGTGCTCGGTAATGTCCCCACTCGTGACATCGGTAACACCGGACTGGTCGAGTAGATGGAGTAGCTGTGTCCGTGTCCCGAGCTGGTCCTGCAGGTGGTCTATCTGCTCGCTGCGACCCAGATGGTCGAGTGGACTCTGTACCTCGTCCGGCAAGTGCTCCTCCTAAAGTAGTCGATGGAGAAGAGCGAGCACTGCCAGAGAATGTCGAACCTGTAGGTCGGAACCGTCTGGCTGACCTCTGCTGCTGAAATGGTCGACGTATCGGCCCAAAATATCGCCGCGGTCTAGGCGGTGCTCCAGACGAGCTCCCGTAACGTCTCCCTCTGATGTCCTCGAACTTCTCCGCAGCATCGGTAGCCTCGGAGATAGAAGTGATATGCAGTCCTGCCAGCTTTTCCTGTACTTCCTCTCGCATGCCGCCAATGAACTTCTCTAGATTCTCTTCTGGAAATGCGCCAGCTGCTCGTGTATGTCGTGACAACTCTGTATATCTGATGAAGTAATCCCGGGCTGTCATCTGTCCCTGACGAAGCTCTGCAAACAGTCGGCGCTGGGACTCCTTCCACTTCGCAGAAAAGAAGTGGGCTCTGAACCTCGTCACAAAATCGTTCCAAGTAGGCTCTCGGCCTAACTCGGACACTATGGCCTCCCACCATCGCTCGACGAAGTCTATCAGTGAATATTCTATGAAAGATAGCCACGTGTTTCGTGGCGCATTAATCGCCCTGAGCACTTTCATTACCCTCATCAGCCACTGCTCAGCATCATCTGGTGGACCTGTCCCCTCGAACAAGGGTATGTTGGCCCGCTGATAAGAAGTGAAGACTGACTGGTGCCTGTGAATGGCTGCAAACTCGTGTGCATCCTCGTCAGCAAAGTCAACAGGGTCCTGCTCCCTGTCTAAGTCTGCATCCTCCTCAGCTCCATGCTCTGGAATGGCCTCTAGTGGATCATCAGGATGAGGCTGCTCCACCTCAACGGACTGGTGCTGGTCCTGTCGTATCCCATCCTGGGATGGATAGTACGTGAAATCTGACAGGTCCTCGAATCTCATCTCTATGTCCGTCTGCCTGTCAGCAATCTCAGTCTGCTGGGCCAATATCTGCTCCTGCTGGCCTCGCATGGCAGCCTGCTGCTGCTGTAAGTCTGTGAGTGCGCTCAGTATGCGTGCCAGCTGATCAGAAGTATCCTGACCTGGTCGAGATGCCATGGCTCTGCATGAGAACCATAATTAGTCATAAGGATGCCCTAGACAAATATGTATCATAAATGCTTTTCTCTTCTTGGGATATAAGATGAAAATTAATAAAATTGGTGACCTCTGTGGTTATTGAATATGAATGTCATAATTCCCTTCTCGAACTCACGACAAGTCAGAAGACTGTCGCTATTCGAGATCTTAATGCGATCGGAATTTTAATACCGCGAATGTGCGTATCGAGGTACCACTGCTCTGATACCAAACTGTGAACCCCTCAGGATCCGGGTACCCGTTTACGCGCAATTCGCAAGATATCATTCACAATTATATCGCACAAGTTGCAAAAATACAGGGAAAATTTTTTTCGCGACTATGACATTCATTCTCAATACATGACCACAAGTAAAAGAGACAATATGGCACCAAAATTCTTTTCATTAATATTCATATCCATTTACAATATGTACAAGCATATTCCATGTTACAACATATATCCCAAAATGTGATACAAAAGAGAAAATATTTACATCATTATCTGAACAAAAACTGAGACAAAGTAATTCATACCGTCGGGTATAAACTCTGTCTCCAGGAAGCATGTATCGCTACTGAGCTGCAGGCTGTTTGCCTGCCAAACATGTTAGGAAATAAAAGGCGTCAGCGGTTGCTGGTACCTCCCAAAAACTTATATAAAATAACAGGCATTTATTATTTTCAAAAGAAAGCAAGTAGAGAGGTAAGAACAACTCAAGTTAAACTTTATTTCTATTTTGCAATGAAAGAGGTTTTTCAGGTTACTTGTAAGCATCTCAATATTTGTCCCATAACCTGGCATTTCCCACATGTGACATATGTATAACTAGTTGCGTATTCATGAGTGTATGAGTGTAAGCACATATATCATTTTCTTCAGAGATCCCGTTGGTAAGTGAAAATGGAAAAGTTAAGATTAGAAAGATCTATTAATTTAATTAAATTCTTGGGTAGAGAGAGAATAGTCTTTTGATCGTAACTTCTCCAATTCTTAACTTCAATGATTCAGATATAACTCCAGGTAATTTAGATATAGATATGAATGATCTAGATATATAATCGCCAAGTCTGTTGGCGAAGTAACTCAAGCGGTGAAGAAGCCTGCAAATGGCTCTTCCGTCTCGCCCTCTAATTGGAAGTGCGGTCCAATAGAGGGATAGGTCTATTCTCCAACTACGCCACTGAGACGGGTGAGAGAGACTCCCTAGAAAAGTCGCTCAAGAGAAACACAGCCCGACTAGTACGGGCAACCGAGCTCGTACGTAAAGCTGAAAAACCAGGATCCCCCGCCTGGGCATCCTAAAACAGGGTCAGTGGAACTGGTCTAAAGTCTGGATCCCAACGAGGCGTAAGAACACTGCGAGCTCGCGTAAAACCGAAAAGGGACTGGGATCCTAGACCCGCGCACTTGGCGGCCGCTGCCCAAACTGGGCTTCCTTTCCTCCGCCCAGGTGAGAGTCACCGCGCTCTCGCACGGTCGGGTGTAGAAGTCACCATGACCGGCACTAATGATTTGTTATCACTGATTCCCCGAAAACCAACTATCTCCAAGATTTCAGTGTAATATAGATCACATTAATTATTGCAGATGTTTGTCATCAGATATGTATTTTATAAGGACTGCAACAGTAAGATTTAGTGACTTAAAGAACTACATAAATTAGCCAGATCAACATATATTTTTTTTTAAATGTTTCCAAATAATATGCAACATACTGTCTAGATTTGTAGATTGTCTAGATTTTTAGATTATTGAGAGCATAGTATATCATATGCATCATTCACAATATAAGCCACTCCTTTATGAGAGCATAGTATATCATAGTATATAATGGAACACAGTAAGTTTGTCAAAGACGTACTTTACTTGATCTAATAAATGAATTCTGATGACACCAATCTTATTTCAACCAGAGCTATCAAAAATTTGAATCAACACCAACCAGACCCAAAATCATTTGATTATTTGAGTAGAATTAGCTACGTCTAGATCCCTGGTTAGGTTATATGAATAGTAAATATCATAAAATTTTAGGAAAATAATACAAGGTCAAAATCCATATGGATTCGTGTGCTCCCATGGATTCATCATGTACTTCTTTGCTAATTTTATTAATATGATTTTATATTAACAAAATCCTAAAAGCATGAACTTGACAATGTCAAGCCGATGCCGCTACTTAGAGACCGACTTACTAGTTTTGATTGCTATTGGCCAGTAATATGGGAATCTACGTCTAGCAATGCAGCCCGCCTATGGCCTCTAGTCCCCTTCTTGGCTATATCCCCAATTCCAGATAAATTTTCAAAATTTTTTCTTTTTAAAACAAAAGAAAGCGTTGTTCTTGAATCCATGTTTAGTCATATCAACTGGTTCTCCAAAACAGAATTCTTCTCTAAAGTCTATTTTAGAATATCCTCGAGGTCCACAGAGACAAACATCGGATTTTTATGCAAAACAGTAGCAACCAATTCAGTCTATAATCAACAACATTTAATATCAATACATGAAGAGACCAAATCTATAAAATCTCCATCAATTATAAATATATATAACCTCCTAATATTCTGTGATTAGAAATGTCATTCAACAAATGGAATCATATTAAAGTTTACTTATATACAGTACCTACCTATAATGATTACATGCAAAAATAAAAATCAAACTAAGGTTCTACAATTGAATCGGATATGTTATATTTGTAAGGTTAAAAATGGACCCCATTATTTACTCTCTTTCCCTGTATGCACCACCAGTTCTATTTGAATTCCATTTCAGAATCTCAGCCAAAACAACCCAATCAAGTCTATAGGAAACCCATATGCAAAATCAGCAGCAAGAAGGGATAGAAATGGGTTTAATAACAGGAATGGTAGTTAAAAGGGGTCCTAATTTATACATACATGGTAACAAGATATAGGGAATTTGTTCATGCATGGTAGTAAAAGAAGGAGAAGGAATTTTACATGAATGGCAGCAAATAGGAGGTATAAGGAGGTACCTTTTGGATCAAAAAAATTTTTTTTTGGAGGGGTGAGAGTTGATCTTGCATGCAGTGCAATTCAAGGACTGTTGAAGACAAGCTCCAGCAGCTGGTGGGAAAAACTTCAGCAGAATTCCAAGAGAATGGAAATTGGGAAGGCCCCTCTCACGGCTGGAATAGATGGAGAATTGGGGGCTTTTGGTTGATATTTATAAGAGGAGAGGGTAGATTTGGCGTTGACAAGTGGGGGGAGAAAATATGCCAAGTGAGGAAAACAAGAGCCAAGTGGGAATTGGAATAGATGGCCAAATGGACGGCTGTTTTGCTTCAACAATTGATATATTCTATATATAAATACTGTAGACAGTAGCCGACTGTTTATCTAAGATAATATATTTTTTTCCTTTTTTTTTTAAAACGGATCGTACGCGCACCTCGAGCTTCTGTTTTTGACGCGAAATATCTCGATTTGATCGTCTCGGAATGACGATCAATTTGAGTACAATATTGATATACTTTCGGTTGGGTTTTGAACCCCCGAAATTTTCGGATACGGTTTTTGTTTGGGTTTAAATTTTGTGATTTAAAAATATCAAACGACCTCCGATTGACGAACGGTCGATTCCGTTGGTCTTATATCGTCGAATCGGATCTAATGACGGTCTCGGTTTGTTTCGCGGTTTCCGAATTTTCGTCGCGGCTTTTCACGGCGCGCGGTACGGATTGACCGATTCTGGGTCGATTTTCCCCGAACAACTTTTGATTCATGATTAATTGACCGTTTTAAGTTGTTTAGTATTGACCGATAACGTTTTTGGGTTCATTAGACCCAAAATCGGACGACTTCGGGTTTGATTGGAAACCGGATGCTACAAACCCCCTCCCCCTCCACCCTATACTCCTCCTTCCCCCAATACCCCCCTCCGCCTCCAACCCATCCTCTCCCTTCTCCTCCTTTGACCATCCTCCCCTTCCAGCCCCTCATCCTCCACCCTATCCTCCTCTGATTCCCCCTCCCCTTCCAATCATTCCTCCTCTGCCCTCCGCCTCCAGCCCCTCCTCCTCCCAGAGGAGGACAAAATCGAAGTGAAGGTCAAATGTCTCCAGGTGGTCTTGGCTCACCCGAAAATGTGTGGTTCCTACTCCCGCTCGTCTCTAGATTATGCTCATACAAGTGATCAGAAATGTCGCTCATGGCAAAGGGCAAGGGCAGAGTTGAGAATGATGGACATATGAGGTGTGGGTGTTCCGATCGAGCTTGTCGTCATCATTGGGGGGGGGGGTGGAGGAGGACAGGTTGAGGAGGTTGGGATTTTTTTTCATGTTATGCATGTTTTAACTACACCATGATTCGTATAAACCATGGTTTTGTTCAACTAATTGACAGTCAAACTAACGCGAGGACACAAATGATAATTATGGAAGAAGTCAGGGGCATAACTGATATTCCAAAAAAGGGTGGGACATAACTTATAAAAACCTTTAAATATATAAATGACTTTTTTTGCTACATTTTTGCTATTGTTTTTTTTACCGGTGTAGTTATGACGTGGCTTTGTATCTTTACCTCTTATCTATGATCTTCCTACGAATATTTATGAGTAAATAGAGCGAATCTTTACATGGAGTAGAACATGAACCTAAAAAATTAACGGTCCATTCAAGAACAAGAAAATAATATCAGAATTGGAATCTCGATAAAATAATACATCAATGAAAGGTTAGTTCAATAACTTCAATGATTTTTTCTTCGAGGAAAGACAACAAGACCCATCTTTCTTGAAAATGGAAGAACAGGTTCCTCTATTAAAAATACATACGGTTATGGAAAAAGAAATATGACTGAAATCAACATATTGATTTGTTTTCGTAATTTGTTTGAACCATATGCACCCCCTCCCTCGCCCAAGGATAAAAGCGTGACGAAAGGGACAGATTACCTATCAGCTTCAAAGGTTGAGGGTCCTACTGGAAGATCTAGGCATATATCCGGCTTAATTAATATTACGATCCCTCAACATTTTATGCAAGGGGAGAAATCAAATGTCTCAAATCCTACTCCAATGAGGGTGGAAAATAGGAAGACTTGCCTCCGCCAACATCACCATTTAATATGTCTTGACTGGAGAAGCTCTCGTTACGAGAGAAGTGGGGTCTTCTTCCCGCGAGAGGAAAGAGATGAAGATCGAGACTAGAAGACTCTTCCTCTCAGAAAAGCCTACATCTTCTAAAGGTAGTACATTCCGAAGGCTAAGGTGGGGAGAGGTCAGTGGCGTAGAGGTGAGCTGAGAGAAGAGTGGAAAGGGGAAGTATGAGATACTTGACAATACTTTGAGTCAACTACCCGCCCGATTTACCAACGGATCTTTTGGTTGCTTTTGACGGATTGCTTACTACTAGGTTGGATTGGATGTCAACATGTGAAGACATCATTTGTGACTATTGGACAAATGTCCTCTTTCATTTTCTTCTTGTTCTTTGCCATCACACCTATTCTAGGACAAGTTGGAAGAGGAATTCCAAATTCTTACATGGAAAGAAGAGAAAAATGAAGGAACGACCCCTAATTTAATGACGGGGAGGTGAAGACTATTACACCAATAATTGGCAAGCATTTGACTTTTCGACCTTGTTGATATGGATATGGAAAAATGCACATGGTCCGAAAGAGTTTAAGTCAAAGTAGCCATGTCCACTAGTTCAAATTCAAGTTTCAGAAGTCCCAAAGGAAAACTACATAGCCTAATTCCGTGACTCACAAAGCAGAAAGGCACGAGGTTGTTATTTACGGTCGACAAATCTTTTGAACAGAAAGATGGGACTTGGAATATGGTCTGAATAAACTCACATCACACGTTCGCTTGGGATTTTTTAGCTACTGAAGTCGCCCAAGAGGACCCCCAAGTTGACGCTCAGCATTCTCCCAAAACAACTAGCCCCATTTCTTTCCGTAAGGGGCTTTTCTTTGGCGGATCGGTCGCCTTTGGTAATTTTAGGGGCAAGATCGTTCCCATATTGAAGAAGAAAAAGAAAAGGGCTATAAGTGGACTGTTTGCTATTGCGAGGAGGGTTGCTCGTATTTTGATCACTAGGCTTCTCCTTCACTCCCTGGTCGGCTCCCGGAGTCCTACCATATTAGGACCATATATAAGTCTACACACGTCCCGCTTCGCCGAATGCAAGTCAATCAACTACTTTGCTTTGCTTCATAGTTACTACACTCTCTTGTTCCATGCTTGACTAATGGGGGAGGGCCTCGTAGTTACTACTAAACGAGCATCCAAGTGAATTGAGCGAGCAAGTCAAATAATATATATAGTTCTTCTATTAGGGGTACGATGGCCTCAAATTTCAGCGAAATTCGGTCAAATTTCTGTCGAATATTGATATCCAGTCGAAATCGAAATTCAACCGAAATGATCGAAACATGGGGGTCCTAGTACAAAAAAATGATCGAAATGACCTAAATTCCGGTCGAAATTCCATCGAAATTTTGTTTTGGTCGATATCAAAATGGTGACCGAAACCGACATTTAGGGCCTTGGGTACGAGAGTCCTGGAGGCTAGGAGTCGGAGGATGGAGGGAGATGAAGGTGAGTGAGAGAGACATGCAAGTATATTTTCTTATTTTTCTGCACTTGTTCAAGGTATTTTGGTTGAATGCACCATTCAAAACTTGTTTGTGTTCTTCCCACTGTCAATTCGAGGTATATAAGCATTGATTTCAAATTCAAAGGTCTATCATACTTTGGAAACTTTACGTAAGGTGGAGTTTGGTTTTTGGAGGGTGAGTGGAAAATTTAAAGTTGACAAATAAGTCAACCTTACCGACAGTTTGCATGTTTCATATATAGAATTTTTGAAAAAAAGACTTTCTTCCAAATGAAAGAAGGCTACTTAGCCTCATTACATAGAGTGGGTAGGGTTATGGTTAACACAAATGAATGCCAAATACACAAGTACCCCCAAAGGGACTACAACAACAACAAAGCCTTGTCCCACACTAGGTAGGGTCGGCTACATGGATTTTTTGACTCCATTGGGATCTATTTTGGGTCATTCTCAGGTTTAGATCCAAATAACTGAGATCCCTTCGACTAGGTTCCTTCCAATACTTGTTAGGCCTTCCTTGCCCTCTCCTAACATGTTCAACATCCCTAATCTCACACCTTCTAACCGGTGCATCACAAAGGGTTTACACAAACACAAATCCTAATGCTCACACGACCCATCAAAACGTATAGTACACGTCCTATTTGCAATTTCCCCACTCACCTGACTCATAATAGGCAATCTGGGATCAAACATGCAACTCCAGTACGTAATAGATGGATCTTCTACATGATCCAATTACCAAATTGACTCAACTCCACGCTATTCGCAACAAATGCAAGCAGTGAAAATTCATTTGCTAGTTCTCCTGATTTCCTTATAATGATGCAAATTTCATTGAATTGTGTTACCGACAATCCACGCAGGTGTCCTAATACGCATCTTGAGGGTTTTCTGTCTGGTAAGTTTCCTACGATGAGTCCATCGAAAGAGTACAAGGACACCTTGGTCAGAGGACTTGTTGAGGGCAATCAACTTTCCAAAGAGGAAGCAGTGGATTACATCAACAGGGCTAGACTGAGCCGCAGTTAACTTAATTTAGTTGGCTCATATTTATCCAAGATTTTGTTGAGCAATGTCGTCTGCCAACCATGATGATCATTATATACCAGAAAATAGCTGCAGGCTGGAGCGCAAGTTGCAGTGTGTATTTACGCGGAGTTGTAACTGTCTGCCCTCCTATTTGATGTATAGCGATGCCGTTTGATTCCTAGTGTGTTTGGAGGAGTTTGATTGTTTTTGATTTCTTGGGAGGTGTTTGACAGTACACCTAACCGTACCGGGCGATGCTATTAATTTGCTGACAATTGCAGAATGCTTGCTGCGATTTCCGCTATAACCTAGATTCCATTCTTACTCGAGCTTTGATATCACCATGTTTGTAATTTTGGTGTATGTCGGCTTACTAAAGTCATATTTCTACTCTGGTTCGTAAGTCACTTCCTTTCTGATTGGCCCCTGGAGACGAAAATGATGGCGGAGATCTTTCCTATTCCTAATAAGCCTGCACCTGGATTGAACCAGAATACTTTGACTACATTCCAAAATTTCACACCTCCCGCTCCAACTTTGATCACTTGCCTAAGGCTGTCATCGGTTGGCAGAGCATTTGAAATTTTGGGAGAATCATAGTTCAGGCACGTTGGAAAGCTTATTTATTCTTTTTGAGCCTTTTTGGCACTAACATTGATGAAAATTGTTGCCGGATTTTGAATGCCTTATTTAATTCTCTTTTAAACTGGTTCATTTAAACTTATGGGGAAATCAATTGTCATGATGTAATAATGTAGGGATGGATGTTTGGTCGCGGCAAGTTTTGGCTAAATTTTTAAGGATATGTTTCGATTTATATGGCCATGCGGTGACGTTGATTGTGAAAAATTGTGTGTTCGAATAAACTGGCGAAGCCTTCTCCACTATAAGTAGGGTCGGTTACATGGATTCTTGCTCAAATCCATGTTGAAAGATTCGACTATTTTTTTATGTTGGTTAAGGTATGAAGTGTCTATCCTAGTAGTGTAGGAAATAGTCATCAAACAAAGTTAGGATTTGTCTATTTTCCTTGGACAAGTCCTAAGGTTGACCTCTTCTCGAGGATGCAATTTCAAACAAGATCAATGTACGTACAGGGAAAACAATTCTTTCGATATCCTGGGATTTTGTGGTTTTGATTTTTTCTATTTTCGTTTTAATTTTGTTTTTGAAGCTAAATGGAGTAATTATGAAAATTTGAAATATGGACATACAATATAAGGCGGTGATATGTATACTTGTATGGAAATACATAGATAAAAATTGATTTTTTTTGTATTTTTAATATTTTAAAACTACGTTTATAATTTTGTTTATTTTGACATTAAGTAATAGGGGGATTTTAAAATCGATATTATTTTAAAGCAAACAATGTTTATAGAAAGTAGGTCTAAAATACATTTAAAGTATTGAAATGGATGATTTTTAAAACATTATCCTGGGGTAGTTAGCCTATTTGTCTATAGTTTTTTTGATTTTATACGAAGTTTACAAGCTTTTTTATTATTTCTATTGGTTTTTAAAGGACTAGATGCATTGCTTTTAATGTTTTTCAAATGGACGATACACAATGCAAAGTAAACAAAACGTGATTTTTGGAGAATATTCTTAAATATTTTTCTACTTTTAATGTATTTTCTAGATAGAAAATGCATTTAGGGATTTTAATTTTAATAAATAGCGAACATAAATCAAAGTTCAAGATAAAATTGTCACTGCATGCATGTGAAGTGAATGAGGAAATTTTCAGAAGGAATAACATTATAACAAGAGCTTAAATTAACCCAACTAGTTAAATCACTGATTAATACAATGAGCAACAAGTCCATAGTCAAAGCAGATGGGTGGGTTCGAGGGGTTAAGATGTGCAAATAACATGCATGAATCAAAATGGAAAACTATACTTAGGATGAATCATATCCTCTAAGTATAGCAACGAATGACTTGAAGTTCATTTTCTAGACCCCATGCATATAATCCACTATGGATGAGAATGTACCATGCTCGAGATAAGGCTTCAGTACATGTCTGTTTATTACGAAAGGTTGTGTCGGCTGATAAACTAGATATCACTATCCTTCCATTGTTACACACATGCTTCACTACCAACAACCTGGTCCACTTACTCTTCAGCTTTCTAAAAATAGTTTTACATTTGCATCAACTTCTGATCCAGTTCGAAAGTCTTTCGGCGGACTTGCTTGTCATGCCAATTTTTGACTTTCTCCTTGTACATTAGGATGTCGTCATATGCATAGTCGCAAAATTCAAGGAGTCTGTTCAGACCAACTTTTTAATTCTCGTCGGCTTTCTTGGAATCCAATTTACAAACATTAATTGCCCATAAAGAGTTGTGACTTAATTCCACTGACAAATGATATGGTTTGCCGTAGACTAGGCAGTGGGGAGACATTCCCAAAGTTGACTTATACGCGATCCGATAGGCCCAAAGAACCGAGTCAAGCAATTGAAACTGATTATTTCTGTCGGGACGTAAAAGCTTTTGAAGAATTTTCTTAATCTCCCTATTTGAACATTCTGCCAGGTCATTGGATTGTGGGTGGTATGGAGAAGTGACTCGATGTTCAATGCGGTATTCTTGAGTTAGCTTATTCACTTCTTTATTGATGAAATGACTACCGCCATCTGATATCATAATTTTGGAGATCCTAAACCTTGCAGTGATATGTTCTTTAAAGAACCGACAAACAAAGCATATTCGAAGTATAACAGTGATGAATAGGATGATTGAGCAAACGAAAGAATAGAAAAAGAGAAAAAGAAATGAAAAGAAGAAAATGAAATGACATTTTTGGTTTCGTATGTGTCTGTCTTCTTTGTATATGACCTGAACTGAGTCAACAATGTACATGAAAGTGTCATGCTCAAGATATGGTTTTAATAGATGTCAGTTGACTACAAAAGGTTGTGTGTCAGAAGACAAACCGGATATGGCAATGCTACCGTTGTCACGTATATTTTTCACTATGAATGGTCCTGACCACTTGCTTTTCAATGGCATCGAACAACTACACTTTTTGATTCGGTTCAAAGGCCTTTTGTCTGATATGTTTATCATACCATCGCTTAACATTTTCTTTGTACACGAGGTTGTTTTCATATATCGAGCATCTGAATTCCAACAATTGATTCAGTTCCAGTTTTCTGTTTTTCCCAGCTTGCTCTCTATCCAGATTGCATCATGGAAGGACATATCGATATCGGTATAGGTACCACGTCGATACCGATGTATCGTCGATATATCGACGATATATCGACCCATATCGCCGACATCGGACCGAGATTGTGCATTTTTGGCCTGTCGATACCCGATATCGACCATATCCCTTGTTTGAACACATGACCAAGCCACTAGTCTGCGGGTGGTATGGAGATGGACACAATCACAGGGGCGGAGCCAAGAATTTTCTATTGGAGGGGCCATAGAGAGAATTGTTGTTGTATGGGTATTCATAGGCTAATTTTGTTGTAGCGATATATGAGTATTTGTGCGGTACTTAACAATTAGAGATAATTATGTAGACTATAGATAAAAAACCTTCTACAATAATAAATATTTACATAAAAATCCATGTAATGTAATACTATATGAGTTTATGTCAACCTCAAAGTTGAGGTTAATTACATTTTTAAGAGAGGACTTTTTTATTTCAGACACATGATACCTCCAGTTCATAAAAATCATTTAAATAAAAACTTTATTATGTATTTTTTATAGTTATACTGTAATGGTTAGTAAATTATAAGTGTTCTACTATTACTCCATGTTATTAATAAATTCTATTCTATGTGGAAAGATGGTAAGACATTGCTTTTATGATTATGAATCGATTCAATTGGCAAATTTATGATATATCGTTCTTTGGATTGTAAATGTAGTAGTTTTGTTCGAAATTATGACAATGGTAAAATATGTTGTAAGAGATGTAGTAGAGGTTGAGAATGAAGAAAACAATAAATACTTTTTTGGATTTTATCCTATTCACATCTAGTCCTAATATTTAATGATTTCCTCGTGATTAATTTATAAAACAATAAAATACCTCCTAATATTTTAAGATAAATATCAATCTTACTTACAATTTATCATAAAATGAAGAAGGATATATAAATGATATTGTATTTTTGAGGATGTCTATTGAAAATTATACAAATCTAACGATAGTCCACCAATTTCATGTTATATTGACAAAGAACTTTTGTGAACCACGACAATTTGAATCTTATGTTCTTTATTTAAGTGTAAATTATAATAAAATAATAGACAATTTAAAGATGCATCAATCGATACTGCGCCCTTGTATGCATCTTGCGTAGATGGAGTAGCTGGAGAAGGAACTACGGGATCTAGACAACTTCATTCATGGAGGTGTATCGACAGAGATCTTGTGTCAGTTTGGAGATGGTGAGGGAATCCCCGTCTTACTGAATTGTTGAAATTTTACATTGTTGTAAATCGTGATGTTGATCCCTTGTTCATATATAATTTCAACTTCTGGAGATCTATGCAACATTACAACAAAATTGACCTAAGGTAACAAATAATTTGAATATTTGTTATCTTATCTTCCGATCTTAAATATATATCAGTGAGTATTATTCGTTGTAGAATTAACTTTTCTTCTTCAATTAGCAACAAATGTCATATTCGTTGCTAGAGCTTCACATAACAACGATTTATCCATTGACTTATTTTGTTGAAATTCTTATTAATTGATGCTAAATTTGACAACGGTTAGAAGAAAAAATCAATGGCTAACATTTTAATATGATTCATTGCAAGGAATATAACATTGAATTGGACATTCATTGTAATTTTAAAAATAAAGTAATTGATAATATTCATTATTATATATTTAACTATAGATAAAATCACAACGAATAAAAAGTATTCATTCTCTTAGGTCAAAATTGTTGTAGTGAGGATGGAAGTTGCATCCTTAAGGATTCAAGATGGAATTTAAAAAAGGGATAGTGTAATGGGTCGAGGGACCTTTACTATCATTTATAAGAGAAACAATATAAAAGAAGTTTGGCTACATGATTGGGGGAAGTTTTAGATACGGGTTTTGGAACATGGCCTTAAATGTCGATTTCGATCACCATCACAGTGATCGATTAAAACAAAATTTCAGTCAGAATTTGTACTATGGTTCCCCATTTTGCTGAAATTCTGATCATTTCAATTGAATTTCAGTGAACTATCGAAATCAACATTCATTCGAAATTCCATCAAATTTTGGTAAAATTTGAAGCTATGATTTGAAGAACCATATATATGCATGCTATTTAAATTTTTGGGAGGGGGACCATGGCCCATACCCGCCCCCTTTCCCTTCGCCGATGGACACGATGTTATATGTCGTACTCCTTGGCCATTTTCTTGACCTCTGTAAATGGCGTCCCCCATCTGATATTAGTATCTTTGGAATACGAACCTTGAAATGATGTTATCCTTGAGGAACTGACATAATGTGCGGTTGTCTGCAGCTCGAGCGGGGATGGCCTCCACCCATTGACTTACATAATCGACATCCATCAAAATGTATTCATAGCCCTGACTATTCGGAAATGGACCCACGGAATCAATCCCCATGTATCAAAGATATCTGAAATTCGAATATACTTGGGTGGCATGGTGTCTCGAGAATTGATGGGCTGCTCATTTTCGAGCAGTCAGTACATCCTTTAACGTAATCAATAGCATCTTTGAAAAGAGTCGGTCACCAGAGGTCGCATTTAAGAACTTTTTCCGCTGTCCTCTTTCCAGAATGGTGTCCACCAGATTCTAACTTATGGTAGTGGTTCAAGATACTCATATGCTCCTCAGGAATGCATCTTCGCCAGATGTAATCTGTGTTGGGCGTGTGAGCTCACAACGAGCCATTATGCAATAAATGTTATTGCAATTCATTCCTTAATCTGAAATAAAGAATAACAAATTTGAATAATAACCCCCTTAGTACAAATAGGGTTATGTACCATGGCCATTTTAATAATCATACAACTGTTAATTCAATATTTGAATCATAGAGGCTGGTACTTGATGGTATCTAAAGAGCTAGATTGGGGACTCATCTAGCACCATCAAATGATTGTTAAGAAAGGATCTCCAGCCTGAGAAGAAGATAAAAATTCTTCTCTGAAAGCTGATATCTAATCGACCTCTTGATGCATGTACTTTGAATATGAATAGAGATTCGTAGGTGTTAGATAAGTTAGGTCAAAGAGCTGACTTAAGGAGATCGAGATAACCAAGACCTATGTCGTATACTATCACGATATAGGCTCGCATCCTCTGACTGGAGACAGATGTGTTACTATATGTCTAAGTATATACATTTGGCATATTGATAGGTTGATGACTATTCAAGGTCTATGCACTGGCGAGCTGGTATGCATACAAGGGTATATGAGTAATACAATCCCTCAAATGGATCATACGGGTTCATTACTGAACCAAAAGATATGAGCTTACTCATGAGATTGGGATCAAATTCCGTGCACGGTCATCTCGCTTTGGAAGCTTGACTGAATTTGAATGTATGATATATACTTTTGGAAAGTATATGATCAATACCTAGGTATGATATATGTGTTTAGAAAGTATATGATCGATACCAAATTCCAATGATCAAACGAGAAACTTAATTATAAAACTCTGAAGGAGACAGTTCAAATGTTATCTAAAACTTTTGGTTTATTCTAGATCTTCCAGTATGCAGGATGTAAGAGTATTAATAATACTCGAGGTTGATGTTATCTTAAATGATTGTATAACCATGACACTTCCATTTGAAGGGAGTGATGAAACATGTTTGGATTTTAGTGATTCCTCTCAATAGAGATGTAATCTGATCTTAGTCCAATGTTAGATATTGACTTGAATACATTTGGATACAATGAGAAGATTAGATTTATGGCTTTGATTTAATCAAACATATATGAGAGGTTCCTAGATCTGAATTTGAGATAAGGTCTCACTATACGTGGAATGTACAATCGACCTATCCTTATCTTCAAGTATCCATGGTGAGAGCACATTATTCTTGAAGGAGTTCGAGAACAATTTGATAGTTGATAATGTAATTGAGCATTGAGAAAAAAATGATGATTAAATAGATTTAATTATTATGAACATGATCTATTCATATTATTTGGACACATGAGAATGAAGATGCAAGATACTTAAATATGATTTAATTATCAAGGATATGCATGATGTAGATATCACTATCTATATTAATCATATACATTATTATGTGATTTATAATACATTAGAGAGAGTTAATTGTAATTGGTATTTACGAATTAAATGTTGAGGTGAATTGGATTAACATTGGATAATTAAATGTAAATGCAATTTATATTTTATTTTGGATATGTGAATATGATTCACAATTTATCAACGACATGATTGAAATTATCACACAATAATTTGGAATTATTTTTGTTAATAATTATGCGTTGCACATTTGAAATCTTTGAGAGATATGAGATCTCACCAATTAGGAAAAGGAGAGCCACCTTCTCCTTTTCTAGGGTGGACGGTCGTGGAGTCATACTCCATGTATGGTCGTACACTCTATAAAGGGAAGAAAGCTTGTCTTATTTACTTTATTTCCACATCAAATTGAATTGAAATAAATTGAATGTGTTGTAAATTATTTGGAAAAAATTTAATTTATGTTAAATTTATTATTTGTTCTTGAATGGTCCAAGATAGATATCTGAATGGAGGCGAAGGATCTATGTAGCCGACCCTACTTAATTGTGGGAAAAGGCTTTGTTGTTGTTGTTTTTATTATCTGTTCTTGCAAATTTATGCAACAAATTATGATCATTGTTTGAAAGAACAAATCAATCTAAACTATTGGATTTGTGAGCACATGGATTGACCATGGACATTTAATTTAATATAAAAGGGATGGTAGCCCTAGCCTTTTCTACTACATGAATTACAACAACAAATCTCTCTCTCTCTCACTCACTCTCCATATTTCCCATACACACGGACTCTATGTCTCAATAATTGGCCGTCCATATTGTTGACCTAGAGAATCTTGTAGTCGTTGCAAAACATTATTATGTTGTCTATTGATTACTCGTGAATCTCCTCCATCTTTGATGCTTCTTTCTCGTGAAGAAGGCGTCGAATTTCATGAGAGTAAATCAGGAGACTCCTCGCTCGGATCATCAACTTGGATTGTGGGAAGCATACTTCTCATCCTTGTGCCCGTAAGTGTGACCTTCGTTAGATCGGATTTGAGAACAAGAAGCCTCTTCATTTAGAGAAACAATAAAAAACACGCTTCAAGAGGTAATCATTTTATTTGTTTGTGTTGTTCATGAAATGATTTAAGAAGTGTTCTCGAATCATGTCATTTCATTTATTTAAAAAAAATTAAATTTTGCTGTCCCATACAACTAGTATGACTGGTTACCCTAGTCGTATGTGATGCGACCTACATACTTCTGTGATGCACTAAGGCCCAAACCCTAGCCTTCAATCTGTACCTTCATGAAATAAGTAAGGATCCTCCCACTGGTAAAAATGTATATCGTACATGAATTTGTCCACTTTCATCTTTGGCCACTCCCATGGAATTTTCTTGAATACATGGCAGTTAACGATATTGGCATACCAGAGGAGCGGGATGATTGATAGTATGGCTTCATCTGGGAAAGTACTTGTGATGGAAATTATAAGCTTCTCAAGAGTATCTGCTTCTGTAATTCTGGAAAGATGATCTGCCACTGTATTTTTAACTCCAGGTTTATCTCGTATTTTCAAGGTTAAATTCGTGTAGTAGAAATATCTAGCGAAGTAGGAGTGACTTTAAAGTCCTTGCTTTGTAGGTATCAGATGGCAGAGTGGTCAGTGTATACAATCACCTTTTAGTCGGGTAAGTGTGTCCTGAATTTTTGTAGTGCAAAAACTATGGCTAGCCGCTCTTTCTCTATCACAATGTAATTCCTCTGGACTTCGTCTAGAGTTCTACTTTTGTAGTGAATAGCAAATAAACGCCCATCCCATTGCTTTCCCAACACAATCCCAATAGCATAATCTGATGCATCCGTCATGATCTCAGATGGAAGAGACCAATCTGGTGGTTGTAGTATAGGAGCATGGGTGATAATTTCCTTCAATTGATGAAAGGCATGGAGTAATCTGTCATAAACAATAAACTCAGTATCCTTGTCTAAGAGTTTTGTCAACGGTCTGAAAATCCTGTTGAAATCTTTGATAAACCTTTGGTAAAAACCCACATGCCCTAAAATTATCGGACTTGTTTCAATCAACCACATACTCTGGTTGAAATCTCATTTCCTTTGTCGTTCGTTACAATGGTGGTCCCTGATTTTTTAGGGATAACATGCAATGAACTTACCCATTTTGAATTGGAGATGGGATAGATAAATCCTGCATCGTACCATTTCGTGATTTCTTTCATCATGACCTCTCGGAGGTTTGGGTTCAGCCTATGCTGAAACTCATGGGAAGGCCTACAACCATCTTCCAAATAAATGTGGTGCGAGCACACTTAAGGGTCTATCCCATGGAGATCCAAAAATTTCCAACCAATTGTCTTGTAGATTCTTTCTAGAATCTTGAGTAAACGAGATTCTTGATCCATGGTCAACTGAGAATCTATAATTATCAGGAACATATTTTCCTCATCTGCAAGGAAGGCGTACTCAATCGATGAAGGTAAAGGCTTTAACTATGGTAGGGATGGATTAAACTCTGTGGAAACTTTAGCAACTGTGAGTGGTGCAAGATTTATCAACTATTTTGGACATGTAAATCCACTGCAAGCCATTATGCAATAAATATCATTGCAAATTATTCCTTAATATGAAATGAAGAATAACTAATTCACATTATAGGTTCCTTAGTACATTTAAGGTTATGTACCATGGCCATCTTAATGATCATACAACTATTGATTCGAATGTTGAATCATAGAGGCTGGTGCTTGGATGATATCTAAAGAGTTAGATTGAGGACTCATTAAGCACCGTCAAGCGATTGTTAAGAGATGATCTCCATCCTGAGAATAAGATGGTAATTCTTCTCCGAAGGATGATATCTAACCGACCTCTTGATGCATGTCCTCTGCATAGGAAGAGATTCAGAGATGTTGGATAAGTTAGATCAAAGAGTTGACTTAACGAGATCGAGAAAGCCTATGTCATATACTGTCACGATATAGGTACGCATCCTCTAACCGGAGAAAGATGTATTACTATATGTCTAAGTATGTACATTTGGCATACTGATAGGTTGATGGCCTAATCAAGGTTTATACACTGATGAGCTGGTGTGCATATGAGGGCATATGAGTAATACGATCTCTCAAAGGGATCATACATGTTCATTATTGAATCAGAAGACATGAGCTCAATCATGATATATTGGGATCAAATTCCATTCACGATCGTCTCGTTTTAGAAGTTTGACTAAATTTGTAGGTTTGATATATGCTTTTGGAAAGTATATGATCAATACCTAGGTATGATATATGCTTTTGGAAAGTATATGATCGATACCAACTCTTAATGATTAAATGAGAAAATTAAAGATAAAACCATGGATAAGACAATGAAAAATTGATCTAAATCTTCGAGTTTATTCTAGGTCTTACAATATGTAGGATGTACATGTATTAGGAATACTCAAGGGTGATGTGATCGTACATGATTGTATAATCGTGACGCTTCCATTTCGAGGGAGTGATGAAACACGTTTGGATTTTAGTGACTCCTCTCAATAGATAAGTAATATGATCTTAATCTAAATGTTGGACATTGATTTGAATGCAATTCAGATGCAATATGAAGATTAGATTTAAAGATTTGATTCAATCAAACATATTGGAGAGGTCTCCTTGACCTGGATTTGACATAAGATCTCAATATTTAAGTTACTATACATGGAACGTAAAATCGTCGTGTCCTTATCTCTAAGTATCCATAGAGAAAGTGCATTATTCTTGAAAGAGTTCAGGGATTTCATTGTTGATAATGTATCTGAGCATTGAGGAAAAATTGATAACTAAATGTGATTTAATTATTATGAATAATATGAATATGATTCATATTATTTAGACATATGAGAAGAGTTATCTAAGATAATCAAATGTGATTTAATTATCAAAGATGTGAATAATGTGAATGTGAATTATATTATTTGGGCATTGAGAATGGACATTCAAAATAATTAAATATGATTTCATTGTCAAGAATGTGAATAATGTGAATATCATTATCCATATTAATCATATATATTATAAGTATGGCTTATAATATATTATAGAGAGTTAATTGTAAATAAAATTTATGAATTAAATGATAAGGTGAATTGTATTCACATTGTACAATTAATTGTATATGTAATTTACATTTTATTGGGTGGTTGAATTTGATTTATAATTATCAATGGTTTTATTTACAACTAATATAAATAATTTACAATAATTATTTGGTGATATTTTGTTGACAAAATATTCCTTGAAATAAGACTTAATGTAATGAGATCACACTAGGATTGGAGAGATATCTTCTCTCTCCAATTAAAGTGGTCGTCCACCATATATAAGGGGAAGGAGGCTATCTCCTTACCCTTTACATGGGGGGAGACTCTCGTCATATTTCATTTGGAAGATTTTTTTATTTATTGGAATCTAAATATGTTATGATTATTTACAACATATTTTTTTTGAAATTAATTAATTGCTATTGTGAATTTTTACAAGAAAATCTCAACCATTGATTTAAATTAGGAGAGCATCTCCACCTTCCAATTTAATATAAAAGAGGGTAGTCCTAGCCTTTTCTTTTACACATTAAGAAGACAACAACTCTCTCTCCCTCATTCTCTTGGTCGTCCCCTCTCTCTCAACATGTGGTCGTTCATATATTGACCTAGAGAACATCGCCATCGTCGCCTTGCCGTTGTGCTGCCGTACTGGCTGCTCATGGATCTCCATCTTATTCGATGCACTCCACTCATGAAGAAGGCGTCGTATTTCATGAGACAAAATCATGAGATTTCTAGATTGGATCACCAACTTGGATTGCGGGAAGCATGCATCTCATCCACGCGCATGCAAGTATGACCTTCGTTGGATTAGACTTGAGATATGAGAATCTCTTTAGAGATTGAAGATAGCAACCATGCTTCAAGAGGTATTCCTTTGAACCCATTTATAATCTTGATGAAACAATTTGAGAAGTGTTCTCGAATCATGTGGTTTCATCATTAGAAAAATTTTAAATTTCATTGCCCCAAGCAACTAGTATGAGTAGTCATTATCGATTGCATATGACGAAATCTTCACGCTTCTGTGATGTGCTTAAGGTTTTCTTCATAAACTTCAAGTGGTATCAGAGCCATGTTAGGTCTTGGATGAGATCAAAAGCCCAAGGTAAACAAGGTTCATGTTTTAGATGCGCGTGAATCATTGTTTTTGCATTGGATGCAATATTCGAATTGGTTCTTTGCTAAAATAAAACCTTTTATTTGTGCATTGTTTGGACGTATTTTTTGGTTACTAAAATGTATGTATAATTTCTAAATATATCCCAAAAACAATAACCTTTTATTGGTATCAAAGGTGCATGAATATGACTCGGCAAGATCCTGTCGCGATATTGTTTTTGCATGTATTCATGGATTTGTAAGAAATTATTTTTCTTAATGTTTTATCATCATGAAACATGAAATAAAACTTGTATTTAGTATACAATCAAACCAATAAACCACTCGAATTTATTTCACATGATTTTGACTCTGTCTTCTCTAGATATTCCATATTTAGTAGCGATGGGTCGGAAGATGATTAGATCATCAATTCTTCTTTCTTAAGGTGTTTATTATTCAATGGAAATAATGGAAATTA
The DNA here is from genome assembly GCA_037367405.1 of Ottelia alismoides. Lineage (NCBI taxonomy): Eukaryota > Viridiplantae > Streptophyta > Magnoliopsida > Alismatales > Hydrocharitaceae > Ottelia > Ottelia alismoides. The sequence continues at coordinate 251,415 of JAZKJV010005020.1, forward strand.
TGAATTTGCATTGATTAATCATGATGTCAAATAATTATAAAAATAATTGATTAATCATTATAGGTCATTGAACGAATGTTTCATGTAAATCCTAGTTTATTCTACAATAGTTATAGGACAACTTTTACATGCAAAACCAATAATTTGCTTGATATGACTAGAAATTTAGGATCCTTAAAATTGTTTTAAAGATGCCTAAATCTTTGAATGATTATTATATATAGTATAATGATGGTCATCAAAGTTGATTGATAAAATTGCAAGTACATTGGCTCTCAATCGGAATAGTGAAGGTATCTAGTCCAGGTATGTTGATGTGGTTCCCATAATTAGCACCTTACATGTCTAGGAATGCTCCCTCCCAACATAACTCGAGTATACTGGTCGGATCTGTTTTTGAGGAAAGAATAATACAAGTAAGTTAAGTTGTTCTCTTATTATTAAAATATAAAATCATACTTACTTGCGAGGGTGTATACTATATAGTAATATCAAGCAAACCCTAATTGTTTGTTGGTTGGATTGGATTTAATTAATTTAATGTGACTAAATTAATTAGATACAAGTAAAATAAACACTATATTATGAATAGAGGTATAATTCCCTTGGAAGAATTGATTATGTGAATATGCTTCATAATAATTAATTAAAATTTGAATAGGATAAGGAGGATCACATAAGTAACATCCATAGTCTCCCGTCAAAGTGAAGGGTCTTGTTACCATGGAACGTATGTAGGAGACACATGTCCGGAGTGATAGCTCCAGCATATAAGCACACATGGATCAGGTTCTTTTCTTATCGAAAGAGTAAGGCCGTATTCGTAGTGACCTCAATCTCGACTCCTCACATTATCGAGGTGATATTGTATTGCGCATAGCGAGTGCTATTCCTGTTGACGGTTGGTTCATTTATCACTAAGTCAACATCACCTTAGGGGTGATGGGCTCAGGTGTTAAAGACTGTATTGGGAAATGTAAGTTGGACTTGCAAGGTGGAATTAGTTCCCGCTTCTTTTTATCTGAGTTACAAGTTCTTATATTATTGGGATGTAACAAAGGTAAGAAGAATATCCCAAATCTTGTTTGAGATATAATGGTAAGTATATCTCTTACTTTGAAAGTTAATAAGGGAATGGACTTTTAGAGTTGACAAGGAAAGACAACCTTGATGTAAAATCCTTAATGAAAGTAAAATATGTATTTATGCAAATATTTCTTATTCCAGATAACCTATATTAATCTAACTCAAAACTATACTCAATGATAACTAGTAAAATATCACGAATTGGATCAGTGATCAAGATATTGTACTTGTAATGGACACATAATGTATGTGGTTGCAATGTGCTAGTTTCCTCGTAATAATAAGGAGTGTCAATTAAATAGACAATGGTACAACAACCTATGGTTTCTATATGTCTATAGTCTTGATGTTTCACTGAATGTGCTTTGGAAGTATCATGTCGATGATGATCTTAATTATCGAAAATCTTTATAAAACCTAAGACGATGTTTTGGAAAACATATGTGCTCACAACATTTAATCATGATTGACATGGCTCACTGCATTATGTAGAATGGTAGCTTGATAAGAGATGTACTCAAAATGTTTGAGTATCTTCCTGAACCAAAGTCTTTAAGAGTTTAGATGGATGTAGATAAGATGAGTGTCATCATTCTATTGTCTATACTCAAGTCATTCATGAAACTTCATATTATTCATATTGTATGAATTGAATGGAGCATGTATAAACGTTGAAATACTCTTATATTGAAATCTTTTGAGTTCAACATACCTTTGTCTTAAGCAATGGTTGTTTATAGATGACGGAAGTGTAGTGGAAGCTGTTAGACATGTGAGCTCCGGACGAACCATTCTTACAATAAATGTTATTGTAATATATATATGTTTATCAATAAAAGTTATTGATGTTTCACTCCCTTTCTGAAATTAAATGAATGAATGCGCTATAAGGTCCCTCTGTACAATTCGGGTTATGTACCATCGCCATCTTGATAATCATATAGATGTTGATTCATTAAATGAATCATAGAGGCTGGTGTATGAATGAATATATAAAGAGTTAGATAGGGGACTCATCAAGCACCGTCAAATGATCATTAAGAGATGATCTCCAGCCTGAGTAGGAGATGGAAATCCTTTCTCACATAGGCTGATATCTGACCGAACTCTTGATGCAGGTCCTCTGCATGTGAATAGTGATTCGGAGGTGTTAGATTAGTTAGGTCAATGGGTTGACTTAACGAGATCGAGATAACCTAAGTCCTATGTTGAATGCTATTACAGCATAGGCACGCATCCTCTGACCGGAGACAGATGTCTTACTATATGTCTGAGTGTGTACATTTGGCATACCAATAGTTTGATGACCTAATCAAGGTCTATACACCAGCGCGCTGGTGTGCATGTAAGGGCATATGAGTAATACGATCTCTCAAAGGTATCATACAGGTTCATTTATGAACCGGAAGACATGAGCTCACTCATGAGGTATTGGGACCGATCAAATTCCATGCATGGTCGTCGTGCTTTCGAAGCATGACATGAATTTGAAGGTATGATATACGCTTTGGGAAAGCATATGATCGATACCAATTGCCAGTGACCAAGATTGAGAAACTTAGTGATCAAACCTTGAAGAAGACAGTGTAAAATTGATCTTGATCTTCAGGTTGATCATAGGTCTTCCAGTATGCAGGATGTACAGGTATTAGGAATACCTGATGGTGATGTGATCATAAACGATTGTATAACCATGTCGCTTCCATTCCGAGGGAGTGATAAAACAGGTCTGGATTTTAGTGACTCCTCTCAATAGAGAAGCAATCTGATCTTGGTCCAAGTGTCGGACATTGGTCTGAATGAGATTCCAATTCAATGAGAAGATTAAATTTGCGGTCTGGATTTAATCAAACATCTGTGTGGGGTTCGTAAGATCTGGATTTGAGATGAGATCTCAACATCCAAGTCACTATACATGGAACAATACAATCACCCATTCCTTATCTCTAAGCATCTGCGGAGAAAGCACATTATTCTTGAAGGAGTTCAAGAATAATTCATTTGATGAATTATGCATCCAAGCAACAAGAGGATGATAATTAAATGAGATTTAATTATCATTAATAATATGAATGAGATTCATATTGTGAGAATGATTATGCAAGATAATTAAATGGGATTTGATTATCAAGGATTACAGATTATGGATAGTACTATCCATGATATCTGTGCATATATTGTAAATGTGATTTATAATATATTATAGAGAGAAGCTTTGTAAATAACATTTGTTTATTATTAATGTGAATTGGATTCACATTAAGCAATTAATTAGAAATGTAATTTACAAATTAGTTTGGGTTGTGAATATGATTCACATATTTTTCAATGGCATAATTGAAATATTCACAAATTAATTTGAAATTGATTTGGTGGATAATTTTGTGATGATGGGATTAATGGATAAAAATAAAAAGGAGATAAATCACCACAAATAGGTGGCATCACCTATAGGTGACGCCCCCTATTTTTGGGGGTGATTAATTATCTCCTCCTTTTTTATCTTGTTATCTCTTGATAATTAATTTATGTTAAATTAAATTATGTTGATGATAATACAACATATGTTTGATTTAATATAAATTAATGTTGTTAGTTTTTAGCCAACTACAATCATGGCCGTTGATGGATGCATGGATCAACCTAGCCATTGGATCTATGTATGCCATGGATTGAGATCCATTGGATCCCAAACTAATATATAAGGAGGGTAACCCTAGCCCTTTCAAGGTACATAATCAAGAGTTGTACAAGCCTACTACACACACACACACTCTCTCTCTCTCTCATTCTCGCCTACTCTCTCTCTCTCTCTCCCCCTTCAAGGTGACCGTCCATCTTGTGCATTAAGAAAGAGAGCTTCTTTCCTTCGCCTTCGACTACTCGAGGATCTCCATCTTCTTTGGGACTGTCTACTCTAAAGGAAGACGATGGATTTCGTTGGACGAAATCAGGGGATTCGTAGCTTGGATCTTCATCAAGGATTGCGGGAGGAACGCATCTCATCATCGCGCCTGCAAGTGCCATCTTTGTGGATCGGACTTGAGACATGAGGATCTCTTGCTTTAGAGATCTCGTGATCGCAACCACGCTCGAAGAGGTATTTCTAATACTTTGTGGTTTAATGAAACGATCCAAGAAAAGTTCTTGTGATCATGTGGTTTCATCACTTGATTAAAAAATTTTAATTTCCGCTACATCTTGCGACTAGTGCGACTAGTCGCCTCGATCACATAAGATGCGATCAAGACGCTTCCATGATGCGCTTGAGGATTCTCAATATCCTTCAGAAGCATGGGTCTAACCCAAGTGAGAAGGAAAGTCAAAGAGTTGACTATACTTCTGTAATTTCCACACATGACATCCAAAGAGTTGGATGAATGCCAATACTGCAACAAGTTAATGTATTGATTGTATGACTATCTAGAGTATCTAGGATCTTTAGAGAAGGACTCATATAGTGCATCGTCATATTATACGTCTACATATAATCATTGAAACTGACTACCTTATTGGATAAGATCAAAGTTTAATAATTGTATCTCATTCTTCTAATAACACTTGCAATTGGTAGTACAGGAGAGTCTAATAATTTTCCATACTTACAATTTCCATACATGACATCCAAAGAGTTGGATGAATGCCAATACTGCAACAAGTTAATGTATTGATTGTATGACTATGGTTGAGTATCTTCCAAATTATGTTCCTAATTAGACTAAATTAACATTTACATATGTGAGTTGTTTGTTACACAAATATACACAAACGATCTAGACAAAATAAATCTGCAACAATTACTGTGCAATCCTTATGAATTTTATGCGCATTGATCCATGTACTCGACTTAGCCTTTTTAAGTCATCCAATTATGTAGACATCACGCTAATGACCTTATTTAATAAAAAAATAGTGTCCTTTTTGTCATATTTTGAAAGTAAATAGACGACATTCTTGTAGATTTAAATATTTGGTATTAATTACATATAAGTTTATAACTTTTGATAGTGGTTATTGAAGCTATCAATCATAAAAGTTGATAGTAAAGTATCACAACTAAAAAGTTCATATGAATCACTATTATGTAAAAAAGGAAATGATAGTAAGAGGAATATAATTTCTTAATATGAATAATGGCATAATAACGATAAGTAGAGCTAAGTGCTACACCCAATTGTGGGAGCCATCTCTAGAATCCAGTTATCATAGGCCTAAAGAGAGCCAACACCTTACGGGGGCATACAGTTCAAGGAACCGATTGAGGTGAAAGATAAGTCCTTTATAGTTGTAGCTACACTGTCATGTATGCCATGTTCATGGATCGCTTGTGCCATCGGTAAAACCACCAAAGTCAGCAAAGCCACCAAAGCCGTTTAAGGTTTTAACAATTAAGACAACTTTAATCATTAAACAAATGAAGGGTATGCGTACATTTTATGAAATTGTTAAGGCATATATGTGCAACTACGGCAATGTAGTGGAATTGTGCAAGTGTTACGATTGTAAGGGGCATATGCATAATTATGGAAAATTTTCCATACTTGCAATGTTCCACACTTGGAATTTCTACACGTGACATCCAAAAAGTTGGATGGATGCCAATACTGCAACAAGTTAATGTATTGATTGTACAACTATCTAGAGTATCTAGGATCCTTAGAGAATGACTCATATAGTGCATTGCCATATTATACGTCTACATATAACCATTGAAATTGACTTCCTTATTAGATACGATCAAAGTTTAATAATTATATCTACTTCTTCTAATTTCCACATGTGTGCATTTGATGATCGCAAAATCCGCTTCTTTAATAATGTCGAATTATCGTAGTACAAGAGGTAGATTTGATCATGCAAAGACCACACCTTCGAATATATGGAAATCATGTTACTTGGCAAGCATACCAAGGTCGAATACAGGGACACGGGCACCTACGTCTATTTATAAAAAAATCATCGATTAATTAAAGAGTGATTATTTTCTATATTTAGGCCTTTGTGCAGACGCAATATGCAATATGGATAAAATAATGCAAGTAATGATGCATGTAATTTTTGTTTGTTTTTTCAATGCAATTAAAAGATGATGCACAAAAATAATGCATGATAAAATGCAAAGGACATGCATGCAAAATATTATCAACAAATATTCCCTCTAGATTATGAGCACAAATTATGATTTAATTTCAGAGTTAAATCGAGCGTAAAAATCAAGATCAAGTGTCTATTAATGGCAAGGAATTTTAGAGCAAGAGACAGTGTATGTCATAAAAAATCACAATATTTAATTTAATGTCAAATCAAGAATTTAAACATGCCATTAGATAGAGAATCAAATAAGCTTAAAAACGACACTAAAATCATGAAATTCGGACTTAGAATGCTCGAAATATTAAAGAAATAATGCAAGGGAATAAATGTAATAAAAATACGAGAGAAAATAAATACAAATATTGCAAATAGGTCTCTGAAGGGACCCATTTGCAAATACCAAACCCAGGAGGGGCCCTTCTGTAATTTATCCAATGCGCGTAGGGGCATTCTAGTAATTTCTTAAAGCCGCAAGGGCCTCCTTATAAAATACCCCAGGTACACACATGAGGCATGTGCTTGGCGAACCAAATTTTAATATATGAAAGTTACAGGGTCTTCCACATAATTTACCCATCCCCTTACATTCCACGCACGCGAGGAGCCAGGCTTAGGGGACGGCCTAGGCTCGGGCCATGTGGCATCATCTGGTGCTCCAGTGCTTGGTTCGGGTGGTCCGATCCTGGAGGCTAGGCAAGAAGGCTCGGGTGGACGCGTGGCCTCATCTCGATCGTTTGATCGTGAGGATTGGATGGCACATGCTCGTCGAGTTCCTCTGCCCCGTCGCCTCCTACAACGGACTTGGTGGTGCTCCAGCGAGCCCGATCACGCTCCTCTGCTTTCTATTTGCTTCCCTGATGATCGGAGGAGATTCCAGAAGCATTGGCGAAGAAGCTCTGACGTTGGAGAACATGCAGGGAGGTTCGTGAGTTGTTGTTGATGGTTGCTCGCTGAAACGACAACTCGAGATCAGAGTGGTGGCACGCTTTCCGTCCATTGAGTACCTGCAACGATTAGTCGCAGCCAAAGTGTGCTTGTGAAGTGCGGCAATTGAAGTGGGGGTCCAAGAGGCAGAGAAGGTGGGGACCCAGTTTGGTTCATCTGCCGTGAAGATGGAGGAAAGGGGTGAAGCGGGGAGAGGTCATGATGGAAAGAAGGAGGTGGTTGAGACCCCCATGAAGATCAGGGGGTGTCCTACGGAGGTGCTTGAATGGTCGGGTAGCAATGAGTGTGATCTGGGGTGATGAAATAATTAAGATAAAATGAAGGAAGGAGCATAGATGTATACTTGGAGATCGGAGAAGGTCACCGACGGGCGAAGTCGGCTTGAGCTGAGCTTGCTTGAAGCTCGGGTCATCGTACACGCTAGTCAGCCAATCCAGTGAGCTCGAGTACGTGCCAGAGCGGCGGAGCGTACATGGAGGGTGCCATGGATCTCACCGGGGTATAGGGAAGTCTTTGCCTCGACAACCGTCCTCCGCTATCACCGGAGAGCAGAGGAAGCTGGGCCTCAACCCCTTGGATGGTGGATGATCATAGACAGAGGTGGATGGAGAGGTTTTGTAGGAGAGGTCGAAGGTTACAAAAGGTGTGGCGGAGGGGTTTGCAATGGTTGTCTTGAGGTCAAGGAGTAATAAAGTGGGCCCTTGGGGGTTACACGAGAAAAGTGGGTTTCGTAGCTATGGGGAGGAGCCGTTAGTTTGACGAAAGGTGAATGGTGGCAACTGCTAGAAATGGAAGGGGGCGGTGGAGTCCTGAGGCATAATGCCGTAGGGGCGGAGGCGTTAGGAGGTAGACGACGAGGTCGAATCATTGGATCTTTCGATCCAACGGCTGTAGAGGGGGCGTAAATTAGTGGCGCAAATCAGATCTAGATATATGATCTGGCGGTGAAGACGCGGGAGGAGATGGAGGGTTGATATAGAATTCGGGCGGAATCCAATGGTGGTAAGGGTAGATGTGACGTGGCAGAGTCTCAATCCTTGGATGTAGTGTTAATCACACGACTGAGAAGCAATCGCAAAGGGGCGATCCAGATTAGATTAGAGGAACAGATCTCATGACTGTGGAGCGCGCGGGAAGAGACGGTGGAGATGAAGGCTAGGGCGAAGGGATCCAAGGGCCTAGAACGTGAGCTGGTGGGGAGAGGAGAGTTGGTCGCGTGGCAACTCCAAAGAGAGCCACGTGGCCGCTCCAGGAAAATTAATGAATAAGAAATTAAGAAAAATAAAAAACAATTAGTAGGAAGCAAAATTAGGAAAAATTCAAAACATGAAAGTTGTAGATCTCGATGAGATATACATGTTTCATGTTGAACAAAAAATAAAAAGAGGTCATTTGTACAAAAGTATATTTTTAAGGGCATTTTTAAGAGACAAAAAACTACTTTGGAGTTTTGATAGTTTTTGTATTTTAATTTCTTTTAAAGTCAAGATAAATACAAATGATATTTAATGGGTTTTTAATAAAATATAAAAACCATGAGAAGTATTAGTAATAAAATACAACCATTAAGGTTAGCAAATATAGGTTAATTATACATAAATAGGTTCATTCATAAAGATACGGAATTAATGAAGATTTATCAGAAAGTTCTTATTAATCGAGGATAAAAATAATGGATAATGATGATCCATGAGGGATTCATCATACCCCTATACTTAAACTATGTTCGTACTCGAGTATCTAAAGAATGAAGGAGTCAGATTAATTTCTGACAGTGAAAATTTTGAGCCTCAATTTATCGAAGACCCTTAATTTAAGTGATTCTGAAATTCTGGTCTCAACCATGCTTTAGTCAAAAGGAATCCAACTTCTCAAATTATTAGACTCTCTGTTGTACACAAAATATAAGGATATGAAAATTATTGTACTGCAACCATGAGAGTCAAGTTGAAACATCACCCAAAGTTTCAATCCAGGAGACTCTCCTCCAAACCTAGTCCTCAACAGTAGGGAATAAATCAGTTCTTGCTTCAGTCAACCGTCTCATTAGTTTGTCAGACTTAAAATGTGTATATGGATGGCCAGATGTTGGCGGGCATAGAATTGTGTCTATTTTTCTCTCCCTCACATTGGAACAAGGGACCTCTTGAGTGCCTTATTACTCAACACATGTATTTTTGTTTTATTGACCAACGTGTTCGTCAAGAGAATTCGAAGTCGTCTGTATTTGTTCTTCTGGGAGTACACTGAGGTATGTCTCTTTTGAGTATCTAAGATACCTTTGACACATGTACTTGTATCACTATACGATGCAGAATCCTTTTATGGTGCTAGCCCAACTCCTTGGTCCTAATAGTGTTTGGTCAAAGTGGACACTTTGAAGTGGTTGGGAGAGCTTGCCTTTAGTGGAAGCTCTTTTGAATTTGACTTTTTAATGATAGAGTTTTTTCTTGATGTGAGAGAACTTCTCTCGAATTTTCATTTCATTTGTTTGTCTAGCTCCACTACTTCTACCAAAAGTTGGCGCACACTGATCAACAATTAAATTATGTTTCATCACACCCTGGCACATAGGTAAATATCAAAGATAGCATGCGAACTTGTTCACATACTGGTTGGGGTTTGCTGACACTCAGGTTTCTTGAAGCCTTCATTAACTTTATCCCATCCTCGAGCATCATTAAATCATGTCTAAACTCAAATCTCTAGTCCTAGTTCCTCAAGTGATAACTCAACTCATCTCATCAATCATGCAGTTGTGAAAGTGATGTGTTGATCATATTCTTTAGAAGGTAGAGATGAAGGGTGTAATATAGTGCTCAAATCTTTTAAACTAGGGAAGTGTGGATTATTATGTTCAAAACCCTAATGACTAAGGTTGTCTAGCTCAAACTCTCAAGATCTCATAAATCCAATGTCTTCGAATCCTTAAGCCTTGAGTGATAGTGAATGTATCAGGATTACACCAACTCAGAGTTAGTAAATTTTTGTGATTTTTTATCTTTTAATAATTTTTTTGAGTTTTGATTTTTCATGTTTTAATTCTTAAGAGAGATATTGACTGGACGATGCTCATATGAATAGTTGCATCTACTTCCAGCCAATATAGGTGTAAGTACAGACCGATAGACGGACCGGTGTTACTTGAGGACTGAGCCATAAACAATGTCCTCTAAACCACCCACTCTACGGAGATCGAAGTTCCCTCACTGAAGAGTAGCTACTTATTTTTAAGACTAGTAGTCAGAGTCTCTACAAAAGAACAATTTTATTTTTTTTAAAATTTTATGAAATTTTTAAAAAGGTTAATTTTATTCACAAAAAGTTAACCCTCAATTTTTAAAGATTTTTACAAGATTTTTTTTAACAAAAATCAGTTCACATGTCAAGTTAAACCTAGCTCAAAAAGTTTTCAAAAAAATTAAAACACGCTTTATGGCTAAAGTATATATACATTAATATACGCTATATCCCCCTATACTTAACTTTTGCTATGTCCTCATAGAACAAGTGAAAAGAAGCCATAGCTTTGGTTAAATACAAGGTTATATAACGGAACTGAGTTAGAGAGTCTCCTTATACTTAGGTCAAAATGATCTAAATATAAGACGACATGTAGAGAAAAGAATGATTTAGTCAGGTCCCCCCTATACTTAGGCTGAGAATAGCCTAGGTGAAGGATATGAAATTTGGCTAGGGGTCCCATGATTGTTAGGGTTAGAAAGTGAATTTATACAGATTTCAAGGAGATGAGGGGGATGCATTTTTATAGATGAATTTGTGGATGCGGGAGGGAGTCTGTTTGTGTGTGTATGTTAATATACAGAAGTTAGGGGGCCCTCGATTTAAAGAAATGGATGCATGTGTATGTATGAGAGGGGGAGGGGTAGATCATTGAATGATCTACTTTTTTCCCTTTTTTGAAACACACGCGAACCCTTAAATGAGGACCGCTAAAAATACACATGCTACATTTTTTACAACAAAAAGCATGAAAGAAATATTGATGACTCTTTCTTCATTTCTTCTTGTTTTTTTGTGGCTCCTCCCAGCAGAAATTCCCAATTCCACATCTCCATGTAGATCGAGCGTCCTTGGTCTCCATGGGTCCTGTCACAAAAGTAATAGTCAGAGAAAATATCAAGAAGGATAATCAACAAAATGATGCAAAAACAACATGAAGAAAATACTTGAAATTTTGAAAATATTCACATAAATATGCAATATGGAATACGGATAAAATAATGCAAGTAATGATGCGTGGAATTTTTGTTTGATTTTTCAATTCAATTAGAATATCATGCATGAACATAATGCATGATAAAATGTAAAGGACATGCATGCAAAAGATTATCTACAAATATGCCCTGCATAATATGAGCATAAATTATGATTTAATTTTAGAGTCAAATCGAGCATAAAAATCAAGATCACGTGTCTATTAATGGCAAGGATTATATAGAAAGAGATATTGCATGTCATAAAAAATTCATCATATTTAATTTAGTGTCAAATCAAGAATTTAAACATGTCATTAGATTGTGAATCAAATAAGATTCAAAACAACACTGAAATCATGCAATTCAGACTTACAATGCTCAAGATATTGAAGAAACAATGTAAGGGCATAAATGTAATAAAAATACGACAGAAAATAATGTTAAATATTTTGTAAATACCAAACCCAGGAGGGACCCTTCTGTAATTTATCCAATGCGCAGAGGGATCATCTTGTAATTTCTTAAAGCTGCAAGGGCCTCCCTATAAAATACTCCAAGCATGCACGTACGTCATGAGCCTGGAGGACCAAATTGTAATATATGCACATACGTCACGTACCTCATTAAGTCAAATCCATCGCACTCAAGCCGCCCCCTCTCATGTGACCTTCTCCCATCTCCAACCATTCCTCCTCGATGGTTGTCACTTCTCCATGTCAGCAATGACTATCATTGACCCCGCTTCTCAACCCTCGCCCTAATCTCTTCCTGTCCAACAAAGCCTCCTCAATCAATCAAATTTAGATCGCATTCTTCTTAGAATTGTGTAGTTATTAAATATGGTTAGGTGAAAATATTGAAATTTTACTAACTCTGCCTATGGAAATCAAAGAAAATCATACATTGCTCAGAAAATTAATGAGAAAAATGAAAGTGTACATTTATCAAGCTTTATTTCTTGTCCAACGTTCAGGAAAAATGGTTGCTCCATGTGCTCTAAATAAACAAAAGAGTGAACTATATGTTTTCTCTTTAATAGGTTCATGCTTAATATTTTGCCAACATTCAAAGTATTGCACAATCCTCATTAAAATAGCTACTTTAGATTATTTTGGTTGGATTAGTTTTCAAATTTAGATCTACTAACATTAAATACTAAAAACACTATATTTTCTTCAACCGTTCATAACGTATATTACGAGAAATTTTCAAAAAAATAGCAGGTGAATTTTGTCATATTCACATTCTTACCAAGTTTCATAATATTTGGAGTCCATTTCTGTGAAAAAGATGCTAAAACATCCCTGAACTTGATCTATTTTTCATGCATGCACATTATTTTGTAAAAATAAAAAAACATTTCTTGTAGTCCATGGCATTCAGATCTAGGAAATACTTTGGTCTAAATATCAACTTGATAATTTCACGGTAATTAGGGAGTTAGGCTTTTTACATTAAACCTAATTTTCACCATGCATTTATATTCACCTAGAAACATTTGAGAAATTCCTGAAAAATGTCTTGAGTATTTTACAATATTTTAAGGTCCTAAAAATATTGTTAGCCATTTTTTTCATCTCGTATTTTGAGACCAAAAAAATGCAAAAATACCACTCATATATGTAGTTATTCACCTTAGTTTTCAAAACATATATTGCATATCGAGTTGCCTTCTTTCATCATTTTATCTTGCATTTACATCACATTTTCGTTCCACTTTGCTTTTCAAGTCAGCATTGTATTGCATATAAAATTAAAAAATTTATCCTTGAAATCGACCCACTATATTGTTTGGCTTGAACCATCGCCGCATAATTCACCTCCTAGTGTTGATCTTGGGTCTTGATTGGGTAAAATAAAAATTCACCACATTTGCTTGATTGATATATTCTTGTTTGGTTTTTGATTTGTCATTGGTTGCTCGAGATAACAAAAATACATTATTAACGAAGGATAATCCGTGATTTTTAAACATGAAGGGTGAAGAAGCGATGAAGTCATTTGGAGTTATGACCACAAACGTGAAATGGGAAATTCGACTATGAAGTGGGTCACCTTGAGTTGGGAAAGGGGACATGGATAGGTCAAAAGCTGAAAATGGTAGGGGTATGAGATAAGGGGCTTGGCTTGCAAAATCTGGATATTGGAACCAGTGTTTCAACATATTCGAAGAGGATAGTGGGAACGTGAGCCAATAAAGATGTAAGATATGCAATTACAAAGAAGAAAACACACACAACAAAAAATACGCAAGACAAAACCCACATTCAAACTCAACATATGCGAAAGATGTAAGAATCTAGCATACTTATTTATTCTAATTTTAATGCGAAATTCAGACAATGTTGTTTAAGTAAACTCAAAGAGCGACAATCCCTAGTGGATGGTAACAAGTTCACAAGTGTCCCCCATCGAGACCCTCGAGCTTGACCTCCTTTCCCCTATACGAAATCGTTGTATAGTGTGAGTTCGACATGGGAGTTGAATTGTGCAGTACACGATTATCACAGTACCAATATTCAAATAAAAATAATCACAAATTGCAAAGATAAAATAATATCAAACCATAAAAGTATACAATGATCTTTGCTTGGAAACCCAAGCGAATGAAAACCATAACCCGTAACCTTTTTCTAGATTTCCACTTCACTCTATCGACGGAACCTGTTTCAACTATTCCAGTGCTACTTTAAATTAAGAGTTTCACAGCTTCTCCTACAATGTGTACCCTTCATTGGACAATTCCCCAAAGATGACTTTATTTCTCTATCGGGTAAAGGAAACTTGGATACATGTGTACAACATTCTCAAGATAAAAAATAGTTTAGCGATAAAATTTGAATTCAAACGATTACAAACATTTAACATAGTTACTGCTCGAGAATGATGATGATTGCAGTAGAGAATAGAGAGCACAAACAACTTCAATAATTAGACAGCTTTGTACTAAAGAGAGCTTGAGAGCGCAAACTCGATGAAAAACTCAAATATCGCACAAGAACACCACGCTTTCTTTTATGTTGAGAGTAGAGAATATTTCTCGTTGGTTGTGTATCTCAAACAATTAGCCATTGGGTCTTTTATATAGGGATGGGTCCAAAGGAGTTGCCGATAGGAAAAATTAGAAATCCCAACATTATGAATTCCAAAAATAATAGAATGATCGATCATAGAAATAGTTGATAGATCAGATTTTGATCATTAAACGGTATGTCTGAAAAGTGATCAATCCTGATCAAACTATGATCGATCAATGGCGATCGATAAAGGATAACAATATGGTCGATCATATCAGGAAATCAATTTTCAAGGAATTGATTGATCAAAATCAAAAGATGGTCGATCTTGGGTGATTAATCAGGGTGTCAAGGTGATCGATCACATGCCTAAAATCAAGTTTATCAATTTGATAATTATGGCCTATTTTTGCTTGTTTCTCTAGCATATGCAAAACTATAAGACTGTTTTTCAACACAAAATAAAAATGATGTGATATGTCACATACATCTTATCTACTAGTCTAACCTATAAAGTATTTATTCGTCCAACCTACAAAGCCTTTAAATCGCCTGAGTTTTTGGAATCGAGTCTTTCTTTGATTCTTTTTGGAATCTATTTCTGAGCCTTAGCTTTCGAGCTGAGTTTTTTTTATATAATCATGCTTTAGGATTTTAGTCTGCTTCATAGCCTTTCAATACTTTTCACCAAATGAGATTCTACCTGAAAAGCTAAGATATAAAACAAACATACAACAAAGTCATTAGCAAAATCTAAGTCATTGACATATAGATAAGAGGATCATGTATCAACAGTGAGTGTATCTTGGGGTTTATGGCATACACCATTACAATTACATGTCTTGGGATATGGGCTATAACTTTAAAGGTTCTCCCCACACTCAATTTGGAGAGTATCTGCAAATAATGTTGGGGTTATTCTCTTATGTTCCATGAAGTTTAGTTTATTTGATATTATTTTTGATGAAAGTGTTTAGTGGTTCCCTAGTTTTATTTAGATGTTCTCACTTGATTTTAGTCCCATTTAGAGACATCTAACAACTTAATCTATTTTCAGGATCTCAAGCGACAGATGATGCACATGGTTCACTGCAAGAATCAACGAAAGGAAATGGCACTGATTGAAGGAGTGGCCACTCATGAAGGTATAAATCAAAATGAACATGTCATTGGTGACATGAGAAAGTTTGGTCATCTTGTTCCCAATATTCTAGGAGAAGATGGAATTGAGAAAGCAAGGAAGATGTTTGAGATGGGGATATGGAGAGGGCGATGAGTTGTAGTGGACTGCAACAAAAGAACGATATCACGATACTCGTCACAATTGACTTGGCAAAGTAATTATTGCTGGTTGATCTTGAGGCAGGACAACAAAAATGAGATTAAATATCAAGCTAACCACCACAAAGGAGTGTGGGCAGACAATAATGCAGAGTCAATAACTGAAAGAAATATTGATATTTGTGATGTCTGCATAGAACTTCGCGACATACATATGAGAGATGGAGTCAACAAGTGAAATTCGAGAATCGTGATAAAAGGATGGGTCAAAGAAAGCGTGTAACATATACTCAAATAAGTTGTCTCTAAGAAGCAAAATGATTATGGAAGACTATCTAAAGAATCGATCAACAAGTCGAGAGTGAAATTTAAGAGAAGTGTAGAAGACGATCTCAAGCAAATGAGGGTTGGGGACCTCCACATGAGTATTTTCCTTTCTCATATCACTTGAGGGACATGATCACGAAGCAGGGAGTCATAGAACAAGAAAACATCATATTGAGACAAAGAGTTCTACAGAGATATGAAAACAAGACAAACAAGAACTTAGTAGTAGATATGATCATTCGGGGCATAAAGTATGATCGATAAGATGCGATCGATCATGCAGGATCTGTGATCGATCGGGTGGCACATGTTGTTCGAAGAGAGTGTTTTTTTTTGGAGAAAAGGAGAGTAGAACGGGATGTGATGTAGTTTCTTTAGTAGGGTTACTTAAAAAGAGAGGAGAAAGTAGTGGGCGAGAGTGATTTGATGGGTGTGGAAGAATTTTCATGCCAACATAAGGCATTTGGCATTATACAAAAAGATAAAGGATCATAATAAGATGAGCGCCTAAAAACAACTCCCAATTCATGGGAGGACCTTCCATATTATCCAAAAATTCAAAAGTTCCTTTCGAGTTTGAACTAAAATTGGAAATCATATACCCACATCTCATCAGTCAGGGAAAAGTGGTTGGTCCGTCAATCAAGCTTAATCGATTAGGCTAATATATTGCTCGACCAAAAGGTGTATTTTGAAAAATTCCCTTTTGTAGCAAACATTTAATAAATATCTCTAAAAAATACAAGCCTGCATATCTTCTTATATTCTCGAACAAAGGGGTGGCCAAGGGTTTGATAAAAATATATGCAAGTTACTTGTTTATGGATATATACTTTAACATGATTTTCGGCTAAGTAGATAGAACTGATATTTTCGCATCGAATATGATTTTGGCTAAAAGTCATACAAAAATCAGAAATCTATTCTTCATTCATAATATTTGAGAACAAACTATAGAAGTTGCAATATACTTTGATTCAGGATTTGAAAGTACTAAATGAGCTTGCTTCTTAGAAAATCAGAATACAGAGGCATTCCCTATGAATTGACATATGTCACTTATACTTTTTCTGTCGGTACGATTGCTAGCATAATATGCGTCATTGTATGCAAAAGAATCTATTCAATGCAATGTAAGAGAAAATAAGTCTAAATCTTGAGTGACAACAACATAGCGAAAAATCCTTTTAATAGCTTTTAAAGTGATTTTCTTTAGGACTAGACTGAAAAAGTGTTGCTAAACATATGTTGAAAAGTATATCAGGTTGGTTTGCAACTACATGCAGCAGAAATCCCATCACACCTTTGTAAATTTTATGGTCTACGGATTTTCTAACTCATCAAGGTACATGTAGGAGGAGGGAGCAATCGCAGTCGACTTCCTTCAGCTCTTGTCCATCCCAAACTTCATGAGAATATCTTTCGTTTAATTTTATTGGGAAAAAGAAAGAGATTTTTGATCTGAGTGAATTATAACATCAATAAGAACTTCATCTCCCCCATCATGGCCAACTCAAAGTGATCATGCATATTCTCGTCGAATTCATTGCATATAGATGCATAAATGGAGCCAAAAATAATATCATCAACATAAACTTGTATAATTAAAAGATTAGACAGGACACTCTTAATAAACAAAGTGCAATCTACTTTACCTACTTTAAAATTATAGCTAAGTAGAAAGTCTCTAAGTTTTGTTATATTACACTCTAGTGTTAGTTCATGCATGAGAATGCATATTTTGATGGTAATAAAACTTGTGCAGATAGATAAAACTTGTAGAGTTAGCTTGAATATAGGTCGAGAGAAAGAAAGCTACTAGTCGAGAACAAGATCAAGCCAGAGGAGCTCGAGTTTAATTGAAGAAGAAACCAAGAAGCTCAAAGGAGTTCAAGGTTAAAGAACTCAAGATCAACGAATGATATCAAGAAGAAGATGAAGTATTTCTTTTATTAAGTCCTACATTTTGTAATTGTCTTAGACTGTAAAAAACCTCATGCAACATGGGTATTTTTTTCAGACTTTGACTTTGACCTTCTAGTCAAAGTGTCGAACTGAATGATCATCCAATTTCAATGGTCGATCATATTATGAAATTCTGATTGATTATAAGTTTCATTAATCGACCATATTTTTCAATTTTGTTGATTAGTCGCATGTTTAAATTTTGATCGATCATCAAGTTTTACTGATCGATCATGTTTTTAATTCTAATTAATCATTAAGTTCCATTGATCGATCATACTTTAATTTTGATCGATCATCTAATTACATTGATCAATCATGTTTGAATACGGCATTTCAATAAAATTTTCCTTATCGTTTTTGTTACCAAACTGCTTTCAGAATCCGGATCTTATAAATAGGATCTCATACCTCACTTGTTCAACATACAGTAGAGAGGAATGAATCTCTTCTTTCTAATTTCCACTATATTCTCCGAGAGACTATTCTATGTGTCATTTTTTATTAGTGCTTCATGCCTACAACTGCGATTCATCATACAAGCCCACTCTTGCTCTGTAAGATCGTTTTAGTTTTTCCTCATGCATCATGTGGAAAGCCCGAGTCGGGAGACTTTGGTCGTGATTTTTACCCTGTAGGGTTTTCATGTTAAAGACCTTTGCACTTGTCATTGAAAAAGTGCTACCTAACATTGTTGTCATTTTTTAGATTATTGCGATAATAGCATCATGTGTCATACAGCTCAGTCGACTCGCACCTTATCAGATCGTGTCCAGGAACCAAAATCTAGATGCTAGATTCAGTTCGGACAGAGCTTTCGTAAGTTTGTATACATGATCATCTCTAGATGAGTCTTCAAAGCTTGAGGCTTCTTAATGTGTACTTTTTCTTAAGCAATCCTTTGAGAAAAGCTCTCTTTACATCCATTAGAAAGAGCTTGAATCCTTGAAACAAATACATGCTAATAGCATTCTGATTGACTCAATTCTCACAATAGGTGTATACGTTTCATTAAAATCAATGCCTTCCTGATGTATATAACCCTTTGCAACAAGCCTTATATTGTTTATGACAACGTTCCTAGACTCGTCGAACTTATTCTTGAAAACCAATGTGGTTCCTATTGTGTGGTTATGAGGTTTTGATACAAGTTCACATACTTGATTTCTTCCAACCAGACCAATTCTTCTTGCATTGCACTAACATTGTTCATCATTGTATGCCTTACAATGAATTTTGCTCATGAAGGAATACAAAAGTAGACAGAATGGATGAGCTTAAGTGTGATCTAGTTCAAAATCTTTTAAATACATCCTCAATGATCAACTCATTGAGGTGATCTTGATCAAAACTACAAACTTGGATAAAATGTGAGAATTTTCTTTCTCATGTATACTCGAAAGACCATTTAATTGAGTTCCTTTGACTTTTTCTATTTTTATTGGGATTTTTTTCAAGTTTTCATTAAAATAATCGTTGACTGCTTCCATAACTGTTGTTGTTTCATTTTTGAATATCATGTAAGCTTTGCTCCATGAGGAGTGTCCAAAGGAAGATACCTTCTTCATTCTTTGGGTCAAACTTATCAAGATTTTCATAGTGTTAAGAATAAAGCACTTACATTTAAAGACACACAAATATAACATCCTTAGGGGCATCCAAGGTATAGCTCAAAAGGAGACTTCTTTGATTTCGATCGAATTGAAACCATGTTTGAGAAATAACAAGCTATATTCATGGCCTTTATCAATTCAATAAGGCAGGTGGGATTCACATAATAAAGAGCTAGTGCAATCCTGAAGACCACGATTCTTCCGCTCGGGCGGAAAATGCGTGCTTTATCCTGACCTTTGCATAATACTCGGAACAATTCTCATTCTCGAATTGTGATCACTTCTAAACTTAGTGATAGTCATTCGTTGTTCATTCTGAATCCATTTGACTTGCTTTTCAAAGTCAAGACCACCTCTACAACAATACAATGTTGAACTTTTCTTTAACTATGGATCAACCTGTTGTGCCATCTCACTGAACATAGCTTCCATTTGTGGTGAAAAAGTGACATATTTGATATCAAGACGAACCCTTTGCATTGCACTTGATATAACCTTCAGTCTATCTTGGACAACAAGATTAATGGCAAGAGAATCACATCTCACATGAAAAAATAATCCATTGCATGTCAAGGAATCATCAAGACAAGTTTAATATGGCGTATGACCACATCATTCGCCTTATCATTATCCACAATGATTGTAAATAATTTTTCATCGATGTTCCATTCAAAAATACGTCACAAAAAATGGCTACTAATATGCATTCCAATTGATTCATCTACATTGATGAAATTTATGATTGTTTTTTCAATTCACAAGAATCATCAATAAAGTATGCTGTAATGTGGATATAGGACTTGTTCTGTGAAGAAGCGAACCAATTATCCATGGTGAGAGATATTTGTCAAGAAAGATTCTCAAACATTTAGTAGATCTTTTTTTCTCATCAATGTAAACAACCTTACACAACTTTGCCATTGAAGTTCGTGAAGGAATTTTATGCTATGGACGAAGAGAATGGATATATGCAAGAAATGCAACATGTGAAACTATATTGAAAGGATAATCATAGATCATAATAACCTTTGCAAGCAACAACTAGCTATGTTCATCATCAAATGTGTAATTCATAGGTGTGCTACTTCCATCGGCTTTTGTAAATGATTGCATCAACAATTGACATGCTCAAGTTTTGATATTTTTGGACAAGGCCATTTATAATGATTTGATAAATGTATTGTCATTGCATCAGTACCATGATAAATTTCTTTAAAATAATGTTTACATTTAACCCACAATACATCCACCTTACACAACCTTACACAACTTTGCCATTGTAGTTCATGATGGAATTTTATGCCGTGGACGAAGGGATTGGATATATGCACGAAATGCAACATGTGAAACTATATTGAAAGGATAACCATGCACCATAATAACCTTTGCAAGCAATAACTAGTTGTGTTCATCACCAAATGTGTAATTCATATGCGTGCTACTTCCATCGGCTTTCGTAAATGATTGCATCAACAATTGACAAGCTCAAGTTTTGATATTTTTGGACAAGACCTTTTATAATGATTTGATAAATGTGTTGTCATTGCACCAGTACCATGATGAATTCGTTAAAACAATATTTACATTTAACCCACAATACATCCACCTTACACAACTTTGCCATTGTAGTTCGTGATGGAATTTTATGTTGTGGATGAAGGGAATGTATATATGCACGGAATGCAACATATGAAACTATATTGAAAGGATAACCATGCACTATAATAACCTTTGCAAGCAACAACTAGCTATGTTCATCACCAAATGTGTAATTCATAGGTGTGCTACTTCCATCGACTTTCGTAAATAGTTGCATGAACAATTGACAAGCTCTAGTTTTGATATTTTTGGACAAGACCTTTTATAATGATTTGATAAATGTGTTATTATTACACCAGTACCATGATGAACTTCTTTAAAACAATGTTTACATTTAACCCACAATACGTCCACCTTAATTTACCATCCTTGTCCTTCATTTTTTTTGAAAATTCGATCATAAAAATTCTATATTTCTGATCTCAATTTTGTTTGCTTCTCAATCCAAATTAGTACTCTCATTCCCAACTGATAGACTGGTATTCATTAATTTTCTGCAAACATTGAAATTAACTTTCATGAAAGCACAATTAATATTCCAATTTGTTTAACCGCATTACAATTTGATGTGCTTAACCACATTCCAATTCTTTCAAAAAAAGATTTCTTCTTGACAATAACATTCCAATTTAGTTGTGGATGTAGGGATGTTAAACTTTCTAACAATAACATTCCATTCGTAAAAATACATCAAAAGATTATGAAGTTAAGATACTATACCAGATCGGTTGCAATTGCAACTAAGAGGGATGCCATCGTTGTGGCGGAGGGAGGTTGCAGCTGTGACAGAGTGAGGTTGGTTGCAGCGGTAGATCGTTGTACTTGAGACAAGGGGACCGCAAGGGGAGGAGATGGTTAGCATATGGGCGGGGCAAGCGATAGGGGGCTGCAAGGGGGTGATGGGCGACAGGGAGGCTGCAAGGGCGCAGTGGGTGGTAGGGGGCTGCAAGGGGGCAGCAACGAGGTCGTAGGAGGAGAAGATGGTCAGCACGGGGTTGGCAGTTGGGGCGGGAGATGCAGGAGGAGGCGACGTTGGGTGGTGGGAGGCAATGGGACCACAAGGAGGAGGCGGTTGTGGCTGGTGGGCTACAGGGGGGCCATAAGGGGGGATGTGGGCGGCAGTGGGGCTGCAAGGGGAGGAGGTGGCCGGTAGGGGCGATAGCAGTGGTGGACGCATGAGGAGGCGGTGGTGGGTGGCAACCTGAGGAGAGGGAAAGGGGCATCAGGGTTGGGGGTGATTTGGGGGGAGGAAGAAACCCTAAGTAACTAATAAGTATATTTTAAAATATTTAAAAGATAAAGTGAATATTCGTATTCGCATTCCCATTCATTAATCCAAGATTCGTATTCGAATTCGTACCGTGAAAAATCCGTTTAGAATATTCGTATTCACCTGTTTTACAAAAACATGAACCGTATCATCTTAAA
Source organism: Ottelia alismoides (assembly GCA_037367405.1). Lineage (NCBI taxonomy): Eukaryota > Viridiplantae > Streptophyta > Magnoliopsida > Alismatales > Hydrocharitaceae > Ottelia > Ottelia alismoides. Next base: position 273,990 of record JAZKJV010005020.1, read on the forward strand.
AATGAATATGAACACTGGCAAATACGAATATAACCACATCTGTTTGTGTCTCTAGTGGCTATGGCCCCATCTTGGTTTTTAAAATGGCTACTAAATAGATTTTGAAAGAAGTGATAAGGTGTGGTAAGATATGGGGGTTTAGGTGTCTCGTAAGGTTTTTAAGGCATTCATTGTAGGAGCCTTGAAATCAATTATTATGATATAATAGGAAAAAAGATGATAATTGGATTAACTAATTTAGGATGATTAGTTCAGCTGTTGGAGGAACTTCTAAGAGGCATTGTTAATTATCCTCACATATTAGTTGGTTACATGATTGACATTATGAGACTTATTTCCTTTTCTTTTTCAATCTGTTGCATCTCTTGTTTAAATTGGGTTTTGTTCCTTACTTACAAAAACTTGGCTTAGTTTGATAAATATAGGGATATGTGCAGTCAACTCTTGGCTATTGCGTATATTTTGAATTTTCATTACAAGGTGAAGGTAATAGAAATTTATTACACCGATCTTTATCCAAATGATGTAGACAAGAGAGTGATTGAACTTCAAAGTATCGTTAAAAATTTATTTCAGTCATATTCTTCCGTGTTAAAGATCAAAGGGTTGGAACAAGGGTTGACGTTGTTTCTCTTTCTCCAAGTATTCCATTAGAAAAGAGGAAGAGCAGATTGCTCAAATCATGGATGAAGAAGATGTTGAACCATTCAAATCTGAGTTGGATGAATATCTAGAAGAGAAGCGTTTAAAATGGAAGGACGGTTGTTGATGCAACTTTGATATTTTGGGATGGTGGAAACAAAATATCGAAAGATTTCCTATACTTGGGAAAGTGACAAAGGATATTCTTGGGGTTCCGTATCAACTATTGCTTCCGAATATGCTTTTAGCACTGACGGTCAAGTAGTAGATGCATATCGCGGCAATTTGGGTGTGGAGATGGTAGAGGTCTTAATATGCAGGCATGATTGGCTGAAGGATGAATTCAAAGGCATAATGATTATAAATTTATCATTTTATCGTGCATTCATCATATAATGTATACTTTATTTTTTTGAAATATACTTGCAACAAATCCTTTATCTGTACATGAAGCGGTAGAAGACATGCCAAGCATGCAAAAAATTTTAAGTAAGCACAGTTTTCTAATAATAAAATTTATTTAACTTTATATGATATTCTCTTGATTTTCTTTTTCCCAATCTTGTAGTTGAAACAAATGAGAGTGTTGCACAAGAAGTAAATAATGAGAATGTTGAAAACGAGGGATATGAGAATACTGAAAAAGAAGGATATGAAACAGATAGAATGGAAGATGAATTTTGGTATATAATTAATTTACATCAACTTTTTTACATCTTATAGATTTTATTCTTATCAAATATACTTTGTTCATAGGTGATGTGAAATGGAGCACGGTAATTCGAAGAATGCTTTGACTTAGTCATCGATGTATTTGGGTGATTTAATATTTGTAGACGATTTCTCTCCTTGGATGTGACCAGAGTTGGAATGATTGTCATTTGAAACTAGACATCTTATGCTTTGTTTTATATCTACAACTTTAATTTGCTATCATTGCAAGATATTGTTTGTTTCCTTCAAGACTTGTTATTGCAATATTCATTATTATATTATCATATCATATTAAGTTGAATTTCAGATTCAAGTCATAAGATAGAAGTTATGTGGAATTGATTGCTAAATAATCAAGTACATTTTTATTTATAACTTTTTATTGCAATATTCGTCTGGATATTCACATTCGCTCGTAAAAGATTCGTATTCGTATTATGAGGATATGGATTTTGATTTTGTACATTCGTGTAACATCAATATTCGTATTAGTAAGCTAATATGAATATGGTTATGGTATGACCTGAATTCGTATTGGTATTCGTTTGTTTACATCATTAATGGATACCGCATGGACAATACTGTATCTGCCCCTGCACCCACGTCAAACAACACGAGAGACACCCAAACCCCCTTACCTTACCTTACCACACTAGAGACTTCTCTGGATGATGTCGAGTCTTGATCTGGCAAGGTTGGTTATGTTTGACATGGTCGACGACGATTTAAATAGGCGAAGTCCAGGCGTCTCCGTGTACGGATAATAGGCACCATCATGGTAGTGTTAAATCCCGAGGACTTGTACAGAACTAGCACATCATGTGAATATATTTCTTAAAATTTCATGGTTAAGATGCCCATGCCATTTATGTTTCAAAACCTGAGCCGAATTACTATTAGAACATCCCCTCTTGGCCTAAACAAATAGATAGGAACACACAATTCATGAAAACGAATTCCGTAAGTTGTGTGTTGATTCAACTGTGTTCTAAACGTGGATTAAATGGGGGCGATTCTGTTAAGTGTAATTTATTCTCTGCAATCAAATCAAGACAAATATGTAGTTGGGAAAATTTTATTCCTGAAGGTTTTCCTTTGCTTGATTTCTATCCCAAGTTCATGCAGTATCGTCTTTGATTAGTGTTTTTCAGCCTATGTAATACTATTGAATGACTAAAATCTACAGGATATCTTTTATGATGGTGTACTTCAATAGGAAGTCACAGTGATTCATGCATATAACATTTTATACATGCACGGATATCTATTAGTTACATGTTATGCACGGGCGGGTATTATAAATATGTAACATCTAGTATTGATTATTTATGTAAATAAATCGTTAAAGATAATTATAAGATTCTGGCATCAACTGGAATTAAGGGGTACTAAGGGTCAATGCCTTCTAGGAGCGTATTGTTCAAGGGATCGAATGAGGCGAAAGATAAGTCATTTATAGTTGTAGCTACTCTGTCAAGTTATGTTATTTTATATTTATGAACCATGTATGTCAGCATTAAGCCACCGTGAGAATGGTTATGAATAAGTTAATTATATGATGAAGTTGAAATGAGAACATGACAAATCTCATTCTTATGATAATATAAGGATGTATATGTGAAACTGCCAATGATATATGTAAGGATGTAAGATGGAATTTTATCTATGCAATCATGTTTATATAGCATCTGATATTGTAGGATTACACAATGCACTTTTTTTCTTGATCAATGGCTTATGTTTAAAAATGCAACTATTGATAATGTGTGTTGAACCATTGATAATATGTGTTGATCAACATTATTCTAAACAGGTAAATAAGACATTTTACAAAGTTATACATTTTGCAAAGTTATCGTGTAAGGAATATTTATCCTGACTAATTATGTTACGGGTGAAATTATTAAGTAGCTTAATAGAGATAAGAGTTTCTGCACTATGCGACTTGACCTTAACTAGGCACATACTAAGCATTATGTTTATAATATATATTATTAATTTTTCAAGGGAACGTGATGGTTGATATATTGACGATTCAACATTCTTAGTTATTCTTCAATAACTTGATCATATACAAGAGTATTGATGGATTAGTTTTGGAATGATGTTAGTATGCCCACGGGAATAAGGAATCATGTATGATGATTTCATTTAGTTTTATTACCAACATGTATAATTACAGAACTTCTTGACTTTTGTCCTTAGTGTTATTATGGTGTTATTATGGAATTTTTTAAGTAGGTTAATTACTACTCTTTTATGTTGCCCAGAGGCTTATGCATAACGATTTCGATGTATCACTGAGTTGTTGCTTCCACGTTCATTCCCTACCATAGAGGTCGTTACATAAGTAGTCATATATTATTATAGAATAGTAATGATGACCACTTGAACTTTTGAAATTTGTAAGTCCAACTTAGTCTAGATACAAAGGCTATAAATGTTGAGAAGTGATAATGAACTATTTACCCTTGAAACATATTTTATGGAGTTTACCTTATGACAACCACTTGAACTTTTGAAATTTGTAAGTCCAACTTAGTCTAGATACTAAGGCTCTAAATGTTGAGAAGTGATAATCAACTATTTACCCTTGAAACATATTTTATGGTGTTTACCTAGTTCGCATGTTGAACACATGTTCACCTTATTATAGGAGAGTTTAGGTAGGTCTTTAATTAAATTAAATTTTCCATGTCAATTGATCGATTTCATGTGAATGTGACCTAATCTTTCATGTCATGATTGGGGTTCTTCTTGTGATGCCAAAGACGGTCCAATGATAAATAATCATTGAACCTAAGTCTATATATGTTTTTGTGCATATCACAACTAAGCATTTTTTTGTGTATCTTCTATTTTTACTTTAAAATAACCTTTTGAAAACAAAACTTTAAAGCCTTTATCATAAATTTGAGACATAATCAAATGATTGAGTTGCTAATCTTTAATAAGACCGACACGATAATAGAAGTAGGAAGTTTTCAATCGTAACTTCGCTAATTATCACATGTATGGTCATTTTCCAAATGTATTCTTGCATCCTTCCTTAGTTGGGTGTGGATGAATATTCCTTTTGTCATCAATCATATGCTAGGAAAATCCACTATCCATGATTTATTTGCCACATTTTTCTTGCTTGATGTCCTGCAAAATATGGGCTAGTCATGTATCAGGGTTCATGATGTCTCTCGTTGTGAGGTATCCTTTTCTTCGGTTCTATAGAGTAATCGATCAAAGTTTTTGGTACCCAACTCTTTAGGTCCTTAGGAGGTTAGCATGGTTCGTCATATTTCTCCTTAGTTTTGTTCTCTCACTAGCTTTATTTTGACTAGGAGAGAGTTTAACATATTTAGAACTACAAGCAATAGAGGGATCATATCCAAGGTCAAACTTGGTTTTAGACTAGTAATTAGCACTTGGTAATTTATCTTGATTTTCTTTTCCTTTAGCGAACCCAGCAATCATTTACTAGTATTTTGGTTTTATCTTTGAGTTCACAAACAATATTTTTTAGTTAATTTATGTTATTCTTTATAAAACCATTTTCACTTTCATGCAGTTTTTAGATAAAGACAAAATATTTTAGTGAATTCACGAATATTCTCTTTGAGTAAACCTACTTCTGATTCATGTTCTTTTAAGGTGCATGCAGTGGAATTTAGTAGTTTATTTTTCTTTTTCAAACTAACAACGAGATCATGCATGATAGTAGTAGCATCTTTTAAATCATACATTGAGAGTTCGCCAGAGATTACTTGATTGTCGAGAGTTGTCGGTCTGAGTAGAGCTTCTTTATCACAAGAAGCACATGAGTCATCTTCCGAATAGTCATTGTAGTTGGAGGAAGAATCTGATGTATCTTATAGAGTATTTCTCTTTGGATGTTTGTGGGGTCCTTTCATTATTTCTTTGTCTACTCTTTTATTCATGTTTGATTCAGATTGTTAGGAAACATGGTTTTGGCTACTCTTGAGCAAGGATCAATCCTACTTGAAGTGGGCCTTCCTTTTTGCAGTTGTAACAAATCAACTCCCTATCCTTATTCGGGCCATCTCATTTAATGACCTTCTTGAACTCATGTTAGCATAAAAAGGTCATCCTCATAGATATCTTTTTGTTGAGATGGCCTCTAAAGCTCGCAAGTCTATGCTCTTCTTTTTTATAATCTTGGCTTCATTAATAAGATAGAAGCTTGCCTATGAGATCATCCACTAAGAGACTGTTGGCATCGTTTGCTTATTTGATCACGACGTCAGTGGTCCTCCACTCTGCTGCGACTGATATAAGGATATTCTTTACTTGTTGGCTTCTTGATAACTGCCTCTGACTAAGCGGTTAAAAAGTGTCCATGTAGAAACTGCTAAAGATAGAGATAGTTAATCAAACGAAATTAACACCAATGAAAAGATTGTTGTTTCGCCACTTATTTATCCAGGTAAGTGTGATTGAGTCGAACATAAGGAGGCAGAAAGCAATAATATTTTGGAAAATCATGAAGTTTTGTTTATTCAAGCATTTTTCCAAATGTTTTTATGTTTTATGCAAAGTTGCTTCAAAAATATTTCCTATATTCTTACCAAAATGCTTGAGACTTGTTCATTGGTTGAAGCTCATTTTGAGTTTATAATAATCCCTTATTATTTATAGACATACCAGAACAAGATTTTGGAAAGCTAAAAAACACTACAATGTAGCTAAAGGTTATGCCATCATATACCATATTTTGGATCTTTTGATAATTTTTTATACTTCAAGATAGAGTTTTATAATTTAGAAGGAATATAACTATATAATAAGAAGATTTACTACTCTTAGAAGTCATGATTTGTAAAGCTAATAATTTATTGCAAGTATAAAGAGGTTTTTGATATGGATCGTCTCTTTGGATTTTTTTGGTATTTGATGATGAATATATTTTGTGATTATTTCAAGGAATATTTGATATTTGATAAAGAATTTGTTGTTAAAATGTAGTGCATGCTTATATTAGTAGGAAGAAAAGTATTATATTTCTATTGCACTCGTCTTGGCTAGTGCGACGGGTCATGACATCTTGTGGCATCAGAGCTAAGGTTTTGGAGTTTTAATTTCAGTTGATATTTGGATTGATATATAGAAGTATTGGAGTCTTGATTTATACATTGATTTACGATATAACATGAAAAATAATTGAAGAGATGATCTTGATGATATTGAGTATTATCACAATTTGTCATGATATTTGAGAATTTATGTCTTAAAAGTATCCACATAGCATGTAATGAATTGACAAAAGTAGAGAGGTATAGAGAATATGGTTAAGAAATTTTGGAAATCCAAGGCAATATAATTTATCTGCTCACATAAATAGAGAACCAAAACGGAGGATTTGCTTGGGGACTTCTAGAAATCCAAGATCTTCATTTCAGCAATATAACATTTGTGGTAAATATCACTGGGGGAATACCATAGAGGGACTTTAAGAAACTATCATTGTGGTCAACCAAATCATATGCATCGAAATTTTCATATTCTAATTTCAAATCGTGGTGATACAATAGGATCGGCTTAGGGAAATGACATAGCTCATAAGCCCTAAATCAAGGAAGCAAAAATAGAAACAATATCCAAGGATGGTAAAATAAGAAGAGCAAAATGCGGGCAAAGCTTTTTCAATGAAACTTCAATAAGCCATCTCTACATATGATGTAGTGTCATGTGCCACCATTATCTTTGGTAGAAATGCACATATGCTTATTGATTCTTTAGCTACCTATTATTTAATTTCTACAAGTTTTTTATAGGCTGATATAGAAATGGCTACATTTGATCATGCCTCATCGATCTTCTTACCTAGAGGGGAGCCTGAGATTATTTTACATGACTTTAGAGATTGCTTACTAAGGATAGGCAGTGCTCCATTATGGTGAACCTAATGTGAGAGCATGTATGCGTGGGGAAACAGTTAGTACATGAGCATGCATATTTTGATGATAACAAAATATGCGTGCAAAGTTTATAACTAGGTCAAGAGCAGGAAAGCTATTGGACCAAGAACAAGCTCAAGACTAAGTGAAGAAAAGCTCAAAGGAGTTCAAGGCTATGGAACTCCAGCTCAAGCTCAAGGAAGGATCTTGAGCTCGTAAAGAAGAAGAAGAAGTCTTTTCTTTTATTAAGTCTGCATTTTGTAATTGTCGTTGAATGTAAAAGACAACGATTCATGCACATTGCATTTCATCCTTTGACCTTGACTTTCATGTCATAGACTCTTTGATCAATCAACTCTTTACACTGATCTATCACACCTGATCGATCAACCTTACTTTAATAATCGGTCATTATTTGAATACAAAGGCTATATTTCCGATTGATTAATTTTAATCCATGATTGATCGTCTCTTGATTCTTATCGATCACCTAAATCCTCATGATTGATCATTTGATTTTGATTGATCATTTTTGTATCATGATCAATCATATTCTATTTTAGGAAGATTTGAGATGATTTCATTCATGATTTATTCACAATGGTTACTTTTCGAGAGCCAACATCTATGGAGTCTATGCACCTATAAAGAAACCCCATACCTTATTCTACAACGCACTAAGAGCAACAACCACTCTACTCTCTAATTTTTGCTCTATAATTTGATTTTTGCTCTATAATTTGAGAGAGATCGAACAACTATTTTATGATGTTGTTCATGAAGTTGGTTCTCTACATTTTATTCTTACGAGCATGTTCATAGCTCTGGTTCTCTACATTTTATTCTTACGAGCATGCTCCTCATTATGTAAGTTAGTTTTATTTTGCCTCTTATTATTCATTGCATGTTTACTTTGATATTGAGGTTGTTAGGATTATTTCTTGTAAATGGTTGGGTTGACTACATAATCAATAACATGTTGTAATACGATTGGGTTCCTTGTGTAAGAAACTCCATTTAGTGGTAAGAACTGTGTGGGTTAGGTTGAAAACATGAGTCGAGAGACTTAGGGTGTGATTTTTACCCGGGGGATTTCCATGTTAAATCCTTGTGCATTTGTGGTTTGATTTGTTTATCTTGTGATTGAAAATGCTATGTAACGTTGTGATTGTTTAAATTTATTATTTGTTGTGATCCATGTCATACAGTTCGATCCACCCGCATCAATCAATGAGTCTGAGCGGGTATAGAAAAACCAATATCTAATTCCTATGGATGTTAAAGCATATGATGCAATTATAGCAATGGGTTGCTCAACTACTTATCATGTCTATTATATTACTACAAGAAAGAGGTCATCTTTCAAAGACATGTTGAGTCTGAGTCTGTTTTCTATGGGGAAAGGAGAGTGGTGACTCATGTCATTTCTAGAATAGTAGCAAAAAAATTACTCAAAAAGGGATGTTTATTCTATGTTGCCATTGCATGTAACGAAAAAGTAGAAATTAGTAGTCTAGAGAACATCCCTATACTTATAGACTTTTCTAAAGTATTTTGAAGGGAACTAACGAAATTACTAACAACTTAGAAATTGAATTTATTGTTGATTTAGTATCGGATACCACTCTGATTGCTTGATCACCCTATTGAATGTCTCCAACTAAACGTAGGGAATATAAGACTCAATTACAAGAACTAACAGATAAGGGTTTTGTTCACTCTAATATATCTCTTTAGGGTGCTCCAATTCTTCTTATTAAGAAGAAAGATGGCTCTTTGTATCGATTATCAAATGTTGGGTCGGTGACAATACGTAGGGTGGAGCATTGGGTCGGATTGCCCCGGATCTGACCCTGACCCAATCTGCAAAAGTCCGGACTTGGTCCAAACTTGATGTACAAATTTGTCGAGATAGAGTCCTCATATTTTAAAAAGATCATGCTCGGGCCAAGTTGGGCCCGAACCCGAAGTACAAATGGCCCGAGCCTAGGCCCTTATATTTCAAAATATCACATTGAGGTCGTATGCTACCATCTTTTAAAAATTTATAATTTAACAAACTTTTGCAATGTATTATTACTGAATTAAATTCCATTACGATTCGATCACATGGAAACGAATTCTGCAAAATATTTCCAGATTTCTACAATCCACGTACAACAATCCACATGTAAATCATAATAAAACTAAATTGGGGGACATAAATTTATAGTTACAATACACCTAATATTTTATGCATCCATGAATAGTAATATTATATCATAAAAGCAATACGATATTCATGTATTATGGATGAATTATATCATAACAATAAATTGGAATCAAAGTGCAACTTCATGAAACCAAAATGGATGCGAGCTAAGCCTGGCCCGAACCCAAGCCCGGCCTGAACTTGAGCCCAATCATGCGGGCCTTGAGTCGAGCATGGGTCCTCGATTTTCTAAAAAAAGAGAGCCTCGTCCCATCCTAAGGCCCAAGAAATATTGACAGGCTCGGGTCGGGCTTTCCTGGGGTTGGGCCAGGTTAAGCCCAATGCTCCGCCCTGACAATATGTAGTAATTATCCTTTTCATTGTATAGTCAATTTCAAGGAGCTTCTATATTCTTAGAGATAGATCTAAGATCAAGTTATCATAGGCTGAAGATTAAAGCTGAAAATGTCCCCAAGAGGGCCTTTCAAAGTCGATATGTGCACTATGAATTCTCTATGATGCATATCAAATCTCCCTTGTTACTTTATGAATTTGATGAATTAAGTATTTTATGCATTCTTGGGAAAATTCATGATTGTATTATTTATGATATTCTAGTATATTCACAATTGGAGGGAAATGCATAAAGAACATTTGAGGAACATATAAGAAAACTCTGAAACGTCACAAGTTATTTATAGGGTTTGATAAAATATGAGTTTTGGTTGAAAAGAGTTGCATTTCTTGGGCATGTTGTTTCAGGAGAATATATTTATGTAAATACTAATATAATAGAGGCAATCTTGAATTGGAAGCAACCAACAAGTGTAATAGAGATTAGAAGTTTTATAGGCTAGGTAGGATATTATGGGAGATTTATGGAGACCTTTTATAAGATTGTAGCACCATTGACGAGAATGACTAGAAAAGATGCAAAGTTTGTTTGGAATGATGGATGAGAAAAGAGTTTTCAAGAAATTAAGAATCTCATAACCTCGTCACTAATTCTCAATCTTACAACTGGAAAAGGTGAATTTATGGTGTATAACGATGCATCACATCAAGGGTTAGGAGGTATCCACATGCAAAATGGAAAAGTCACCGCATATTGATGAACCCAAATCACCCAATGTTAATTATATTGAATTGTTGTAGTCTATTAATTAATGATAAATCAAAACAAACCACACAAATAGATAAAACAAACATTCAAATTAAGTATGAATTTATGTATTTTAACCCTGGCATGACCAAGGTCCACCTAAAGGAAGCAAGAATAAAGCTTATATTCAATCAAGTAAACTTAGTGTTTTGGTTTTCAAGAATAGATGTATTTTTTGAGTTTTTTTTATGCAATATGAATGCAAGTAAAAATGCAAATGAGATGTGACATGACAATTTCAAGGTTAGCCTACTTTCAAAAATCCAAATTATAGTGGTCAAATGAGTTCAAGTTTCCAAAGACTAAATTTTCCTAAAATGATTATACAACCGCGAACATGAGACGCATTTTTTTACTTTTCAGAGTTAATATGCATGCAAAAAATGATACTTTTTATGGGGTTTGTGAAATTTATTCATAAAATAGACTCCAAAAATTATTAAACGTGGTAATGAGTCAAAACATGATGAAATACAATTACTATCTTTATAATTTTATGTTAATATTAGATTTTTTATGAATTTTCATCTAAATTGGAGTGATTTATATCAACTAATTCCTAGTAATTCCATGCAATCAAATCTAGCCAAGCAAAATTTATTCCTAATGTGCTTTTTAACAAGAAATCAAGAGGACTTGAAATTTGGCTCAAGGATATCTGTGGTCCAAATTGAAAACCAGTTACATTAATCATTGAGTCATCCATTTTAAAAGAAACTTGGAGATTAAGTTTGTCACAGATAGACATGCAATTACATATTTTACCGGAATTGTTGGAGCAAAAAATTAATGACTTGTGAATTTCATAGTCCAAATGGGTCCTTTCTCAAGAAGCATTTTTTAGTAAACTGATCGAATTGTTAGCAATGTGAGCCCCGGGCGAACCATTCCTACAATAAATATTATTGTAATAAATGATTTATCAATAAAAGTTATTGATTATTTTCACTCCCTTTCTGAGATTGAATGAATGAATGCACTATAAGGTCCCTCCGTACAATTAGGGTTACGTACCATGGCCAACTTGATGATCATACAGCTGTTGATTCATTGAATGAATCATAGAGGCTGATGCTTGGATGAATATCTAAGGAGTTACATAGAGGACTCATCAAGCATCATTAAATGATTGTTAAGTGATGATCTCCAGTCTGAGTGGGAGATGGCAATCCTTTCTCATATGGCTGATATCTGACTGACCTCTTGATGCAGGTCCTCTGCATGGGAATAGTGATTCGGATGTGTCAGATTAGTTGAGTCAATGGGTTGACTTAAAGAGATCGAGATAACCAAAAGACCTATGTTGAATGCTGTCACAACATCGGCAAGCATCCTCTGACCAGAGATAGATGTGTTGCTATATGTCTGTACATTTGGCAGACCAATAGGTTGATGACATAGCCAAGGTCTATACACCGGCGAGCTGGTGTGCATGTAAGGACATATGAGTAATACGACCTCTCAAAAGGATCATACAGGTTCGCTTGTGAACCGGGAGACATGAGCTCACTCATGAGGTATTGGGACTGATCAAATTCCATGCATGGTCATCATGCTTTGGAAGCATGACATGAATTTGAAGGTAAGATATATGCTTTGGGAAAGCATATGATCTATACCAATTCCCAAATTACCAAGATTGAGAAACTTAATAATTAAACCTTGAAGATGACAGTGTAAACGTGATCTATATCTTCAGGATGGTCATAGGTCTTCTTGTATGCAGGATGTACATGTATTCCCAGGGTGATGTGATCATAAACGATTGTATAACCATGACGCTTCCATTCCGAGGGAGTGATGAAACAGGTTTGGATTTTAGTGACTCCTCTCAATAGAGAAGTGACCTAATCCTAGTCCATGTATTGGACATTGATCTGAATAAGATTCAGATGCAATGAGAAGATTAGGTCTGCGGTCTTGATTTGATCAAGCATCTGTGGGAGGTCCATGAGATCTGGATTTGAGATGTAATCTCAACATCCAAGTCACTATACGTGGAACAATACAATCACACTGTCCTTATCTCCAAGTATTTGTGGAGGAATCACATTATTCTTGAAAGGGTTCAAGAATAATTCCACAAATCTAAGCATTGAAGAAATAATGATTAAATGTGATTTAATCATCTTGATGTGTGTAGAAATTATCCAATATAATTAAATGTGATTTAATTATTATGGATAAGAATAATGTGGATAGAAATATCCAATTATTCAAAATATATTATAAATGTGATTTATAATGTATTAGAGAGAGCTAATTATGGTTTATATTTGTTGATTAATTATTATGTGTATTGGATACACATTGTGTAATTAATTGAAAATGTAAATTATATGTTGTTTTGGATTGTGAATGTGATTCACAATTTTTCAATGACAAGATTGCAATATTCTCAAAATTAATTATGAATTATTTTTGAAGAATAAATCACAACAAAAGTTGTTGGAAATAATAATGGAGATTTCCATGGTGATATGCAACCTCATGAAATCTCATGAGATTGCCTCCATATGGAAAAAAGGGGACGACCATCAAGTCCTACTTGGAATGGGTGGCCGTCCACCTTGTTATACATGAGAGATGTAATTTCCATGTATATTCTCTCCTTATTTGGTTGATGTTATTGATTTATATTTGATTTTTTCAAATATATTTTGATCTAAATTAAATCATAAATTGTTGGTTTTTACCAACATCAATCTTGACCATTGGATTGAATTTAAATAAATCTCATCCATTGATTTTATATGTCACATGGATTGAGATCCATGGATCCCAAAACCTATAAATAGAGAGGCATGCTATGCTCTCTAGGGCTATGCAATTTTGGAGCCAACTCTCTCTCTCTCTCTCTCTCATTCTTCTCACGCACCAACTCTCTCCCTCTTCTTGGTGGCCGTCCACCAAACCCTAGAGGAGAGGCTCGTCGTCGCCTTCACCACTGCGCCACCGCTTCGACGTTCTTCGGTTCTCCATCTTCTTGGAGTGCTACACTCACGAAGAGGATGTTCGATTTTGTACGACGAGATCAGGAGTTCACCGTGCTTGGATCGACTTGTTGGATTGCGATGATCACGCGGTTCATCCCCGCGCTCGCAAGCGACCTTCCGACGATCGGACTTGAGACATGAGGTCTCTTTTCTTAGAGACTCGATCAACCATGCTTCAAGAGGTATTCCTTTGTACTTGTTGTGGTTCTAGATGAATTGATTCGAGAATCGTTCTTGGATCATGTGGTTTCATCGCATGAAAATTTTTTAAATTCCGCTGCACAGAACAACTAGTACGACTAGTCGTTCTGCGTCGTATTCGATACGACGATTACGCTTCCATGATGTGCTTGAGGATTATACCATATCCTTCACGAATTTCAGAAAATTTCAATCCAAAATTTAAATGATAGAGAATTACTTGGTGAACAATAAGAAAATTTTGCCTTTGAAAATAGATAAAAATTAGAAGTCCAAATTTAGTATCAAATACAAGAGTCTCTTTGTAAATTTCAAATACAAATGAAATGAAATGAAATGCATACTGGGTGCTTCTTATAAATTCAACTAACAATGGTGGTTCTTCACAAAATTTTGGACGTGCATGTATATGGCGTGCACGAATCTTCTTGGGAGAATGGGGTCCCAAGAGGAAGAAGTAGAGCCATGCCTTCCTCCTCTTGCTTTGCTACATGGATGGTAGTGCGGAGGCTACCTCTATTATTGTCTTCAAAGGTAGAGGACTGGAAATAGGGCAGCTTGAAGGTGAGGGCATTCGCCCCACGCATTACGTAGCATGGAGATCTCATCTTATGCGATCTAGGTCGACTAGTCGCAGTAGTTGTAAGGGGCAGCAGAAATTATATATTTTTTTGATGAAATCACGTGACATGGGAATCATTACCATGTCATTTCATCATGATAACAAATAAATATTAGGGTTATCTATTGTAGCATGATTGTGATCCCTGTGCCTCTAAATGAAGAGACCTCTTGTCTCAAGTTCGATCCAAAAGAGAGAGTACTCATAGGCAAGTGGATGAGACACATGCTTCCAGCGATCAAAATTGGTGATATGATTGGGGAACCTCCTGGTTTCATCACATGCAATCTGTCATCTTCTTTATGAGCACAAGGCACCAAAGAAGACGTAGATCTACGAGCAGTCCATCTAGTAGTACAACGACAACACGAAGATGGTGATTCTCTCAACAATCCTTAGTGAATGGTCACTAGGGTTTGAGATAGAGATAGAGAGAGACTATGGACATGTATGACATAGAGATAAAGAGAGATTTTTGTTAATTAGCTTGTGTAGATAAAAGCTCTAGGGTTAGCTCTTCTTTTATACAAAATTAGATGGCTAAGATGCACTCCTAATTCAAATCAATTGTTTAGATTTTG
Organism: Ottelia alismoides; assembly: GCA_037367405.1. NCBI lineage: Eukaryota > Viridiplantae > Streptophyta > Magnoliopsida > Alismatales > Hydrocharitaceae > Ottelia > Ottelia alismoides. The sequence goes on from JAZKJV010005020.1 coordinate 289,008, forward strand.
TTGTAACAATTTGTGACAAGAATTAATTAATTTAAAAGAAATAAATAAGTTAAAAATAGTCTTCAACATAACTAATTTCAATTAAATCAATTCATTGTCATGAATAAAGGAGTAGAAAGCATCCTTCCATGTAAGGGGAAAGGAGACAGTCTCCTTCCCTTTTGGATGGATGGACGTCCACCACTTAATTGAAGAGAGATTTTCTCTCCAATTATCATCTAATGTAATATCATTACATTAATTCGTTATTTATATAATTATTTATCAACAAAATATTATCAAATAATTTACAAATTATAGGTGATAGTTACAAACAAACCATTAATTAATTATGAATCATATTCATCCATCCAATATTAAATGTAAATCATATTTACATTTAATTATACAATGTGAATCCAATTCACATTTTATTGTATAATGTGAATCCAATTCAAATTAGATTATAAATTGTAAAGCATATTTACAATCAAATCTCTCTTATGATATTATGAATCATATTCATAATATTTACGATCATCGTGGATAGTGTTATCCATATAAATCATATCTATGATAATTAAATCCAATTTAATTATCTTATATACCTCTCTACATTTGTTCAATTAATGTGAATCATATACACATTAACAATGATAAATAAATCCTATTTAATTATAGATTTTCTCAATGCTCGGATATCATCAATAATGGAATTATCCTCAAACTCTTTCAAGAACAATATGCCTTCTCCGCAGATACTTGGAGAAAAGGACATGGCAACTATATATTCCATGTATAGAAACCTGGATGCTGAGATCTAATATCATATACATATCTAGAAGATCACTTAGAGATGTCTGATCAAGTCAGACAGAATATCTAATCATCTCATTGAATCTGAATCATATTCTGATCAATGTCTAATATTTGAACTAAGATTGGATAATCAATCTATTGAAAAGAGTCATAAAAATCCAAACCTATGTCATCACTCCCTCGGAATGTAAGCGTCACGGTTATGCAATTATTTAAGATCACATCACACTCGAGTATTCCTAGTACCCCTACATCCTGCATACTAGAAGACCTAGAATAAACTTGAAGTTTTTTTTATCACTTTTGAACTCTCTTCCTCACAATTTTATCATTAAGTTTCTCATTTGATCATTGGGAGTTGGTATCAATAATATGCTTTTTAAAAATATATGTCATACCTACAAATCATGTTATGCTTTCAAAGCAAGATGACCATCGATGGAATTTGGTTGGCCTCAATATCTCATAAGTGAGCTCATGTTTTCCTATTTAGTAGTGAACATGTAGGATCCCTTTGAGAGATCATATTTTTACTCATATACCCTCGTATGCACATCGGCTCACTGATCGATCGCTGAGAACATGATTTCATTTGCGTTCGTTGTAATATGTGTACTTAACGAATCAGTTAGAACCGAGAGAAGATCTCCGTGAAGAGTGTCTCAGCTTGAATTTATATCTCGGGCAAGTCCGGGGTCGAACACAAGGATGTAAAGGAACAACGTCGGGTTAATTCAAAAACTTAGGTCTAGGTTTCCACGTGGATTTTTTTTAATTTTTTATGCAAAATGAGTACAAAATGCAATATGCGAGTGAATTAAGACAATAACAAAACACACAACTAGGTTAAATTAATTTCAATATGAAATTAATTAGATTTAGATAAATTATATTTTCTTAGAATCCTAATCCAGAGATGAACACAAAACCAATTTTTTGGAATTTTAGGAATTAAAATGCAACAATGAAAAATGCATACTTTTTATGGGGTTTTTCGCAATGTTTCAAACAAACAATAGGTAAAAATTATGAAAATTTTATTGAAATTAAAGATGCAAGGATACTACAAAACGTTTTTTTTGGAATTTTCTGACAAAATATGAATTTTGTATGGATTTTTTAATTCAAACAGAGTGACAGTGAATAAATAATTTCTAATAAATCCATATTAATAAATTAGCTAGAATGTGAATTATCTTCCATAGATATTCTTGAAAAGAATCCATGTGATTTGAAGTTTTGCAAAATAGATTTGTATGGATTTAATTAAAAATCATTTACTAAAATCACTCTACAATTTATTTCAGGCACAAAACAACTCCAATTAAGATGGAATTTGGAAAGTAATTAGAACACACTTCAAGACATCATTCCTAATTTTTGTGAAATTGTTTGAGTAAGTGTGAGGGAGATATGAATTTAAAATCTCGGATTGAGTAAACTATGCAAAAATTCACCTGAATAATTTTAATTAATTCACAACATCTTACAAAAATATAAATAAATATCCATATGATAAATATTTAGTTGCTCAACGTAATAACAATTTTCATTAAATAAAAGGATGCTAAAATGAGGTCCAAATTGGTATGCAAATACAGGATGGTCTGTGCAATATAGAAATTAAATTAAACATAACAACGCATGCACATGGGTATTGTTGTAATTACAGAAACTAAGAAAATAAAATTGCAATTTTACATAAATAAAAAATATAAACAAAAAGATCTGCAGTAGCAGCTAGGGCAAGACCACAGTGGAAATACAAGGCACGACGGTGCGGGGAGACGGCCGTACGCGGCCGTGCGGAGGAGAGGTGGCGCCCGGCCTGGGGGGCTGATGCGAGTGGTTGTGCAGGCTGGAGGTGGCACGTGACCTGGGGTCTGCCCACGGGTGGCTGCACAGGCTGGAGGTGGCAGGCGACCACCGCTGAAGGAGGAGGAGGGGTGGCATAGGGGTGCTGGCTGCCGTGCCTCAGACGACGAGGAGCCGCGGCTGTACGCGGGTTCGGTGGAGGACGGAGGGCGCCGACGACGCTGGCCGCTGGCAATGCTGGCTGCGCAGGAGGATGGTGGTGCCACCGTGGGCGCCTGGAGCTGGGAGGGGGAGACGGTGGTCAGCAGCAGCTGAGGGAGCCAGCCACCTGCTGTTATTATTTTTTATTTTTTTATTTTTTTTGAAATTTTTAGCTGTTGTGTTTTGTATTTTTTTAATTTCACTTTTTCCTTTTTTAGTTTTCTTAAATAGGGAATAAAATAATTGCAAATATGATGGAGTAGGGGTGGTGGTGATATGGAATAAACAAATGGGGGTATGTGGATGGTAATGTGATGTGACCGTGGTTGCGTCTCTGTCACCGATTCAACTCTGCACTAGGCTCTCCTCACATAAAGATGGATCCAATACAAATTAAGGAGGATGATATGTATAAAAAGAGATAGAAAATGGAGGTTAGAATGGAGGTGGAGTAGAATGGAGTTTATTAAGATGGTGGAGTTGAATTAGAAGTTAGAAAAAATGGTAGAATAATGGAGTTGAATGTGTGGTTATTATAACGAAGGGAAATTAAATAAAATAATAATAAAATAAAGTAGGCTACTAAAATACAATAAAATATAAAGAAGAAAAATAATGGGGAATTTACAAAAGAAGACAAACAACATGTGCATTTTTTGTTAACTTTTCTAATTTATATTTTTTAATAAGAGATATTTACAATAGAAAAATACAATAAAATACTAAAATCAAAATACAACACAACCATATTTTTTTAGATTTTTTTAGTAATTAAAAAAATAAATAACTAAATGAATAAAGAATGAGTATTTACATTATATACAATATATATCTAGGTTCCAAACCCATACTTTACAAACGAGTTCCGATTTTAGTGAAATCACTTCCGTTGGATAGATAATTTTCTAACTTTAACTTTAAAAGTAAGTTCGGTGAATTTAGAGTTCATGCAGAGCTAGAATTTGGTTGGGAAGTTGGGCTTTACGCGTTTTTCTCTTTGGGGTCTAGGAGCATTTGTTTGAGGTGGAATTTATTTTGTATTTTTGTATTTTTATATACATTTTATGAACAAGTTATAGAAAGAATTAGCCAAAAAGAAGTGGAAATGAAATTATTAAAATACATGAAGTTTTGGGCTATTTACAGGTGAAAAACTCCTTTAATTTTACGGCTTTTTTATTATTAATTTATTTTGTACAATTTAATATACAATAATTAGTGTATTTTATTTACAAGAGTCATTTATTAATTTATTGCCCCTATGGATATTTATTAGAGATTTTACTCATGGATTTTGCTAAGATAAAGATATTGAGACGATGAATCGCGGATTCATCACCCCCTATACTTAAACTTTGCTAGTCCTCGAGCAAATAAAGAATGAATAAGTTGGATTAACCCCTAAGTGTGCATGTGAATACAAGACTTGATCCGTTAAAGAACTCTCGATTTTAGAGATCTTAAAATTCTAAGCTCTAGTCAAAAGGTATCCAATTTCCCTAATCATCAGACTCTCTTTGTATACATATATAGTAGGTATATGACTTAAGTGTTGACCACAGTTACAAGAGTAGAGTCGCAACGTCACCCAAGGTTCTAATCCAAGAGACTCTCCTAAGAACCCGACCCTCAACATTATGGAATAAATCATTTCTTGCATCCAATCTACTGTCTCTTTAATTGTCAGACTTAAAAGTGTAGATGGAAGGCCAGTTGATGGAGGGAATATGATTGTGTCATTTCTTCTCTCCCTCTCATTGGAACAAAGATCCTCTCGAGTGCCTTATTAACTCAACACATGCATTTTTTTTGTTTGTTGATCAATGTGTCTGTCAAAAGAAGTTGGAGTTGTCTGCACTTGTTTTCCCGGGAGTACACCAGGGTGTGCCTTTTTTGAGTATCTAATATACCTTCTACACACATACTTGTAGCATTTACGATGCAGAGCTATTTTTGGTGCTAGCCCAAATCCTGGTCATAATAGCGGTGGTTCAAGTAGACATTTTGAAATGGTTGGGAGCGCTCGCCTTTGGTGGAAGCTCTTAGATATTTGACTTTGTATGGTGAGAGCTTTTCTTTCAACATTGATATTTCTTTTCTTTGCTTTGTTTTTGGCTAGCTCCACTGCTTTTACCAAGAGTTGGTGTACACTGATAAATATTTTTTTTTAGATTTCATCACACCCTGGCACATAGGTAAATGTTAAGCGATAGTACAAGAATTATGTTCTCATACTGGCTAAAGGTGTTGACACTCAGGTTTCCTGAAGTCTTCATTGATTTTATCACATCCTCGAGCATCATCAAATCAAGTCCAAACTCAAATCCCTCATCCAAGTTCCTCAAGTAAAATTACAACTCATCTCATCATAACTGCAGTCGTGTATGTGAGGTGTTGATCATATTCTTAAGGTAGAGACTAAGCATGCAATATAGCACACAAATCTTTCAAACTAGGGAAATGTGAATAATTAAGTCAAAGACCCTAATGACTAAGGCTGGTTAACTCAAAATCTCAAGACCTCATAAACCAAGTGCTCTTGAACTTCACTAGTCTTGTGTGAATGTGAAAGTGTCAGGGATTAAACCAACTTATTAGTTAGTTTTTTTGTGATTTATTTTAAAAACAAAGGAAAAGAAGAAAGTTTTTTTAGAAAAAGGTTTTCTTTTGAAAAAGTTTTTTTGAAAAAGACAGGTAAATTAGAAAGTACAAAAAAATTTTGGAATTTTTTTGAAAAGTATTTTTTACCACCCCGTTATTATTTTATGATATATACAAAAATACGTGAAAGTATGAGCTATGGGTAACGCCCCCTATACTTAGCATGTGTTATGTTCTCAGAGCACAAGAAGCGAGAAAGAGACATAGCTCATGCTAAGCGTATGATGACTAAAATAATAAAAAGTATAAAAGTCAATCCGCTCCCCATACTTAAGCTCTGGTCAGCCTAAGTGTAGAAGAAGAGAAAAACTGGGGCAAAAAAGGTCAAGAGGAGAAATGGATGAGTATATACACATGGTAGGCATCGATTCCCCCTATACTTAGGCTCTGGTCAGCCTAAGTATAGGATAGGAGTAAGTGTGAGAACCGATGTGATCTGGAGATTATACAAAGAAGGGAGAATGTGCAAGAGTGATTGAATCTTCTAAGCTGTTGAATCTTGATGTTGCATCTTCATGAAAAAGTAATATGATGTATATGCTCTGTTCTAACTCCTGCATGAAGTTGATGACCTCGACTTGGACTAACTTCTCTTTCGAATCTAAAAAATGCTTCAACAATTGTCCATTTACCACATGAGATTTTGCACCATCTATGAGATCAGCTATCTCTACACTTCCATTCTCGTGCACTTTCTTAACAAAAAAGGACCCATCCATTTAGATTTGAGCTTCCCATGGAACATCTTCAACCTGGCATTGAACAACCATATCTTTTATCCAGGGTCAAAGTCTTTGCACCTAATGTGCTGATCATGCCGTCTCTGTACTTTGTCCATACAAATCAAACTATTGTCACATGCCCTGTTTCAGATTCCCATGAGCTCGTTCAAGTTCAAGTCTCGACAAAGCTTCCCTAGGTGACAAGTTCAATTAATCTACTTAATTGCCCATTTGGATTTATGAACTAACTCTGCGGAAAATGGCATGGCTTTCCATATATCATTCTAAATAGTAAAGTATCCAATGGTGTCTTGTAGGTTGTCCGATAGGCCCACATAACTTGTTCCAAGAGCTGGGATCAGTTCTTCCTATCGGAACAAACCAATTTCTACAAAATACTCTTCATCTCTCTGTTCGACACCTCTGCCATGCCATTGGATTGTGAATGGTAAGGACTAGTAACTTTGTGCTCAAATCCGTAGTCCTTAGCTAAAGATCTCATATCTCGATTCACAAAGTGGATGCCCCCATCATATATCAAAACTTTTGCCACCCCGAACCTAGCAATAATATGGTCTCTCACAAACTTACAGACAATCTTGCTGTCTATGGTTCAAGTGGGATAGCCTCCACCCACAAAGATAAATAGTCAACCACAAACAATATGTACTCATGTCCTTGGCTGTTAGGAAAGGGACTGATGAATCTCCATTTCATCACCTTTATTCTATCATTTTGGCCTTAAAAACCCCAGCAAATGCATGTAAATAACATCAATTTGTACATAATAGCATCCATTCTTTATTGTATTTATTGTACAGAAAATAAGGTTTTTAATGCCAAAATTATAGAATAAAGAGAAGAAAAGAAAAAGGAATAATAAAATATTGCAAATATTTTATGACCCTAACCCCGAGACCAAGGCCAGCATGGAATTGGTCGACAAGGAATAAAGTAGGGAGAGATAAGGGCCAATTATACAATAAATATCTCATTTATTCATTCATTTATTTATGCATTTTTGACACCTATTTTGTACATAATTATTTATTCATCAAATAAAGAAACTTTGTACATAAAAGTTGAAGATAATAATGTAAATAAAAGTACAAAATTAAGTTTGTGTAAAAATAATACTCAGTGTACATTTTATACACAAAATAGAAAGCAAAAATCTCAACTTCACAGACCCATATCTTGCAAACAAAAACTCCAAATCACCCAAACTCACTTTAATTATATATAGCTTTCCATGAACTATTTGATAAAAATGGTTTCATAATTTTTGGAGACCATCTGTGGAAGTTAGGTTTTTGGCCCACTTTGTACATAAGACTGATTAAAATATTCTTTTTATTATTTATTTCTATAAATTTATATTTTTAGAATATTGTAAATAATGTATATAGTACATGTACATATTAAAATTCAAAGAAAACCAAAGAGAATTTGTAAAATAAAATAAGCCTATGTAATACATAGGCAAAATAGCTATGTTAAGAATGTATATAAATAAAAAGGTATTTTTATTCTCTTATTATTTATTCATTTATATTTTTATAATAATGTATATATTATATATACTTATTAAAAATATAAATCCAATATAAAAACAAATAAAATTCATTAAATAAATAAAATGTATATAATATATAGGTAAAATACCTATAAGTATACCTACATATACATAAACACATTTATTCAAAAATGTAAATAAACTCATAAAAATTAAATAAAAATATATTTATAAATTTATAAAATAAGAAAATAAAATAAATAAAATAAAATAAACAAAATAAAAATAAATATACATAAATATACTTGTAAATACATTATTTTAATAAAACCGTGATAAAATACTTCAAAAAAATAACTAAAAATCATAAATAAATACTACATTAACTTATAAACATTTTTTATTTTATAAGTAAATTCTAATTAATTCATTTATTCGGTTAAATAAATGGGTCAAGATCGGTCCGATGTGGACCAATCAGGGGCCAGGGAAAGTTGAGCTCCGGTCAACTCCCCCTGCGCCTCTGACTCCCGTCAGACGTGTCTTTTCCCCCGATTTTCGCCATTTTTTCCGCTCGATTGGTTGCTCCATCACCTTCGATCTCTTCACGGTTTTTATTTCTCTGATCATCCATGATTCTCGCCGAGATCTGGGATCCCTTGTACATAGCTTGTATCGCCGACCTCGGCCCAATCAAATAAGGGTCCTCTTTTGTGTATAAATACAGAACCATCTCCTCCTCCGCAAAATTTGGTCAGCCTCAACCCATTTTCTTCCTTGCATTCAGTCCCAGGTGTGCTCCTCGTGACAGGAGGATGCCGCCGGCACCTTGAATCGGCTGGAGATGGAGGTGGTTGCACCCACGGCGGCGCTCCGGCAGCCGTCCTGCTCCCTGGAGTTTCTCCAGGTATAAGAGCCGCGCCTTTACATTTCTAGGTAGGTTTTCGTACCAGCATTTTATTTCTGCTTTTTATTTTGCATTTAGATTATTAGATTAGCTTAGTTTAGGTAATTCGAAGTTCGCCGGAGCTCAGCTCCGGCGACTTCTCCACAGTGTCCTCGTTGTTCTCTGACCGCCTTTCCACTGCCATCTCGTTCCCTACCGTCTTCTCCACCTCCAGAACACCCTGTCCAACCGGATTCATCCCTGGATCCGTGAATCGAAGCCCTTCCACCGCCTCCCGCCAGAGCTCCTTCGCCACACCTCATCTTGCTGTGTAGCTTCAAAACCCCGGATCGAGGAGGTAGCCCTCTCTCCCCCCGGTTCTTCCTATGCAGGTCCAACGAGGAAAGAAGCCCATCTGGGCTCGATTCAACCCAGGAAGAGGGTCCTAGAGGTCTTGTTCTTCCCCGACTTCGTCCGACCACCTCAGACCACCAGGAGCCATGATGGGACCTTCAGGAGATGCAGAAGGTCGCCAGCTACGAGCAGAGCGCGTCAGAGGCGAGGGAGATGCCCAGAGAAGCCGACGTTGCATGATCGAAGCTCGCCGGAGGCGAGCTTCTTCCCTGTTCCTCCAAGCATCTCCAGCACCGTCAGATCAAAGGAGTCGACCCAGATCGAACCAGCGCCGTCAGATGAAGCGCCGCATCGATCGTCCGATCAGCGAGGCTGATCTAATCTCCACCGTCATCTGCGAATCGTCATCGGCCGACAGGAGCACGACGTGTGGCAAGTGGAAGCAGTCCAACCGTCGGATCGCACGCTTATTAGGGGTAAATTTCATATCTGGACCCCCGCACTTTTTGTATTTAATTTTTAATACTGTAAAATAAATAGCACGTTGTAAATAAAATGTATCTTTTGCTAAAGGACCTCTGCGTTTCTGAGAATTATAATTTAGGTCCTTCCGCGCCTCACATGCAGTCTCACGTGAGGCGTGTGAAATTTGCACTTTAACCCTGGCAGGTTTGTAAATTGTAAAATAATCCCAAAAGTTTAAATAAATGTTTATTTCTGTAGGTATTTTTGCACTGAGCTCCCTGTACTTATTTTATTTGCAAAAATGCCCCTGCCAGGCTGTTCAATTTTTGTTTCTTTTATGTATTTATTAAAAATACCTATGTGGCTTCTAAAAATCCAGAAAAATTAGGATAGATGTTTCATGTAATGCTCTTGCACGCCCATATTTCATTTCACAATTTTTGCATTTCTCCTAATTATTAAAAATGAAGAAGAAGCCCTTTTTGAACTGTTTAGATTAAAACAATACAAAAAAAATTATAAAATGTTTTTGAAAAATTCTAAAAAATTATACATGGTATGATTATATCTATATTGAGTCCAGAAAATGAAAAACCCTAAAAATAGAAAAAGAAAATATAAAAATTTCAAGAAGCTCTAAAATCCTAAAAAAAATATAAAAACCCTTTAAAAATACCAAAACTATGTTTTCCTATCTTATAATTATCTATATATTATTATTTATGTATTAAAATTAATTTGGGTTAATTTTGACACTTATTATATAATTTTAAAACCCAAATTAATTTCGGCTTATTTAACTAGTCCCATATTAGGGACATTTTTGGAATTAAAAATACATAAAAATGAGCAAAATTTCAGAAAAATAACATAAAAATTAGAAAAACATAAAAATCCTAAAAATATATATCTATAATATATTTTGAGTGTATATATATATATATCCATATACTACATTTCTCCCTCTTCTCTTATACATATCTATATATCTATATATATATATCTCTATATTATATAATTCAAAATATAAAAAGAAATAAAAAAATACAAAATATATAAACATACTAAAAATAAGAAAACCAAAAAATAAAATAAAAAAATATAAAATCAAAAACCCACAAAAACAATAAGAATTGGACATGATCATTGAATTGAATAATTATACAACCAGTTTCACATACATCCCTTCGCCTCCCAGTGTTCGACCTCTACTTGTGCTTACACCTATACACATTTGCATGTAGAGTTATAATAAATTTTAACTCCACTATTTTTGTATATTCTTGCATATATTTATTGTGGGTTAATTGTTGATTGATTCGAGGATTATTGAGCGGTCACCGCATCGACTATTGATCCGCCTTGTGGATTAATACGACCCTTAATTTTCCTCAGTCATCAAATGGATTAATACCGCCTTGTGGACGAGATGTACTCTGATCATTCACTATGTAGCTCACATCACTTCCCGAGGACTATCTACAGAAGAATGTGACTATTTGTTTACGATCGGCTTCACTCATTTCCGGTTCCTCCTATCGGTCGGATCACGAAGCCGATTCGTTTGATTTGTGCACTCGGTCTCCATTTTTGATTATGCGCCTAATCTGTTAGGGCATGAGACCGACTTGCTTAGACTCCTTTGAGTCCGCTCTCCTTGTCGATCCTCGCAAGGATGAGCTCTTTTTGATTATTCCTTGACTAGCTCGTAGATCCCCGAGGGTTATCTGCGGGAGACGACGACATATTTTCAATCTGATCGGTCTCTCACTGTCGGTAGCCGATTTGTCAACTACTGAGATCATTATGTGGGTCCGTCTGATGGACCGGCTCCTTCGAGCCCTACTCTCTCCTTGACGACCCTCGCAAGGTAGAGACGCATTCTGACGGTTTCTTGCCTAGATCACAGTACTCTCCGAGGACTATCTGCGAGAGACTGCGACACTCTTTTTACGCTCGGTTTCCCCTTCTGACTGTGTCTCTGATCTGCGGAGCACGGAACCGAGTCGTTTGATATATGTGACTTTGGTCCCATCCTGAGTTGCTTATCCGATCTGCGGACCATGGGACCCATCTGTTTAGACTCCTTTGAGTTTGTTCGCCTTGATGGTCCTCGCAAGGTTGAGCTCCTAATATCTGCGATTGTCATGCCTAGCTAGCAGCACGTCCCCCGAGGGTGATCTGTGGGACGCTGCCACATTCTCCAGATTCTTCGGTCTCTTCTGCTGGTAGCCGATCTGTCGCCTACAGAGACCATTTCTGTGATCCGTCTGATGGATCAAGCTCCTTTGAGCCTGCTCACCTTGACGACCCTCGCAGGGTGGAGCCATGACTTACGGTATTCGGTGTGTCTCCTATGATCTTCCGACCTCATGACCACTGAATGCCATGATATCTCTTGATCCTTCCTTTCCATATCTTACTGAGACTCTGCTTGACCGGAGGACTCTGTACTGTTCCTTCTTCCTCCTGGTCTTACTGTATCGGCTATGTTCCCTCATGCTGACCCTACGAGCCGATTGTCTGCTTCACGCTACCGGTCCCTGCTTTACTTTCGGATCTGTGTGTCCCCAGTGGCTGACACCCACATGACTGTATATCCGGGTGTCTTTTCACCTTCTGACTGCGTCCTCGTTCTCACAGGGAGACGACGACGAGAGTACGGTATTCACTTGTCAGATACCGTCCTGTGCCTGATCAGCTTCTACCGTGTATATATGTGTAGTATATTCTGTTCATTCTTTCTCCCGCATGTTATGTGTGCCCGAAATTCTATCGCCATATCTTTGTGTCTACACTTAGGATGCACCTTGTCCTAAGTATAGGGGGGTACACACCGCGTTGTTCTTTCGTCATTCAGTTTCGTCACTCCCGTCGTTGCCTATACTTAGGGATATCTCACCCTACGTATAGGGGAGTGATGCGTATATTCTCCACGATCTTCTCGTCTATCTGTCTATATATCTCTCTTTTCTTCTTTTCCTTTTCTATCTTCTGTATCTAAATAAAAGGTGTCGCCCCTTGTAGACAGGTTTTCTATACTTAGGATGTAGTTTGTCCTAAGTATAGGGGGGTGTACCCCCGATTTGATTAATTCTTTTCTCTGTTTATTCCCACCCTTGACCCTCCCTATCGTGTGTACAGTCTGCTATACTTAGGATTACTTGATCCTAAGTATAGGGGGGACGATCAACTTCTCTTTCCTTCATCTCTTATTCGTATATTCTTTAGACTCGTCTATACTCAGTACGAGTTATGTCTTCTCTTTTCTTTTCCGATCTATGAGGACATAGCTCAAGCTAAGTATGGGGGGGTCGTATATACTATGTATATACTTCATCCATAACTCGTACTTTCGTATAATTATGATATAATTCATTGAAAAATGATTAATAATGCTTCTTATTCCTCAGATTCTTTTTGTATTTACAGATTAATAAATCAGGTTAAAAATACTTTTGCAAAATGATTTGAAAAATGGTGTGAACTGTTTGGAAAACTTTTGTGAAATATTTTCAACCTTTGTAAAATATTTTGATTGCAAGATTTTTTCTATTTGTGTGAAATAAAGGATTTGAAAACCTATTGCAAATGATTTTTAAAAATATTTTGTAAAAATATTGTGAAAATGTATATATAGTGTTTGCAAAATCTTTGCAAAATGGATTTCAAATGTTTGTAAATATTTGCAAAAATTATTTTGTACTATAGTTTTCAAAATGATTTTTCAAATAAATTCGAGGAATAAAAGCATCATAATAAAATACATAAAATTCTTTATCAATTGTATATACACCTAAATAAATTACTTTGTTAAAACCTGTAAAGTCTTGTAAAATAAAGCGGCACGCCCGTGTAAATAGTTGTATATATCTTATTCTTTGAGTGCCAAAATTGTTTTATTTGCAAAATTCTTTGTGTAAAACTTTTCTCTATGAAATTGCATTATTCTTTGCATATTTGTAAATAGCATTTGCATTGCATCTTCTTTGATTGAACTTGATAATTGAACTAGTCCAAATAAAGTCGAAGATTGGAGCTTGGTTGGACCTTACTGCACCTAACTGCACTGGAACCTTATGGGAACTAGGTTTAAGGTACTTCATGATCTATTCAGACTTAATTCTTTGAGAAAACAGGGCTGGGTTCAAGTCACCTCAGTGGACTAACTAGAACTTTTCGAAACACACGTATGACTCTTGTCGGTCGTGACCTAACTTGGACACTTGCACCTTTCACTTGGCTCAACTCAGTTGGAACGGTAAGGGGGTTGGATTTGCCAGTCTGAGACGCACACGGGTGGAAACATTCGTCCTCGTCTAGGGAGGGAAGTGCACCCCAACCTGGTCCAGTTTCAATGAAGTCGAATGACGGGAGAGTGTGGGTTGCAATAAAGCTTCAAAAGAGGGATAGTCTACTGGCTCAAGAGGAAGATTTCTTGTATATATGCTGCACCATGTAGATATGTTGTACAGATGCATTGAAAAAAAAGTGGTGGGTCGGATTGAAAATTTAATAACCCCACCGGAGTGTATATAGTCCAATAAAGAAAAAGCTTATGGTATCCATGTTATATCTCATGAAGCTTGCAGCGGGAGACTTAGCTACACTGGTTGAGCTCCCAAAATTCTATACCTCTTATTCCCCCTCTTCTTGAGCCGGTTGTACTTGAACTTAGAAGGAAATACCCCGCTCCTCGACGGTAGAGAGATGGATTGGGGAATCATTGGGTTGTCATTCTGGAGAAGTCAGTCCCTTTGTCATTTCAGTTGGGAAGAGCCACTATCACTTACACTGTACAAGTCAGCTTCATAGTCATAAGGGTTTGCGTATGACGTAGGCTAGTTCTGACCTGGCTATTGAGGTGATTTGAACCAAGTTCGGTGACCCTCGAAGGCTGTTGTGTTTTAGAGCTGGTTCCCGACCAGGTTCCACACACATTTTCACACCAAGGTCTAACATGAGCTCCAAACGTTGATTTTGTACAGATAAGTTTAATAATCATGATCAATTCAATTTTTTTCTTAATTCTTTATTTCTGCATTTTCTTTTCTTCTTATTCTTTATTCTTTTTGTACTTATTGCATAAGTGTTTGCTAGGGACTAGCAAAGGCAAGTATAGGGGGGTGATGAATCTCCATTTCATCACCTTTATTCTATCATTTTGGCCTTAAAAACCCCCAGCAAATGCATGTAAATAGCATCAATTTGTACATAATAGCATCCATTCTTTATTGTATTTATTGTACAGAAAATAAGGTTTTTAATGCCAAAATTATAGAATAAAGAGAAGAAAAGAAAAAGAATATTGCAAATATTTTATGACCCTAACCCCGAGACCAAGGCCTGCATGGAATTGGTCGACAAGGAATAAAGTAGGGAGAGATAAGGGCCAATTATACAGTAAATATCTCATTTATTCATTCATTTATTTATGCATTTTTGACACCTATTTTGTACATAATTATTTACTCATCAAATAAAGAAACTTTGTACATAAAAGTTGAAGATAATAATGTAAATAAAAGTACAAAATTAAGTTTGTGTAAAAATAATACTCAGTGTACATTTTATACACAAAATAAAAAGCAAAAATCTCAACTTCACAGACCCATATCTTGCAAATAAAAACTTCAAATCACCCAAACTCACCTTTAATTGTATATAGCTTTCCATGAACTATTTGATAAAAATGGTTTCATAATTTTTGGAGTCCATCTGTGGAAAGTTAGGTTTTTGGCCCACTTTGTACATAAGACTGATTAAAATATTCTTTTTATTATTTATTTCTATAAATTTATATTTTTAGAATATTGTAAACAATGTATATAGTACATGTACATATTAAAATTCAAATAAAGCCAAAGAGAATTTGTAAAATAAAATAAGCCTATGTAATACATAGGCAAAATACCTATGTTAAGAATGTATATAAATAAAAAGTTATTTTTATTCTCTTATTCTTTATTCATTTATATTTTTATAATAATGTATATATTATATATAACTTATTAAAAATACAAATCCAAAATAAAAACAAATAAAATTCATTAAATAAATAAAATGTATATAATATATAGGTAAAATACCTATAAGTATACCTACATATACATAAACACATTTATTCAAAAATGTAAATAAACTCATAAAAATTAAATAAAAATATATTTATAAATTTATAAATAAGAAATAAAATAAATAAAATAAAATAAACAAAATAAAAATAAATATACATAAATATACTTGTAAATACATTATTTTAATAAAACCGTGATAAAATACTTCAAAAAAAATAACTAAAAATCATAAATAAATACTACATTAATTTATAAATATTTTTTATTTTATAAGTAAATTCTAATTAATTCATTTATTCGATTAAAGAAATGGGTCAAGATCGGTCCGATGTGGACCAATCAGGGGCCAGGGAAAGTTGACCTCCGGTCAACTCCCCTGCGCCTGTGACTCCTGTCAGACGTGTCTTTTCCCCCGATTTTCGCCATTTTTTCCGCTCGATTGGTTGCTCCATCACCTTCGATCTCTTCACAGATTTTATTCTCTGATCATCCATGATTCTCGCCGAGATCTGGGATCCCTTGTACATAGCTTGTATCGCCGACCTCGGCCCAATCAAATAAGGGTCCTCTTTTGTGTATAAATACAGAACCATCTCTTCCTCCGCAAAATTTGGTCAGCCTCAAACCATTTTCTTCCTTGCATTCAGTCCCAGGTGTGCTCCTCGTGACAGGAGGATGCCGCCGGCATCTTGAATCGGCTGGAGATGGAGGTGGTTGCACCCACCGGCAGCGCTCCGGCAGCCGTCCTGCTCCCTGGAGTTTCTCCAGGTATAAGAGCTGTGCCTTTACATTTCTAGGTAGGTTTTCGTACCAGCATTTTATTTCTGCTTTTTATTTCGCATTTAGATTATTAGATTAGCTTAGTTTAGGTAATTCGAAGTTCGCCGGAGCTCAGCTCCGACGACTTCTCCACAGTATCCTCGTTGTTCTCCGACCGCCTTTCCACCGCCATCTCGTTCCCTACCGTCTTCTCCACCTCCAGAACACCCTGTCCAACCAGATTCATCCCTGGATCCGCGAATCGAAGCCCTTCCACCGCCTCCCGCCGGAGCTCCTCCGCCACACCTCATCTTGCTGTGTAGCTTCAAAACCCCGGGTCAAGGAGGTAGCCCCTCTCTCCCCGGTTCTTCCTATGCAGATCCAACGAGGAAAGAAGCCCATCTGGGCTCGATTCAACCCAGGAAGAGGGTCCTGGAGGTCTTGTTCTTCCCCGACTTCGTCCGACCACCTCAGACCTCCAGGAGCCTTGATGGGAACTTCAGGAGATGCGGAAGGTCGCCAGCTATGAGCAGAGCGCGTCAGAGGCGAGGGAGATGCCCGGAGAAGCCAATGCTGCACGATCGAAGCTCGCCGGAGGCGAGCTTCTTCCCTGTTCCTCCAAGCATCTCCAGCACCGTCAGATCAAAGGAGTCGGCCCAGATCGAACCAGCGCCGTCAGATGAAGCACCGCATCGACCATCCGATCAGCGAGGCTGATCTAATCTCCGTCATCATCTGCGAATCGTCATCGGCCGACAGGAGCACGACGCGTGGCAAGTGGAAGCAGTCCAACCGTCGGATCGCACGCTTATTAGGGGTAAATTTCATATCTAGACCCCCGCACTTTTTGTATATAATTTTTAATACTGTAAAATAAATAGCACGTTGTAAATAAAATGTAATTTTTTCTAAAGGACCTCTGCGTTTCTGAGAATTACAATTAGGTCCTTCCGCGCCTCACGTGCAGTCTCACGTGAGGCGCGTGAAATTTGCACTTTAACCCTGGTGGGTTTTGTAAATTGTAAAATAATCCCAAAAGTTTAAATAATGTTTATTTCTGTAGGTATTTTTGCACTGAGCCCCTGTACCTATTTTATTTGCAAAAATGCCCCTGCCAGGCTGTTCAATTTTTGTATCTTTTATGTATTTATTAAAAAATACCTATGTGGCTTCTAAAAATCCAGAAAATTAGGATAGATGTTTCATGTGATGCTCTTGCACGCCCATATTTCATTTCACAATTTTTGCATTTCTCCTAATTATTAAAAATGAAGAAGAAGCCCTTTTTGTACTGTTTAGATTAAAAAATACAAAAAATTATAAAATGTTTTTAAAAAATTCTAAAAAAATTATACATGGTATGATTATATCTATATTGAGTCTAGAAAATGAAAAACCCTAAAAATAGAAAAAGAAAATAAAAAAATTTCAAGAAGCTCCAAAATCCTAAAAAAATATAAAAACCCTTTAAAAATACCAAAAATATGTTTTCCTATCTTATAATTATCTATATATTATTATTTATGTATTAAAATTAATTTGGGTTAATTTTGACAAATTTTAAAACCCAAATTAATTTCGGCCTATTTAACTAGTCCCATATTAGGGACATTTTTGGAATTAAAAATACATAAAAATTAGAAAAATTTCAGAAAAATAACATAAAAATTAGAAAAACATAAAATCCTAAAAATATTATACTTAATATATTTTGAGTGTATATATATATCCATATACTACATTTCTCCCTCTTCTCTTATACATATCTATATATCTATATATATCTCTATATTATATAATTCAAAATAAAAAAAGAAAATAAAAAAATAAAAAATATAAAAACTAACTAAAAATAAGAAAACCAAAAATAAAATAAATAAATATAAAATCAAAAACCCCACAAAAACAATAAGAATTGGACATGATCATTGAATTGAATAATTATACAACCAGTTTCACATACTTCCCTTCGCCTCCCAGTGTTCGACCTCTACTTGTGCTTACACCTATACACATTTGCATGTAGAGTTATAATAAATTTTAACTCCACATTTTTTGGATATTCATTGCATATATTTATTGTGGGTTAATTGTTGATTGATTCGAGGATTATTGAGCGGTCACTGCATCGACTATTGATCCGCCTTGTGGATTAATACGACCCTTAATTTTCCTCAGTCATCAGGGACCCATAAAATCTATGTCCCTTGCATCAAAAACATCACAAATAATCACTGGTTGTATGGTCATCTCATCTCTCTGTCCAACTATCCCTCCCATCCTTTGACAAATCATGTACGCATGTACAAAATCAATAGCATCTGTAAACAAGGTCGGCTAATACAATCCACATTGAAGTACTTTGTGAGCAGTTCTCTTTCCGAATGGTGTCCTCCAGCCTCAAGTGAATGACAATATATGAGGACACTTTGGTATTCGTCCTGAGGAATACACCTTCTCCAAACACAATCCGGTCCTTCAAAGAAAAGGAAAGGATCGTCCCAGTGGTATCTGCTTGAATCCGACTTCAAACGATCAATGTTGCTCCTAGTCCAACCATGGGAGACAAGATAGTTCACCATGTTGTCATACCACGGGAGTGAGTCAATAACACAAATTGGCTCGTCTGAGATGGTCTCTCTAATCCGCTCATAATCAAGAGAATCCTTAAGTTCAATCCGAGAAAGTTGATCA
>JAZKJV010005021.1:0-80884 GCA_037367405.1 Ottelia alismoides
TACAGGATACTCCTCCAACAGCCACTCCTCCTCGTAGCAGACCCAACCACTCACTTTTTTTCACCAAGTGAAGGACTCGAAGAATCTGAGGGTCTAAGAACATGCAAAGAGGGATCAAAATTCAAAACATGGTGGAGGAACTTTATTTAAAAGTAGAATGAGGAGGGATGTTGGAGCTCTGAAATCTCACGGATTGATGATGATCGATTTGATCTCAATCTTAGGTGTGAATTAAGGAGATCAAATCTCAACAATTTGCTCAACATGCTAAGGAAGATCATGATGGAATCGAGCGGGAAAAAGGGAGGAAATCCGGGTTCTGACAAGTATGGAGCTCGAGAAAGAGAGAGAGGGCCGTTGACCTAGGGCCAACAAGGGTTTGATTCTGGTTGGTCCATGTAGACAACCAGAACAATCCGTGGCTAAAGCCCCTTATTGAATAGATAAAAATTAACAAATGATTTTATTATTTTTTGGTGAAAACATGATTTTTGTAATTTCATATAGTATTTCTTTCCTATATTTATTTATTTATTTGAGGCTATGTATTATAGGTTAATATTAACATGTATAGATATATGTAAATATACTTGTATTTTTATTTTTATTTAAAAATTGTATTTTGTATTTTATTATTATATACAAGCATTTATATATTTTTAATTTATTTAAACACGTGTTTCGGTATTTTTACTTAGTTTTTCTGAGTTTATTTACATACTTAATTAATTACGAATTTATATTATAAAGGCCAATTTATATTATAAAGTTGTATATATATATGGAATCCATCTATGTATTGAAATATTTTTTAGTTTGTTTTGTTTTTTGATGGTTTTTTTGTATTTTACTTATGTATATATGTTTTGAATAATATTTACAATTTTAAAAAAAGAAAAGAAAATAAAAATATAAAGAATAAATATATTGAATATAATATACCTATATACTACACAACATGGACCCAAAATCTAACTTTTGCATCTTAACTTCAAAATGGATGAAACCACCTTCATTAAATAGCTTATTAAATTTTATTAATGAAGGTATGTTTGGTCATTTTTGAATCAATTTGGAGAAGATATAGGTCTGTAAAATTTCCTTTGTGGCTTTTTTATTTTGAGTGTCCCGGGCACATTATGCATTATTTTTCAATGAAATAAATTTTGTATTTTTATTACAATATTCATATAGAGGGTTTTATTATTTGAGTATAAAAACAATAAAATAGGTACCAAAATGTATTAATTTATGTATTGAAAATAGGATTTTTGTGTATTTTGTATACAATTTCTCTGCCCTACCTCCCCATATTTTATTCCTTGTCGACCAAGTTATCATGATAACTGGGTCTCGGGGTTGGGTCACTCAGTGTCTTTGATACTTCATTCCTTTTTCTTTCCTTCATTCTTTTATTTTGGAACTAAATGCAATTTTGTACAATATTTTATAGAGTATTTTTTATTATCTCGTAAGTGTTTACTTCAAGAAATTAATGATATATAGCTAGGAACTTAAGGCCAAAATGAAAAAATAAAGATGATGAAATGAGGATTCGTCACCCCTCTATACTTGCCTTTGCTAGTCCCTAGCATACACTTATGCTTGTAAGTGCAGAAAGAGAAAATAAAGAAAAGAAAAAGAAACAAATTGGGTTGATTTTAACTTTTAAACTTATCTTTATAAAATCAAAGTTTGGAGCTCAGTTGGATATTTGAAATAGGTTTGGTTGAAACCTTATTGGGAACCGAACTTGAAACACAACAGCATCTGAGAATCACAAAACCCTGCCCAAGTATCCTCAATATCTAGGTCAGAACAAGTCGATGTCATACACAATCCCTTTATGACTATGAGTCTATATTGTATGATATGTAGCTCCTCTCAGTTGAGGAAGTAAAAGACATGCTTCTCTAACATTTTGACCCTAATTCCCTAATCCAATAACTCTTTCTTCTAGATGCAGGGTAT
Organism: Ottelia alismoides; assembly: GCA_037367405.1. Lineage (NCBI taxonomy): Eukaryota > Viridiplantae > Streptophyta > Magnoliopsida > Alismatales > Hydrocharitaceae > Ottelia > Ottelia alismoides. The sequence continues at coordinate 1,972 of JAZKJV010005021.1, forward strand.
TCCCTTCTAAGTTCAAGTGCAACAGGCTCAAGAAGAGGAGGTGGGGAAGAGAATGGATGGAAGCCATTGTAGATACCTGTCCTAGGATGCTTGAACATTATAACCAAGTCATCCAGCTGTAGGCTCACATGTATACTTTGACTTTGATGCTCAAGCTTGCTTATTGACTATATACATATATACTCAGACATGAATTGATTTTTCCTTTTTTTTCGTCTATTTATTTTAATTTTTTATTTTGCATTTTTTGAATACTATTTACAACATCAATTACATGTGAACTTTGTCCTCTTTGTCCAATAGACTATCATTCTCTTGTAATATTGTTGCAACCCACAACATCGTATCATTAGACCTTATGGCTACTGGATCGGGTTGGGGCACAATGGCTACAGAATTGTGACCTCGTATGTTTCCATTCTCTTGTGTCCCACGCTAGCAAATCCAGTCCTCTACCACTTCAACTGAGTTGAACATAGTGTAAGGTGCATGTCTGCAAGTTAGGTCACTGTCGACAAGAGTCATGGATGTGTTCTAAAATATTCTACTAAACCAATTCTTGTGTTTTCAAAGAATTAAGTCTAACAGGCCTGAAGCACAACAATTCTAGTTCCTACAAGGTTCCAATGATTAAGTGGATTAAGATCCAACCAAGCTCCAATCTTTAGATTTTATTTAGACTAGTTTAATTGCCATTATTAATCTGAAAAATGCAAATGTTGTGCAATACAGTAAAATCTTTTTGTGAAGCAATTTCTTTGATTTTGAACTTTTATGGAATTTTGACAATATACAAATTTTTATGAAATTTTTGAAAATTTTTGCAAATTTTTATGGTTTTTGGATTTTGCAAAATTTTAGGGAATTTTCAAAACAAAAGGGTTAGTATTAAAATAAATTTGTGTAGATAGTTATACATGAGTGCTTATGTATTTACAAGAATTAGGTGAAGAATTTACACTAGGTATTTACATGTTTTGTATACAAAGTTTGTATATATTTTTTTACTTTGATTATGTATATGGTTTTCAAAATAATTTGATAATATTTTGACAAATATTTTGAAAACTGTATTTTTGCAAATGATTTGACAAATAATTTTTGTAAACATTTAGAACTTTTGAATCATTTTTCAAAGCTTTTTCAAACAATATGTATATGTTTTATAAGTATTTTTGCAACCATTTGCCAAACCATTTGCATATACATTTTCAAAACTTTTATTCAAATAAATAAATAAATGAAATTTTTACAACAAAAGATTTTTATGAAGGTTTGAAAATATCTTATTGAATATTTTCGAAACAATATTCAAAGATGTTTTTCCAAAGAATTTCAAACCATTTTCAAACATTTTGCAAAACATGTTTAATTGTTTTATTAAGCTTATTTACAAATAATTTTGTGTGTGTTTAAATTTTATTATTTAACCATATTATTAAAAATACAAAAGTATGAGTTATGGTTAAAGTATATACACCATATATACGACCCCTTATACTTAGCTTGAGCTATGTCCTCATAGGTTAGGGAGAAAAAAGGAAGATATACCTCATGTTAATTATAGGAATGTCTATACTACAATGACAAAAGAATGAAGAATGAGAAGTCGATCATCCCCCTATACTTAGGATCAATTAATCCTAAGTACAGTAGACTGTGTACAAAGAAGGGATGGTTGAGGTTGGGAATAAATAAATCATCGGCTCGGCTTGTCTCCCCCTATACTTAGGGTAAAATATCCCTATGTATATACATAATATCAAGAGTTGAGGAGACATGCGAGGAAACACAGAATGAATGCTTGAAGTTCATCTTGATAGACTTTCGCCTCATATGTATTGCCACGTGAGTTGTTGTTAATATTTTAAGTGTACCCTTTAACTTGTTGGACCTGTTTGTAAACGGATGTTTAGTTTTTATTAATTACAATCAGGTCCCTGCTAGTAGTGTAATTTTGTCCTGTGTATATTGCTCAGATTAAATATTTTCTCTATGCCAAAAATGTTAGGAAAATTAGATTAGATTCTTTGTAGTTAGCTTTATCACATATATTTTTGATGTTGCATCCTCTTCTATTTTCTTATTTTCAAAAATACGAAAAAACATGCTTTTATTACCTGTTTAGACATAGAAATCCATAAAACCACAAACCATCTTATGAAAATTCCAAAATTACATTATCTATATTATTCTTTATTCAACCGGATGTCCAAAACCACTAAAAATATAAAAGATAGAACATAAAAATCACAAAACTTTAAAATCTTTATAAAAATTAGAAAAAATTAAAGAAAATCCAAAAATTGCTTTCTATTTTTTATTTTTCTTTATAATATATATTATATAACAAATAGTTTTGGGTTTATTTTGGACTGTTATATGCATTGAATCCTTAAATATCTCGGATATTTAATAAATTTCCTATTAAGACTTATTTAATACCTTAAAATCCTTAAAAATAAAAAAATATATATAAAAATTACCAAAAATAAGGCAAAATATAAAAAATATAAAAATACTTTTCCAATTTTAAATTTATTTTGACTTATTTATAAATATATAAAGCCATTATATATACACTATATATTGCTTGTATAAGACATAATATTAATATTTTATATATAATTATTATCTTATTTTAAAAATAAAAAAGAAATAAAAATACAAAAATAAAAATACAAAAAGATAAAATAAAAATATATAACAAATCAAAAATCCATAAAAATAAATATAATTAAAAACCACATAAAATAAGAAAATTAAGAAAAATATAAAAAAATAAGTATTAACGACTACCTACCTTCGTTTGCTCTTGGTTTTCAATACGAAAAAATAATTATTAATAATTACACATTTTATTCGAAGTTATAATAAATTTTAACTCGCATATTTTATCACTTAATTTAATCATTAGTTGATTGTTGTTTGAATTAGAGGTTTGTCAAGCAGCAATTGATAGGCTAGCTTGTTAGCCTTAGCAGACCGATCCTTTCACTTTAAAAAACTGTTAAGAATTATGTGTGAGTGGACCTTTTAGATTGGATATGGGAGGTCTTGTTCTTGATCGAACGACTTTGGCGGGTGATGGAAGAACACTAAAAAAGGGCACCTCCTTCGAACTTTGATCGAGTTAATCTCCTTCGATTTGGCTCCTTTCTCAACTGTAGATCGTCCAATTGGTTCCAGACAGTGCTCCACATAGATGGGCGAAGATCTAAGGATCATGGTTCTTCTTATTAGAGACCAGGAGGTGGTCCAGTCCATACTTCTACTTGAGTTTGATTGCGATTCGATCCATCTCTCGAGAATCCTGCAATGATAATCAAGATTGCTCGAAACTTCGTCAACCTCAACCACACGTTATTCAACAAAGAAGAAGAGGAAAGAATGTGTGGATATCCTCGAGTGATGGTGGAGGAAAAAGATCAAACTCATATCCTTCGATCTAAGGTGTTAGACCATGGATCAAAGTATGGAGAAGCGTACGAGGTAGGGTAAGATGTCACACGTCAGAATCAGGTGATTAAGCACGGGGAAGACATTCGATTGAGTCAATCGGAGGTTGGATTAAAACTGCATGTACATATCTAAAAACTCGATTAATATTGAATCAAATTTGAAAATTAACTACATTAAACTTACCTACAAAGAAGGATGAAGGAATTGTGATTGTCTTTTCTTCAATATGGATGTGATCGATTGTAGAAACTTGAACACGGTGGAGCACGACTCGCAGACTGTGGATCGTGTCGATCGAACTCCTCCCTCACTCCTTCTTGCTTGGATCATGCTCCTATCACAAGCTTCTTCTCACTAGTGATTCAAGCTTGGGTAAAAAAGTCGAAGATGGATCCAGGAAGACTGAAACACCTGTGAAGGTTTTAAAACACTAGTGAAGAGGTTCGACAAGGACAGTATTTAGGCATGAAGCGGTAATGAACTGGGCAAGGAGTTAATCGGGCATGGACTAGAATAATATATGGAGGATAATCGGGTGGAAAGTGGGTTGAAAGACCTGCGAATCAAGCTGGGATTTTTAGAGACGAAAGTGGGTTCTACATTAGGAAATTTGAGGAAGGGGAAGAAGGAGATTTGGCCTGCAGCTCAACGAACCTGGGTCTTGCCAATGAGAGGTTGTCTCAAATAAATTTAAAAAGGAAATGATAAAAATAAAATAAATAAATAAATAAATAAAATAGAAAAGAAATGGAAATTGACCTTAAAATTTAAAAACTATTAACATAAATATTTTATAATTCAATAAAATAACTTTTTGATGACTTTTTGATAAAATAAATTAATTAATTTACATAGTTAACTAATTAAAATACAAGTATTTACATGTATAAATTATCTATATACAAGGTATACATATCTTTAATTAGTGAATTTTACAAATATATAATATATTTTATATGTAATTTATTTAAAGAATGATTTAAGGGTTATAAATACATTTTCTTTTATAAATAAACTTAACCGTACAATTCAGTAGTGATATATAATATAGGTACATCATATCGTTATAATAAATATGCTTACTTTTTTATTGTATTTAATTTTTATTAATTTTATTTGCATTTTATATAAATAATATAAAATATATATAAAACACTAGAAAATACAACATGTACAAAAATACAACGAATAAAATACGAGTAGTATACAACTGTAGAAGTACAATGACAACCCCAATAAGCTGACTTTCACATCTTAACTCCAAATTTTATGAAACCTCTTTCATTTAAAATCTTTTTTATTTTGAGTATGCTGAATGTGAATGATTCATTTTGAGTTCATACGAAGTAGATATTGAGCTTTCAATTCTTATTTTACGCTTTTTTAGTATTGTACCTTTTATTCTATACACGATTTATTTTTGAAATTATTTTTATTATTTAGTACATATTTTTATGTACAAGTTTCATGAAGAATGCATTTTTATTTGAGATCTATTTAATGATAAATAAAATAGTACAAGATATTTACAAGGTGAAAATGATGAATATGTACAATGTGAACTTGGTTTTCTGATTTTTTATACGTTACTGACCATATCTCCCTCTACTTTATTCATTGTCAATTAGGTCAATACTCGACTTACTCTCAGGGTTAGGATCTGTATGTATTTATTGTATATATACAACCTTCTTTTCTTTCTTTTTATTTTCTTCTTTATTCATTTATTTTGGGTTAAAATACTGATAATTATACAATATTCATATGTTGTTATTTTATTAATAGATGAGAACTAATGATATTTACATGTGTTTTATAAGGGTTTTTAATCCAAAATGAAGGAATAAAGATGATGAATTTCTGATTCATCACTCATATAACAAGCACATGTTCATTTCATTTAACTTTATTTTCATATGCATACCTTTGTGTTAGAGATTATAATAGCCTGCAGTGATGCTATAACTTTCTTAAAGCTTGTCATCCTCATGGTGATATGCATCGCCACAAACGAGTTCCAATCTTCTCAAAAAAGGACCATTGTTGTCCCCCACTACTTGCCCATTTGGTGTCACTTCAACCTTTATTCTTTCACTCAAAAAAGCATTTGGTACAACCTGTACCTTTTTTCATGGATTATTAGAGAAAAGAATTTAGAACTTAGTGCAATTTCAAGGGATATTAAGTATTTGCATTTTTTTACCTGAAATTGACGGACTGTTTGTACTAGGAGGAGGCTGAGGGCCCCTATTTCCTTCCACATAGTTAGGGAAATCAAGTGCAAGATGTGTGTAATCACTCCCCAAAGATCTATGAACTCTCGCTTTTCCTCCGGATCATTCCACCTTGAAAAAAAAAATGTTCAAACCATTTGTATTTATGTTGGAGCAGCAGCTAATAGCATGGCAATTGTGTACATGCAAATGATCTATGCAGCGGCTAAAAGAAGTATATAAAAGTAAGTAATTAAGAATCAATTAATGCGCACAGATTTGAATGAATTAGAAAGGCATCATTCCTAGTTAAAAATGCTTCAAATTAATTATGCAGGAATTAAAACAAACTAACTATGCAACAACTAAAAGAAATATATAAAAGCAAGTAATTTACTTGATTCTAGATCTCAATGTATTCTTGATACGATTCAACCTCCTCATTACTGCAATATTCATCTTCGATGACTACAATATCCTTGAGGATTTATCTTTATTGGAATTATCTAGTCCATATTCACATTGTTTTGTACATAGAAATCCCGATCCACCTAGTATTCTAGCACACATGTTTTTACTTCGCCAAGAATTCTTTTGCTTTTATTAAGGAATATATACATTCTTTGGATCTAACTTAAAGTTGGTATCTTTAAATACAACATACGAATGACACATGAATAAAACCACATGTCAATCATGTTAAAAGCTCATCTCAACTATCTCATTGATCTGACCATAGTATCGGTCACAGCCCAGTGGTAGGTTACATTTTACAAAAAAAATCTGAGAGAGTATTTTTCTTCTTTATGTTATTTTCCGAATAACACTTGAATATGTAACCATTTATTATGCACTTGTTGTGCATGTGAGCATATCCGAATGGTCTCCTCAATAAAATATCAAAAGTTAGTATCCAATGGGTATCATTTTCAACCTTCATTTGTTCTACTATTTTTCCAAACCATTCGATGAAAATTATCTCATTGGTCCTTCTGAATTCACTATATAAGCCTTTCAACTCACTGTAGAATTAATCAACCTCAGGCACTTGTTTCAACACATATAATTGTGTCAAGTATCTATCCAATTCATGTACAAATAAGAGAATCGTCTTATTAAATTCTCTACCTTGAATTTTAAAATTAGAGAAGTGGACATCATCAAATTCATTGTAAGTAGCACCATTTCTTTCAAGATGTTTGAGTCAACGTTCTTTAATGTCAACATACATGAGATAAAGAATAACGCATTCCTCAACCAAATACTCATAAACAATTGATCCTTCCAGTTTGGAGCAATTTAGAACACAATCCTCCAGTTATCTAAGGAACCTCTCAATAGGATGCATCTATCAAAATTGCACGAGTCCCTCGATCCTTACTTAATCTGCCAAATGGATGATCAATTGCACCATCACATAAAAAAACTAGTGGAAAAATCCGTTCTAAATTGCATACCATCTCCACGATCATCACACCCATTTCTCCAAAAGGTTAAGTCGAGTGCCTTAGTTCAAACAACCTAAAAAGATACCCAACTTTTCAATAGCTTCAATGACAAATTATGGTAATGCACTATAAATTGCTAGCGAAAATAAGATGTTCATATAGACGTGGCTGTCATGACTTTCGATGCCACTTATTTTTTTTGAATTTCGTATACACACCTTGATATACTTGAATATAAGCCATCATGTGCAACGATCTCTTTTAAATAGGAAAATACCCAAGCTCGATTGTTCGAATCAAGATGATATGGAGCATCTAGCATGTCGAAGCCACTTTTTCCTTAGGTGTTAAATGTAAGTGCTGACGAATTACCATTTGTTTCAGATCTTCATGTGTTTTGATAGTATCCTTTGGAGAGCCGAGAGGTTGAACATATCCAGGGCAATATTCACGACATTCTTCTCAATGTGCATTACATCGAGATTGTGGTGTATGGTTGGATGTTTCTAATATGGTAACTCCATGAAAAATACTCTTATTTTGGAATCTGACATCCTGCAAATCTTTCAAATCTTTCTTTAATGTCTTCCTACGTCAGATGATTTTCAACTTTAGCAACTTGTCCATCACTACGTCCCTTGATTATTGCACTGTATATTTTAAACTTTTTTTTAAAAAAATAAACACTAATTTAATCTTAATTAAATAGATAGGTATGAAAATAAAAAATTTAGACGTAAATCGACACGTAAGGTGCTGATTTGGAGAGAATGCCCAAATCGACACCTCAAGTGTCGATTTGGGTAGGGGATTTTGCACATGTATCCCACCATTTGACATTCATATCTTGTCCCCAAAATTATTGATATAAATAACCCTCACATTTATATTATTAAAAGTAACTATATTTAAAGGTATTCTTTCACTTGATGCATTCATTTGTATAATCCTAAAAGAAGTAATTAGTTCTTAATTTCACAATTACGACAAAAGAAATTAATATTTTATCATTAGATAACATACCTACTTTAGATTTATTTTTTATGGATATATTTTATTTATTTTGACACATGAATAATGGAAAGAAGATAAGTTTCATATGAATATGATACTTTTCATTTTTTATATGGATATATACATAATTATATAACTTTTTTTGGATATAGTTATGAATATCTTTGAGACATATAATTGAATATTTTCAAGATTTATATGTAATATAAGAGAAAAGTAAAAATAATATATGCATCATCTATATCAAAAAAGAGACAAAAAAATAAAAATGATATTAGGATTTTTCTATACAGACATATGATAATACTTATTTCCGTATCTATATAAAAAAATAAAAATGATATCTGTATTTATATTGATTTTCTTAAATATAAAATTGAATGGACGGATAAATAATCTGATCTCCATGTAACCAAAAAATAAAAGTGATATCCGTATTTGTTTCAATATATGTAAATATAATTTAAACTTATTTTATTTTATGTATCCATATTCATTAAAAAATTAAATATTCCTACCCATTTAAATAAAAATACATATCAATATCTCTCTAAAAATGTATATGATATTGTGTGCAAAAGTCCAATCTTATTGTTTTGATAGGAGATAACAAGTATAAAGGAAGCCGCAAGAAATATTTATCCGTACCCAAATATCTACATGTATATATCTAAATGTATCCACATGTATAATTGATGATTCAAAATATTAATTTCCATAGTCATAATTGTGAAATTAAGAATTAATTAAGTTCTATTAGGATTATAAAAACGAATGTATTAAGTGAAAGAATACTTTAAATATGGTTGATTTTAACAGTATAAATTGAGGGTTATTTATATCAATAATTTTTTGGATAGGACATGAATGTAAAATGGTGGGATGCATGTGCAAAATCTCCCACCCAAATTTGTACTCGAGGTGCCATTTTGGACATTCTCCCCAAATCGGTATCTCAGGTGCCAATTATGCTTAAATTTTTAATTTTTATTTTCACACCCAATTATCTAATTAAGATTAAATCAGTATTTATTTTTAAAAAATTGTATATATTATAAGAACCGTACTGGGGAATTTAGCACACTCAAATCAAGTTTTTCCAATGAACTCATCTTTATGTACATTATGCCCTCCATCAATGCCATACATGGAAAAATCTACGATGGCCTAAATGACATATATTCTTACTCTCATTGAGACGAAGATGATGAGTGTACTCCTTGCAAATAGGATAAGCAAGTTTTCCTTTTGTACTCCAACCATAGAGATTGACATATGTAGGAAAGTCGTTAATTATCCATTATAGTGCCCCACGTAAAAGAAAAGTTTAATTTGCATGTGCATCAAAAGTATGTTCACCATGATGCCACAATAGTTTCCTCTCATCTATTAATGATTACATGTTAACATCTATTGCATTTCCCTATGTTTTTGGTCCTAGACTTAATAATGTTTGCATTATGAAATTGGACATCATGCACGTACATTGACGTAAGTTGTAAGTCACAACAAATACCGATCATAAAAAATATAATGAAAACATATTCTTGAAAGGAGTGAACATGTAGCTTTCAAGACCTAAACAAACATTTTGTGCATCCTTTACAAGATCTGGAAAAGAATCATCGAACGATTTCTACTCTAGCGAATCAACATGATGACAAAAAAGTCCATCCTTGGAATGATTTCTCCGATGCCAAGTCATCCACCTAGCTATTCTATTTTACATAAAAATCTTTGCAATCTCAAAACTAAGGAGAAGTAATGCAATACCTTACTCGATATTGTCTTCGTGCATGAACCATCAATCTTTTCACGATTATATCTGGATGTACTACAATGGGGACATGTCTCCAAGTTCTTAAAGACCTCTCTATAAATAATATTATCGATTGTGCATGCATCAATCTTCTCATAATTAAGTCATAGTTTCATGAACTCATTCTTTACATCTCACCAAGTGTTTGGGAATCCATCCTTCACCTATAATAATTGTCTTATCAAATCAAGGATGTCATTCGTGCAAATTGTAGTCACTCTTTGTCTCTTCTTTATCTTGAATAACTCCAAGAGAAACTTCAATCTAGGCATCTTGTTTCCAAACACGATTAATTCTTCTATGTATTTTAGAAATGTTAAGGATTTACCGCTATCTTTAATTAATTCAACAAGATCGGGATAATGATCACACAAATAATGTTCAAAATTAGGTTGATTAGTTGGTTCATTGCTTTCAAACTGATTCATTGGCGATGAGGCCTCTGCAAAATGATTTCCATGAATTGTACATCTGGTATAAAAAATCACACCATCCATTAATAATGACATGCTTGAATATGTCTCTACTCTCTTGTAAGCATCTATTTAAGCACTTCTTGCACGGACAACGAATTTTCTCATAGTTTAATCCTTTGCAAAATCACTTACGATCATCATGGAATACCCACTCTAACCAATTGAGAGCATCAGTAGTGTAAGATGAATATCGGTCCATTGATTCATTATCCGTTACTTGTCCATCTTAAGACCTTGAGAGGAGAGCAGGCATTTTAGTGAGAAATGTCATACGAACATGATATTCAATGCACATCGTGACACTAAGACAAGACCATCCATTTATATACACATTCCATAACCACGTCTTATCCACGATAAGAAACTTCTTTACAAAACCCTAAACCCTACTCATGATACAGCCTGGGCCTAAACATATTTCATCAACTATAGAAAATAAGAGGAGAATTGTATTTATTGATGTTATCACTTGAATTAATCCATAAAGATTTATCCTCTAATATAAGATGATCTTTGTCAAGTGAGCAAATTTCAGTAGCATAAGCATGCGTTCCCTCAACATATCTCGTAAACCAATCATGATCAGCTCTTACAATTGTCACTGAAGTAACAATAGTAAAAGTTGTTCAAGACTGATTTGGTATACCGAGGAGGAGAGGAGTTATACCACTGAAATGTGTGCTCAAATATAAACTATTTTGCATGTGACAATGATGTCACCTTATATTAGGGTTTAAATCTTTATGGATCCTCTTAGATTGGGACCTCTAAACTAAGGAAATTCAACATGAATGTACCATTATACAGAAACCTTGTGTCGTCATAAGTATGTGCTATGTATGACAACAATAAAATGTCTGTAAAATAGTTAGACATTTTTATTGATTGTGCATTTACATATATTTGGCTCATTATGAATACGGACATGGAGCTACATGTCCCTAAACTTGTATTTAATTAATATGACACTATATAACCAGTTTGGCTTGTACCCGCAAAGAAAATATCTTCCATCAGCACACACCAAAATCCACGATCATTGTACAAGGATATCTCATCTCAAAGTGAGTCCAATAGTTTCATGATAAAATAAAAAGTTATAATACAATTACAAGTGATGAAATCTTCCAATGTGTTGCAAGCGCCATCCATTATGCAGGGTCACACACAAACTGGGTATGGAAGGGATGCACGGTATATGATTTTTTGTGTGATTTTACCTACATTTAGTGTTTTAACCTTTTAACTACCTAACTTTATTTTAATGTGGCAGATATTGTCACATTAATTACAATTTTATATGATAGCTTGGTTCATCACAACTTGAATTTCTAATGTTGCATATAGAAACATATGGTCACATATGTGTATACATAAACAACCACAAAGTATCTAGAGACATATACATACATGCATTTAAAAAAAACGAACATCTACTTTATTTTAATCATATGTAATTACATACATATATATACATGCACACATACATATACATGCATACACACCTATGTCATTATTGTAATCAATAATATCGATGAAATGAATATTGACTTCAATTGAGTAATTGCTATTCCAAGATTGTAATGAATGTTTTATGGCATCTAAAAATGAATATAATGTTCAAGTTGCACAATATTCTACCGACATATGAACTAAAAATATTTAACACAATTTAATATGATTATAATATCACAATTTATTATTCACAACGTAATTAACGAATTACAATGTCACAATATTCTACCACCACACAATGTATATAACAACGATATAATATCACAAATGATTATGGAATATTTGTATCTCAACACAACAATATAACATAAATCTAACCGAAAAATACATAAATGACATGAAATGCAGAAAATTATACCTTCTCTTGGTGGATTTGGGGATAGGATATAGAGGTAGAGGTTTTGTTGAGGAGGTGGCAATCCTTGCATTGAGGAGTTGGAGATAGAGGTGGAGGAGGGGAGGAGGCTACAGAGATGGGGAGGTGGAGGTGGGCGGAGCTGATGGAGGGAAGCATGAGGAGGTAGAGAGGAGGTGTAGAAGGATGGGAGGTAGAGGAGAGGAGGCGGTAGAGATGGGGATGTGTAGGTGGGTCGAGGGCGTGAAGTTGAGGAGGAGGCGTCGTCGAAATAGGAGAGGTGGGGTGGAGATGACAGTAGGGAGGAAGAGGACACTGAGAGGGGCGGTAGAGGCGGGGCAGAGGTAGGGAGGAGGGTGTTCGTGTGGGGTGGGGGTCAGGGTGGCATGGAGGGAACTGGAATGTTTCACACAGTAATTTAGGTCCAATTATTTTTGGCCGTCACCGTCACTATTGAGATTACTTTTACATTGAGATTTTCATTTTCGATGGTTACATAATACCAGACATATATTCTTCTTCCTTCCGATTTTGAAGTTTTGGTATTTCAATTGCGTTAGATGGTAAATAAATCACGAAAATGCATTTCATTTTCAACAACTATGGCTGATCGTTGAGAATGGCATGTCTTAAATAGCAACATATTCGGTAGGGGATCCTCATTGAAAATCGCTAGAGCTCCATCCACCTCGATGCCTCTTAAGAACTCCACTGGAGTCCACCGCCTTCGCAATCACTGTTGAAGCCTTCAGCCTACCGCAACCATCCTCCACCAGGAGTGGTTGAGGAAGAGGGCGTCTACGGAAGCCATTGATTAGCAGCTTCTTTAAATCACAATCATTGAAGGTATGGCCATCTACTGTCGTTAGATCAAGTACCTCACGCATGGGTGCTGAAAGGGTCTGTTGGATGGCTGGTGAAGCTTCGCTGTCCAAGCATGATGGTTGTGCCATATAAAGGAACCTCAGCTCGATCGGAGATAGACTAGAAGTTATGGACAAGAGGAGAGGGAACTAGGGCTTCTACTTTGGGTGGAGGATTCCAAACTTAGAGGTGAGAGGTTCTGGAGGAAAAGAAAAGAACGTGAAGGAGATTGTGTGGTGGATGCCGATTGGAGGTGTTGGGTTGGAATTTGGAAAGAAGGGAAAAGAAGATAAATTTGGAGGAAGAGGGGAGAGATGTTTGGTCAGTCATACACCTCTTAATTATATAATGATTTAAAAAAAGAGAATAATGGGGCTGCCCCTTGCGGGCAGCCAAGAATGGCTGCCCCCGCGCCGTTTCGGCGTGTTTTTTTTATTTTATTTTTTTGAAAAATCTCGCCGTGTAAATTCATCCCTATATCCCTCCTATATGTCATTCGAATTTCGTCAGAAACAGAGGCTCCTACGGCCTCCATCGAGATGGTGTCGATTTAAAAAATCATGTTACCGTTAAAAAATGTCTGTCTCGATGGAGGCCGTAGGAGCCTCTGTTTCTGACGAAATTCGAATGACATATAGGAGGGATATAGGGATGAATATACATGGCGATATTTTTCAAAAAAAAATAAAAAACGCACCGAAACGGCGCGGGGGCAGCCATCTTGGCTGCCCGCAAGGGGCAGCCCCATAGTTTGCTTCAACTTATTGATAGTCAAATTAATATAAGGGATAAGTGATAGGTGTGGAAGAAGTTATTGATACAATCGGCATTCCAAAAAGAAGAGGGAGATAATTGACATTGCGACAACTAAAAGAGGCACAACTAGTAAAATCCTCAGATTTTATTCACCTTAAAAATAAATAGGCACGAATTTAAATAAAGTTATCTCCGTGAAGTCTTTAGCAATACTACCTCATAACGACTAACGAGACTTGCATGGACCCCTAACATTGCAAGATGATGTCATGAAACAATGATGCAGCTGTCAGTTCCATCGAATAAAGATCGAGTTGTGTTGTCCTAAAAAAAGTATATATGAATGATCATAGATGGATTGGACAGGTAGGGTCATAAATGATGGTGCGGTGGTTGATATGATTTCATTCAGAGGATTGTCTCATTTAATGTTTGAACTGTGATAGAGAAACTTGGTATGCAATTATTTGATTTCGGTATATGTATATAGTGCCCATCGAGATATTATCAAGGGTCGGGTCCCATCTTATGTGAAGCCTCTTATTATTTTTTTTATATGCTTAAACATGATGCTTAAAATAAGTTTTGGTCAGCGGATGCACTGAATTTCAAAAGAGAAACAAAATCATTATCTTATTTGATTAGGATTATAAACTTATCTATTCTGTCAAGTAACAAACCACCTCGATCTAGTGTTTTGGTACAATATAGACGTGAATGAAATCAACTTAAAGGAAACAACCATCTATTTGCCTAATGAGCAAGAGCTGGAATTTGTCTTATTATATCCACGTTTTTGGGAATCTCTTTGGCCTACGGGAATAATATATATTATATTATTATCAGGAGAAGACAAATCCTGAAAGCTGGACGATGAAGAATTCAGGTAGTAATATTTATCTATCATAAAAGAGAATGTGAACCTGAATGACCTGTTGAAGATACACCTTCAACTTCAAGTGGGGATCACATGTGAACTTTGGATTAGTGTTCAGAACGCAAACTTGTTCAAAACAACTTGTGCCAGAGCCTCCTCTCCTTGGGCTGTTTTCGCTCGGGTTCTTGCTTGACAGCCCGCGTCGATATTCCCTCCATCAAGAGTATCAATAGTAAAAAAAACAATTAAATATAAACATGAAGTAATATGCATCTAAGGGTGATAGTCCAAAAAAATCAAAATTGAACGGCTAAGGCAACAATTAAAAGACGAGAATTTAAATTTGTAAGAAGAAGAAGAATGAGAACGAAAAGAAAGAGAAAAGAAGAGAAGTTAGTTCGTGTATAACTCGATAATAACCGAGTTTGTTCTCCCTTCTACAAAGCTATGGATTCAACCAAGCAGGCTATGTAAGTACAAAACGGTGGGGTCTATCTACAAAGTGCAAAAGAGATCTAGAAAGTGGATTGGAATAGTGGGAGACTTGGATGAGACTTGAGCATTTCCGACAATTTTACTTAGATCTATTTATTAATTTGGGTTTAGAAGGCGTATAGCGTCAAATACAACCTATATCCACCACCATACTTGACTTATTTAAGGTGACCTTTTTATATAATTATTAAAATATTCTTAATGAAATAAATAGACAGGAGGTTTGGGAATTTTAAAAAAAATCATCTATTGGCACCTCAGGTAGCAATTTGAGGCGTCACGCCCAAATCACCACCTCAAGTGCTGATTTTGAAAGAGCCATAATAGTCCCCTCCCAAATCGGCACATGAGGTGCCGATTTGGGATTGATCGTTGGGACCTTTCCCCAAAACGGCACTTGAGTGACGATTTGGGAGAGGATCGTTTCCCCAAATCCCATTATAAACACAATCCCCTCCTCCATTTCCTCCTCACTTCTTTCTCTTCATGCTCTCATTTCTCCTTATTTCATTCCTCTCTCATCTCATTTCTTCATCTCAATATCATCATTTCTTCTTAATGTCTCCGGATTATTTTTCTCTCATCGGTCATGTGTTGCTCTTATTCAATTAAGAACGAATCGAGAACTTTCATTTTTGATTGATTTTATGGTCGGGTAATATTAGCAGTCTCAATTTTATCGATTATTAGTTTTTTTATTTTTAATGAAAATGCACGAGACTAACAAGGGATCAATTCCTTTTAGCACCCGGGTGATCAAAATCAGAGAGAGAGAGAGAGAGAGAGTTGGAAAAGCAACGCGAGGAAAAATCAATGATGCATGCTAAACAGAAATGCTCACCTTGCCTCCAGCTCTCTTCATGCATTGATGCTAAGTAGAATTGAAACCTATCTATATGCAAATGCAAAACCGATGAAATCACCCTAAATGAGAATATACAATTAGCGTGAAGCACAATATGCTAATCACCTAAAGAGGAACCAAAGGGTTCGGTCTTGGAGCCTCCTCGGTGCTCACTACAGTGGGTCCTGTAAGCGTTGTATGGAGTACTCTCGCAGTGCATGGTTCCTAGACTAAGTCAAGAGCAATTCAAAATTTGACTAAGTCCAAACAAGACTCTAGGTGCATGTAATGATAATTAGGTATTTGACATTAATCTATCATCAAGCAATCCTAAAGCTAGGATCCAATCAAACAAAACAAGAAAAATAAAATCATGTAAATAAAAAGAAAAGCGAGAAAACACGATAAAAATCGATGAGTCCCCCAATGAAACAATCCCTCGGATACTAGACCTCATGATGTGTGAAGAGTGTCCTGAGAAATCTGAATATTACAAAAAATAGTCTCTCTGTCACTTAAATGATAAACTAAATATAATAAAATGATATGGCTCTGTCTTAAAAAAATGCCTCTAAGTTTATTTTAGTGCTAGGTCAGAAAATTGAGCCAACTTCATGTGGGTGTACATGCGCTCCAAAGACAGCCTCCCTCGATCAGTGGTCCTTGCAAAAAAGTCAATAAATAAGACGGTTAGACAACTCAACAATAATATTAAATAAATAGAAAAATAAATAAAAGAGAAATAAAGACAAGTAAGAAGACACGAGTAAAAATCAATCTACGCGACGTTGCTCCCCAGTAACGGCATCATTTGATGATACAAAATTTATAAGGGTCTGAAATGGTATCTTCACGGGAGCGAAGATGTCTACTCGCTGAAGCGACCTCTCACAAAACCCACATCAATTAACAATTAACCTACAATAAGAATTAAGCAACGATAAGCAAAATCTATGGAGTTAAAATTTATTATAACTCTATAATGAAGTGTATAGTGCAATTATGTGTAGAATGTTAAACACAGGGAGCAAACATAAGAATGGTGCAAGTAAATGCAAAAATGTGTTCTTCTTGTTGCCTATGTACTTTTGTGGGTTTTTAATTCTTGATTTTTTATTTTATATTTTTTAATTATTTTTAATTTTATATTTTATATTTTTTTATTTACATTTTTTGATTATTAATTTATTTTTCTTTTTATAAAAGATATATAATAATATATCATGTTATAAATATATACAATATAGGATCGCTTTGAAGACAATCTTCATTACATGTAACTTTAAATTTATACATATAGAATTTCAATTCTAGTTATTACTGAGATGTGCCAATTTAGTTAAATAATTTTTGTTCTCATTTGAACTCTGAATATTTATAAAATTGTGCACCATTAAACATTATAATATTAAAATAAATTAGTCTCTCATACGTATTAATTTAACTATCATCTATGTGGGATCTAAATATTTTCATAATTGTATTCAAATTAATTTAAAAATTTGAAAAGCTATTTATTTTTAAAAATAAATTTTATTTTCATAAATTAATTTACTGTTAGATTAAATATTCATCTCTGTGGAATCTGAACATCTGAATGTTTGTAAAAATTTTAAAAAATTAAAAATAATTACGTATTTTAAAATTAAATTTTAATTTCATAATTGAAATTACAATTAAATTAACTATTCATCTTCGTGGGATCTAAACATTCGCATGATTGTATTCCAAATAATTGAAAATTTTAAAATAGTTACATATTTTAAAAATAAATTTTAATTTTATTAAATTATATAATAGATCAAATATTCAATTTTGTCGCATGGATGTATGTAAAATAATTAAAAAATAAAAATAGTTATGTATTTTTCAAAATAAATTTTATTTTCATAAACTAATTACATATTAGATTCAATATTGATATCCGTGGGATCTTAACATCCGCATGAATGTATTCTAATTAATTAAAAATGTGAAAATAGTTACAATCACATATTTTTAAAAATAAATTTTAATTTCGTAAATTAATAACATATTAGATTAATTATCTGTGTGATTTATCCGTCACAATCAAAAAATATATTCACATCCGTTGAAATGTATTGATCATGTTATTTTATTCTTAAACTAGATCTAATAATCAATCTATATAATTTACCCTTCAATATGACATCCAAAATGTTCTCGTTTTATTATATTAGGATGGAGCGGTGAATGCGTCTCACAATAAGGTAAACTATATTGGGGGACACAAGCGTATGGTTATATTCCCACCTCAGATAACTCATTTTGATTTGTTGGGTCAAGTTTCCAAAGCCACAATATTCCACTCGATCGATACATCCTTACATTAATATGTAAGTGGTTGTATGAAGGATCAACATTTTATCTAGTACCAATTCATGATGACGAATCCACTTTGGCGATGATGGATTCAATTGACAAAGTGAGGTTCACTCAAATTTTCATAGAAGTTGTCCCCCTTGCTCTGGAAAACATGTAGTCCTCGTCGAGGTATTATGGTCAAACTTAAATTAAGTCGTAATCATGTTTTCACCAACTCTAAACTGATAAATATATAAATTAATCAGGCCAACATATGATTCTATGGTTGAGAATATCTATGAATCCTCACAATTAATCAGGCCACATGACCCGAACCTGAGGTATCTTCCGAGCCTAGGCCCCTCACGTGCCCAGCACGTGAGGACCTGGGTAAATTGCATGAAGGACCTTGGAAGAATTGATATTTGCATTTTGATCCCCAGGCACGTGCCTCACGTGCGTGCCTGGGTATTTTACAGGAAGACCCTCCAAGTTTTGAAGATTTACAAAAAGGCCCCTGTGCGCAATGGACAAATTACATATGGGCCCAGGTGGTTTTTGGTAATTGCATTTAGGTCCTTCCAAGGACCTAAATGCAATATTTATCCTTTTATTTCCTTACATTTTTATTACAGTTATGCCCCTGCATTGTTTTTAGCATAACTTGAGCATCGTATGTCCGAATTGCATGATTTTAGTGTCGTTTTAATTATAGTGAATTTTTATGTGAAAATTGGGACCCTGCTCTCCTTGTCTTGCTTTGATTTGATGAACTTTTTATTGTTGTGATTAAATTGACATTGATTTCATTTCTATTATGTTGCTCATAATTTTTAGGGTATAATTGTAGTCTTTAATCTGCATATAAATTCTCTTGCATATGCATCACTTTAACTTGCATAAAAATAAATAAAAACATTGCATGCATCATGGCTTTACTTTGTAAATAGCATAGTTCTTCATATGGACCTGAAACTGAAATTAACTCACATTGTGCTTCATGAATCGAAATTCGATAAACAAATTAAGTAGTCATGTCCCTGTGTTCGACCTTGGTAGACTTGCCAAGTAAAAATACTCCACAGCATTCAAAGTTCGTGGTTTTTGCTGAACCGAATTCACCTCCTATACTACGACTTATTTCACTTTATTAAAGAGGCGAATTTGACGTTCATCACCCGTATAAATTGAATTGCAAAAAAATAAACAAAGTCGATAGATGGATCCTGTATGATATATCAACTACGAAAAAGTATCTCAACCACAGAAAAATCAACCATAGATGCACGGAGAATTTTTTTACGTGGAAAATCCTCAATGTGAGGAGAAAAATCACGGGGTTGATCACAACCCAAAACCAAGCACTATAATTGAAGTAATCTCCTGTGAGGGGCTTACAAAAGGCCGACCCTCAATACGGTGCTACAAATTACCAAATAATTGAGAATAATAGAGAGGAGAAATATCACCAATAGTAAATCCGTCGCCAAACTGTAGGGAAGAATACTGGAGAAGAACTGTTCCAAAGGTTACTCCCTCCAAACTCCTGCAACAACCACGAACTTTCTTTCTTCTTCCTCTCTCTTATTTCTTTCTTGTGCTAGGAGAGCTTGTGTAGGCATGATCATGGTATGCACCCCATACCCCCTATTTATACTCCATAAAGATGAGCAAATAAGGAAACATGGACTCCTACTTCCAATAGGATTAGGAAAAGGTAAGTCTAATCCAAAAAGGATAATTGATATTTCCTTTTCCAATTAGGACTGCCAATGTCCTATATATATGGACTAGGTTCCCACAAGGAGGGGAACCTATCCAACAAATCTCCCCCTCACCGACGATGTGGGAACTGCGCCAAACCTGCGAGGGAGCAGCATCTCTCAAACTTTCCAAGTTGTAAAGTCTTTGTCATCATATCAGCACCATTGTCATCTGTGTAGATCTTGTCAAGTACAAGCTGCTTCGATTCTAATACATCACGTATCCAATGATATCTAGCATCGATGTACTTCGATCTTGCATGAAATGTAAAGTTCTTGCCCATATGAATAACACTCTAACTGTCACAGTAAAGTACGTACTTATCCTGATGAAAATCAAGCTCCTGTATGAACTTCTTCATCCATAACAACTCCTTGCATGCCTCTATAGCTACAATTAACTCAGCCTCTGTAGTGGATAAAGTAACACACTTCTGAAGACGAGACTGCCAAGAAACTGCACCACCTGCGAAGGACATCATGTAGCCAGATATGGATCTTCTCCCATCAATGTCACCTGCCATATCTGAATCTATGTACCAAGAAGAATATGCTTCTATACTCCAAAGCAAAGAAAGTAACTGATAGTACCTCAAAGATATCTCAAGATCCATTTAACTTCTTCCCAATGTTATTTTTTTGGATTTGAGACGAACCTACTAACAACTCCAACTGCATGAGCAATATCCGGCCTCGCACAAACCATGGCATACATACATGCGACTACATGTAGCTGATGCATAGGGAACTCTTTCCATATCTTTCTTCTCTACATTGTTCTGTGAGCTATCTTTGGAACTTAACTTCAAATGTGATGCAAGAGGGGTGCTAGCTGGCTTTGCCTTCTCCATATGAAATCTTGAAGTACCTTCTCAATGTACTTCTCTTGTGAAAGTTGAAGTTTCCTTGCTTCCCCTATCTTGAGTGATCTTCATGCCCAATATCTAACTTGCATGTCCCAAGTCCTTCATACAAAAGACTTGCTCAACTCCTCCTTCAAGCTAGAAATTCTCTCTGCATTGTTGCCTACAATCATCATATTATCAACACGAAGCAACAATATGATGAAATCTTCACTTGAGAATTTCTTCACAAATACATAATGGTCTGAAGTGGTCTTGGAGTAAGCATGCTCACCATGAACGAGTCAAAGTTCTTATACCACTGCCTGGGTTCTTGCTTTAAGCCATATAGACTCTTCTTCAGTCTGCAAACATAGTCTTCCTTGCCTTTGACTATAAAGCCCTCTGGTTGCAACATGTAGATTTCCTCCTCAAGGTCACCATGGAGGAAAGTTGTCTTTACATCCATCTGTTCAACCTCCAAATTAAGACTAGCTGCCAAGCTGAGAACCACCCTTATAAAAAGACATCTTCACCACATGAGAAAAGATCTCCTCAAAGTCAACTCCCTTCCTTTGGTCAAAACCTCTCACAACCAACCTAGCTTTATAACTTGGATTTGTAGAGTATTCATCATGTTTCACTCTATAAACCCACTTGTTTCTCAATGCCCGCTTGTCTTTTGGCAAATTTACAAGCTCAAAGGTATGATTGTCATGAAGGGACTCCATTTCCTCTTTCATAGCTTCTACCCATTTCTCCTTGTTTGCATCTTGCAAGGCTTCTTCATAGTGTTCAGTCTCGCCGTTGTCTGTCAACAAAATGTACTCATGTGCAGAATACCTGGTGGAGGGTCACCTATCCCTCACAGGTCTCTGTGGTGAGAGAGCCTAAGAAGAAGAAGAGCTCTCATCATCCTGGCCACCATGATCACTACCGTCATCTTCATCATCATCAGGAGTCGTGATCTGTAGTACATCCTCCTCATGTCCTGCATCTGGTAACTGCTCATATGCATTATCCGGTACCACATGTGAAGCCCTCTGCAAAGGGATTGGCTCCATATCATCTGGCTGATAGCTGCTCGAAGGAGAGTCCTTATCAGTCTTCTGGATGTCTTCAATGGTTTGATCTTCAGAGAATATCATGTCCCTACTCCTCACCAATTCCTTATCAACAGGATCATACAACCTGTAGCTAATATCATCTTGTCCATATCCCAAGAAGATACACTGCTTTGTCTTTGCGTCCAACTTGGACCTCTCATCCTTGGGAACATGCACAAATACGCGACATCTAAAGACTGTAAATGGTTGTATGAGACATTCTTTCCATGCCAAACTCTGTCAGGAACATCACCATCCAAAGGTACATGTGGAGAAAGATTAATAACATGAACAACAATATAAAGTGCTTCACACCAAAAAGAGTTAGACAACCTAGCTTCAGAAAAGAGACATCTGACTCTCTCCATCAGGGTCATGTTCATTCTCTTGCAACACCATTCAACTGCGGCATCTTGGGTGGAGTATTCTGGTGCATGATACCATGAGACTTGTAATACTCATCAAACGGTCCAATATACTCACCACCATTATCAATGCGGATGCACTTCAGCTTCTTTCCAGATTGTCGCTCCACTAATGCATGGAAGTCTTTAAAAATACCAAGGACTCGGTCCTTCCTCTTTAAGGTGTAGACCCAAACTTTCCTGGAGAAGTCATGAATGAATGTAACAAAATAAAGTGCACCACTGAGAGAACTTACTTTCAATGGACCACAACCATCCATGTGAACATGCTCTAACGGTTGCATCTTCCTAGAAGGTGGATGGTCTTGAAGGAGACTCTTGTCTACTTCCCAGTCATGCAATGTGTGCATCTCCTCTGTTTCTCTTTCATGACATCTTTCAGCATATTCTTTCTCACCAAACACTGCAGCCCCTTCTCGCTCATGTGCCCTAATCGTCGATGCCACAACTCAATGGATTTTGCATCTCCAGTCACATGTGCAACATCATGGGAGATGGATGCATTCATGATGTAAAGATTATTTCTATACTTCTTGCCATGAGCAACAACCAAGGATCCTCAAGTAAGCTTCCATTGACCGCCATCAAAAGTGTTAAGATATCCTTCATCATCAAGCTTGCCTACAGAAATGAGATTCAAGCGCATGTATGGTACATGCCTCACATCTTTGAGCATCAACACAACTCCATTGGCATTCTCAATGTAATATTGCCAATGCCAACAACATGGGACAAAGATCCATTCCCCATCTTCAATGTGCCAAAATCACCAGTTGTATATGAAGAGAAAAACTCTCTCTGAGATGTGACATGTAGAGCAGACTCGCTGTCAACAAGCCAAGAAGTTCATCTTGTGCGACATTTACCATCTCCTCATCACAGAAAATGAGGAGCTCATATTGTGCAGCTGCAACAACTTGTTCATTCTTTTTCTCTTACTTGTCGCCACCATTCTTATTATCTCTCTTAAATTGGAAGCAATACTTCTTGATGTGTCCTTTCTTTTTGCAATAGTGGTAGAAGCTATTCTCTTTATTTTGGTGTAGAAAAATTGATTTTTCTGCAACTCAAAGTTAGATGTGGAAGAAAACGTTGTTAATGGAGCAATATCTATATCAAGTTGATTCACATCATTTACATGTGGTGTAATTTCTTGATAATTTTGATTTTAGAAATACATAGCGTTGTCCACTACTGAAGTGGAGTTGTTGCAACTATAGAGGCTAGCAATGAATTGTTGTGGATGAAGAAATTCATGCAATAACTTGAGTTTAGTCAACAAAAGCATGCACCTTATTGTAGCAAGGTACATGTAAAGATTCATAGTCATAAGAATTTGTGTATGTAGACTTGTTCTGACCTGACTATTGAGGAGACCTCAATAGGAGTCTTGTGGAACTTAGAGGCTGTTAGGTTTTAAATCCATTTCCCATTAAGGTTCCGACAGACTAATAATTCAAAGGTCCAACAGAGCTCCATACTACAACTTTATGAAGATAAGTTTAAAAGTCAACATTGTTCTAACTTCTTTTCTTTTTCTTTTCTTTATTTTTGTTTTCACTCATTTTCTAAATAAGTGTTTGATAAGGGACTAGCAAAGGTAAAGTATAGGGGAATGATGAATCCACGATTCAACATCTTTATTCTTTTATTTAGCTTCATTCCCTTAACCAAACACCTGAAAATACCTACTAATTTCATGAAATTATCATTTTGCATGCATTTGTTAATTATGCAGTTTCAACACCTTTTATATTCAAAATAAAAGAATAAAGAAGAAAAGAAAAAGAAAAGAAAATTAAAGGATGATTTTCTGAAATAAATGTAGACTGACCTGAACCTCGAGAGAAGGTCAAGACTTGACCTGATCGACCAGGAATAAAGTCAGGGAGATAGGTTCTTTAATTTATAAATAAAAAAATATTTTGTAAAGTTTTCCTTGTATATTTGTATAAAACTTACACTATTTTATTTGTATACAAATTGACCTCAAATTAAATATTTTTGTAAATAAAATTGTAAACAAAAATGTGTTGTAAATAATAAAAATAATTGCAAAGCAAAATAATTTATATATTACAAATAATTACACTCAGAAAAAGCTGTAAAACGATAATTGAACGATCAATTCCGACTCTATACGAACTCAAATTGAATCAAACTCACTTCCATTATACTATAAATTAAATTATCTTTTATATGGTTGTGATTTCATAATTTTTGGAGTTACGGTTGAAAAGTGGGTTTTCTAGGGTGGTTTGTGCAGTTTTACCATTTATTGTATATATATTTATTCATATTTTTTTATACATAATGTAAATAATTGTAAATATTATCTTCATTATAAATAATAGAAAAAATATATAAATAATAAAATTAAAAAATTATTTAAAAACATTTTCTTTATTTGTAAATATATATATATATTGTACTATATGTATATAACATTTGTATACAACTAATTTCCTTATATAAAAACCACCAAAAAATGAAATATCTTATATTAATTAACTAAATTATGAAATTTATATTTTATTACTTAATTATTTAATTTATTCGTTATTTGATTTGAGAACATACCTTGTATATAAAGATATTATTCTATACCATTAGTAGCCACCATTAAGGTGGCTAATTAATTTTTGTAAATTAATTAATTATTTTTTAGTTAATTCCGAAATTTGTAATTAATTAATTAATTAAATTATCTATTCACCACTAAATACATTCCTTAAGTGCATATACATTTCTTTTTGATTTTTTTCTTTTTATTAGCTCCTTCTCCTTCATTATTCTTCGATCAATCTTTGGTGCAAAGGAGCCCGATCTCCGAGAGCAATCTTGTTGAAGAAGGATATCCATCCTCCGAGCCGTCCAGTGTTAGCGAGTCCTCTCTCGTCGAGGCCATGATGGCATATTCGATCCCCAGATGAGATCCATTTTCTTCCGTCATTTTTCCTAGATCAATCTTAGTTTTAATTTTTGCATAGATGTCGTGATTCATCATTAGAATTTAGATCTTAAAAATCCCAAAAAAATTTCCACCCTAATTTAATCCGCGTCCAACACCGAATTTTTCATCTCACATCTCGACCTCTTCATTTCCATTCTACCTCACACAACCCCCGCACCGCCCACCACGTATGGTGGTCGGAGACTCGGATCCTTCACTCGCTTTCCATCAGATCCCCATTCACGTATCCTATTTTATTTATAAATAAAATAAATAAACAAAAAATGACACATAATTGTTTTTCTTCTCTCTTACATTTGTTTTGCATGATCATCATAAAAAAATAAAAATTAAATAAACAAATAAAAAATTATTCTTCATTTACAGTTTCTATTTGAGAAAAAATAATATAAAATAAAGTTTTATTTCTATTGTTTACATATACAAAAAAATAAAAAAAATTAACAATAGGTCGGCTGCGCCTACTCCCGAGCCACATTCGCCTCCAAGCGGCGACAACACATCCCTCCGCCTTCCGCGCCTCGCGTCCATGCGGAGGCCAGTCAACCGGGCAACTCCCACTCCGACCTTGCCCTCTGCCAGTGCTATCGGCGCTACCCTCTACTGGCACCTCCTCCGGTCTGAACCACCCTTACGCCCGCCCCGACGCCACCGTTCGCTAGCGGTGCCGCCCTCCGCTAGCGCCTCCCACTGTGGCACACCATCACCACCCGTGCCACTGGGGCTCCTGCTGATCCCCTCCTCCATGCGCGAGGCGATGTGCCCCCCAGGTCGCACAACCTCCACCCTCGTGAGGCGTTGCGCCCTCAGCTGCGGTCCCCTTGCGCCAGCACGCGTGTGACACCGTGTGCGAGGCGACCTCCAGCAGCCTCGCTGTGCGCCACCTTGGTGCTCCCGTGCCTTCGCCGGATCGCCTCGGCTCCACTGAACGCCATCAAGACAGCAACGGTCGACCCTCCCCTCTTTTGGAATAAAGAAAAGAAGGACCATTGGGCCTGTTTGGTTGCAGGGTTGGGCAGGGTTGGCCCAACCCTGGTTACTATTCACAAGGGTATTTCCTCCTCACAGATTACTATTCACCCATCCCAACCCAGCCCAACCCTGCCCAACCCTGCAACCAAACAGGCCCCTAGTATTGGTTTTTAATTTAAAATAAAAGAAATTTGGGAAGTTTTTAAAATTGCAATTTGCATATTCTGCCCGTATGTTTATTTTATGTTATATTTTATGGCAGAAAATTTAAATAATTGCACTTTAGTCCTTGTGTATCCAGACTTCAATTGCATGATATTTTTGATGAAATAAATATTTTTATTGCTCAATAGGTTCTCCAAAAAATGTGAATATTTCTGCTATGTCCTTGAACATTATATAAAATTTTCATTGTATTTTCTTTTCATTTGATGTTTTAAAAAAATTCAAAAACAATATCTTTTTGTCTGCCTGAACTTTAGAAAATCATAAAAATTCAAAAACTTGCCTAAAAATTCCAAAAAAAATTAATGTAGGTATATTTCACTGTCCTTTAATTTCTGTCCAATTTTGACGCAATAATCATTTATAAAACCCAAAAAATTGCGAAAACCTAAAATCTTAAAAATTTGTAGAAAATTCTAGAAAAATCTAAAAATTCTGATTTCAGTCTCTATTTGGATATATTTGTTTATACTTTAGCATAAAATAAAGTTACAGGAGTTTTGGACATTAAATTAATTTTAAGGGACAAAATACTCTTGGTTGTGCACTATTTACTTTTATTTCCACTGTTTGATTTTTATAAAATTACAAAAAACATTAAAAAATTGAAAAAAAATAGTAAAACATTTTAAAACTTGTGAAACCCAAAAATATATTTTCCGTAATTTTCTGAGCATTTTGGATATTCTGAAAAATACAAAAAGAGTGGGGCGTGTGTATTTTTTATCCCTTGTGCATATTGTGACTTGTGCTTTATTTGAAAATAAAAAAAATTGAAAAATAAAAAACATTAAATATTTCTTATACTTGAAATTTGACTACTTAGTTTTAAATCATGCTCCTTGTATTCGACCCTGATCGCTATACCAGGTAAATTGAATAGCGAAAACCGCTTGCTTGTCATTGTTTGATTCTCTCATTAAGTGATTAAAATATTTTTTCTCGTTGATTACGCTTGGCGATTCGGGTCACAACGACCCTTCACTATTACATACTTAATTCGAGTTGTCACGTGTGTCATCAAGTAGCTCCAAGTCTCAATAAGAATGGAAGATGATTTACAACAAAGTAAAAATGTAAGAGTAAGAATGTCAATGCAGTACTTTCTTTGGGATAACTAGAGTGACCTCAATCCCAAGAAGTATCATATGTGACCAAGGTCCCTACTAAGAGAAACTTTTTTAGTAAAATGTCTCTGGTTTCGAGAATGCATGCACTTTCATCACTGATAATAACCATATCATCAACATATATAGTACGAATAATGGTACCTAACACATCTCACAATGAACATAGAGTAATTATACATTGTTTTTGTAAAATCTAATGGAGTGGATCTCTGATGTAAGTCTAAATCAAACTAGGTATGTGGGATTTGCTTAAGGCTATAGATAGCCATGTGCAGATGGCGCATGTACCCTCTTTGGAAATATAACATGGAGATTGTGCCATATACATTTCCTCCTCAACATCACCATAGAGGAAAACATTCTTAACATCCAACTGAAAAATATGCCAGTTTTTATATTCGAGTAGATCTCATTCTGGAAACCAGAGAAAGACCAATAATAGTCCACGTCATAAAATTGAGTGAATCTTTTTACTACTAATCGGGCCTTCAATCTATCTATTGATCCATTTAGATCAAGATTAGTCGTGAAGACACATCTGTATGTCACATGAGCTATGCTTATGGGACACGATAGTGGATCTTAAGTGCCTTTGAGACAAGAGTATACCTATCCTACTTCCATCTTAAATCTTTGAGGGTCATATGTGATGCTCACATGGAAGATGCATGGCTGTAAGTGATTCAATAACATCCTGTCATTGATATAGAATTCATTAGCAGAAGTAAAAAAGGTACGTAGGGTGAAGAATACATTGTCTTCTAGACTTCCTTAAAGCAATGGGATGTTCTGTAGAGGGACCATCAGAGTCTATTGTGGCGAGGGGAGGTTATATATCTAAAGGAAGCTCATTACCGTACAAGTTGGAAACAAGTAAAGGTACATACATTATGTGGTACCTCCCATGGTAGATCTCGTGAAGAGGCAGAAGCTCCAATAAAATATCATTAATAGACTAAAAAATGTTTGAATACCAAAAAATATGTAATCTCGATTAAAATGTTGTAAACACCCATTCGATCATAAAATTAACTTGTACCCCTTATAGGTTCTTAAATATCCAAGAAATAATTGCTTGATTGCATGTGCAGAACGCTTAACCCATCATGAAAATTATGGACAAAGGCAATGCATTCAAACACTCATAAGGCAATGGAAATGTTCCTCACCATCAGATAACAAGAAAATGGGGTAATTCTACTAAGAATGGATTAATCAAGTAGGTGGCAGTCAGGATGGTGTTTTCTTATAAGGTTCGTAGCATGCCCGTTGTTTCTGATTTTTTGGGGGAGTAATTTTAATTATAGGCCTAGACTGGACAAACGTAAATTTTACAAACCTTTATCGAGGTAAAAAGGATTTTTGAGAGAAGCAAGAGGGTGAAGTCCCAAGGCGGGACTCACCACTGAAATTATATTAAAACCAGAACAAAAATAGATACATTAACTAGAAGCCCATTGCCGATAAAGGGAGAGGCACAAGGCTAATATATTTTCAGAATAAAATCTTTGGTTGTTAAAAATCAAATCATTTCTTCCTCCCCAAATGGACCATAATGCCGCAAAAGGAAGAGCACAGTCGTCCGTCGAGTTGCCTCCAAGCGACCTCACCATCCTCCAAAAATCATACTCACCACCAATAGAGGCCCACGGTGCCCCCAACTCCTTCCATATCTGAAGCGAAAATGGACACTTAAAGAAAAGATGTTCCGCGTCCTCGAGGTGCTCTCCACATCTATCACAGCTCGTATCAGCAATCCCAAACAATCTTCCCCTCCTCGCCTTGTCACAAATCCTTCCTCTCCTGAGACACCAGAGGAAAACTTTCACCCTGTTAGGGATCTTGCTAGCCCATATGACCTTCATGTCCTGAACCTCATCCGGATCAATGAAATCCGGGCTCCCCCTGAACATGTCGTAGGCCTTCTTCACTGAGAATCTGCCCCCGTCCCAAAGAAAATGATCCCTTCCCTGCGTAATACAGGAAGGGGATGGCAATTCTACACACAGCCTCGAAAAATCCTCCAACCTCCGCTCTGGGATGACAGAAATGAACCGAGGGTTCCATGATCCAGAGTCACAAGCATCCGCCACAGAACAACCTTTGTCTGCCGCCAAAGCAAAAAGCCTGGGGAACCTAGAGCTAAGGATCCCCTCGCCCGTCCAGTTATCCTGCCAGAATCTGAAAATCTCCCCAGACCCTACCTTAGGCCTCAATCCCTCCCGCAACGATGGCAAGATGTCCCGAATACCGCTCCAAAGCGAAGATTCAAACCTTAACCTCCTGGTCTCAAGAGAGCCCCTAACTCCATAAATATTACGAAGCAGGTTGATGACCAAACTCTCGCTGTTGCCCCAGATCCTCATGACCCATTTGGCCAAAAGAGCCTTATTCATACTGCAGATATCTCTAACACCCAGACCTCCCTTGCTTTTCTTCTGCGTGATCTCTTCCCATCGAACAAGGTGAACGCCGGACCTCTGCTGTTTCCCATCTGACCAGAAGAATCTTCGCATCATTTTCTCAATCTTTTTTCTTACACCAACCGGCATCAGACGAGTTGATATGAAAAAAATGGGTATCGCCGATAAAACATGCTTCAAAAGTGTCAGCTTCCCGCCCTTTGAAAGTATCACCGCCTTCCAACCGGCCAATCTTTGTTCAATCTTTTGGAGAACCACATCCCAATCCGAGTTTTTAAGTCTGCCTGCCACCAAAGGGAGTCCCAAGTATGTAATGGGCAGGTTCCCTAAGGGGCACCCCAAGCACGCCACCCTATTTCTGCTCTCCGTCTCATCCATCCCGAACTGAATGACCACAGACTTGTTTCTGTTTATCTTGAGACCTGAGATATTACTAAAGATATCAACCAACTGCCTGGCCCTTCTGTCCATCTCCTCTGACCCCCCTAAGAATATTACCGTGTCATCTGCATACTGAAGTAAAGGCACTGAAAAAGCCTCTGCACGAAAGCCCTCACACCACCCCCCATCAACAGCTCTCTTGAACATGACCGCCAGTGCATCAGCTACCAAAACAAAAAGCATCGGAGCGAGCGGGCATCCCTGTCTCACCCCCCTCTGTGGCTGGAAGAAACCACCCTCAGGCTTCCCATTCACCAGGATCGTGAAGGACGTGGTCGTGACACATCTCTTCATCTAGGCAATCCAAAGCTCAGGAAAACCACGACATCGAAGAGACGTCCAAAGAAACCTCCAGTCCACGCAGTCATATGCTTTCTCAAAATCGATCTTCCAAAGCAAACCTTTCTTGCCTTCTCGCCGCCACTGCAGACAGATCTCAGAGGCCGTAACTAACCCGTTTGCCATCTACCGTCCTGGGATAAAAGTTGTTTGATTCCGAAGAATAATCACATCCATTACCCGCTTTAATCTGTTAGCAAGAACTTTAGCAACGATAAGATAGATTGCATTGGACATTGCAATTGGTCTGAAGTCTTCCACTCTTAAGGGAGTATTCTTCTTCGGAAGAAGGAAAAGCAGCGCCCGATTAATCTTCTCGAATCCCCTGTTGGCATCTCTAAATTCGTTAAGCACCCCCAAAATATCATCCTTCAACATACCCCAAAATTCCTTGTAGAAACAAACAGGAAAACCGTCTGGTCCGGGGGACCCGTCTGAGTTCAGCCCCAAGACAGCCTTTCGAACCTCCTCCTCATCAAACTCCGACTCCAGCTCCTGCGCCTGCGCCTCTGAAAGGGACTCAACCCCCTCCCCCCGCCATCTCCAACCAGTACCTTGTTCCCTCCTCGACATCCTAACAAAGTGATCCCTTAGGGCGCGTCCTAAAAATGCACTCCCTGCCACTCTTTCACCCCCTACCTCGAGGCTCTGAATGAAGTTCCTCCTTCTTCTACCTGACGCCATAGAGTGGAAGAATCTTGTGTTTGCATCTCCCTCCCGTAACCACTTTTGTCTAGACCTCTGTTTCCATTCCACCTCCTCCTTCTTGTCCTCCTGCAGAATAATATCCAGCAGCCTCGACCGTTCCTCCACCTCCTCCAGGATGAGGCCCCTCTCGTCGTCCAAGCCATCCAGTCTGACCACCCCTTGCTGAGCTGCATGCCGACGCTCTCTTCTTTGCATCTTCAATTCCCGCCCATAACCAATGAGAAACTCCTTTAGCATAACCAACTTCTTGGCTAGGCAAACTACCGCCGAACCATCCACCTGTATCCTTCTCCACTGCGCTTCCACCTCCTCCCTGAAACCAGGCTCCAACAGCCAAGACCTTTCAAATCTAAACAAGGATCTAAATCGATTGCCCTCCTCAGATGACCAAATCAGCGGCGTGTGATCGGAGTGAGCCCGCGGCAACGCCCAAGCCCGGGATAACGGAAAAAATTCCAGCCCCTCCTGTGAGAGGAGGAATCTGTCAAGCCTCGATCTCGTCCTCGAATTCCGCCACGTGTACGCACATCCAGCAGCATCCACCACTTCCAGCCCAAGGGTATGAAGCTGATTCTGAAAGTCCTCCGAACCCCTGTCTCTCCCTCCTCCCAATCTTGGCCTGTCTTCCGGGAATAAAGTCAGATTTAGATCACCACCAATAAGCCAAATGCCAACATCCTTTTCCGCAGTAACCCTCGAAAGATCCTCAGCCAGCGACAACGGACCTGGAGATGTAGGTCCATATATGTTGGTCACAGTAAGAATAACCCCATCTGCTCTCCTTTTTAGAGTCAGTGAAAGAGAAAACACAGATCTCCATTCATCCATCTTATCGAAATCATCACCTTTCCATCCAGATAGGAGTCCTCCTGCCGCGCCCTGAGATTCCACCTCCACAAAGTCATAAATGGAGCCTCCGCCCATCTCCCGCCAACCATCCCCCCTAGGAGTCGAACACTTAGTTTCTTGAAACAACACAATATCAGCACGAGCCTCCAACATCAATTTCTTCACCCCCAGTCGTTTCTCAGGACGGCCCAACCCTCTTACATTCCAGGATAAAATCTTCATATATAAACATCATTCGACCTCCCACGGGGCGGCACGATGCCCACGCTTTCTGCAAACTTCCTGTCAAGCAAACTGAAGTAACTAGGTCTCCCGACTGGCGACCACAAAACAGGCTCATTGTCTTTGGGGACGGTCTCGTCTCCATGATTTGAAAGTAAAACCGCCCGCACCATACGGCGATCTGCCTTCTTAGCACCACCTAGTAGCTTATTCTCGCCCCCCCCCCCAAGCACGATGTCGACTTCTCCCACCTCCATCGTTTCCCTCCTTGCCCAGCTGCTCCTCTTCCTGCAAAACCATCAAACCACCACTGTTGCTCCCACCATCTCCTCCAGCAACCTCGACATCCCCTCCCCCTTCCTTCGACCTCGAAGATTCTCTCGAGGAAGAACTGCCCCCCTGCGCCTCGGGCTCATCCAACACTGATCTTCGAGAGCATGGGATCTCCTTTGGAACTTCTCCACATGCCCGAACTGAGACCACCCCCCTATCCGCGTCCCCACCACCTAGCTCGGACCAGCAATGCGTCCTGCTCCCTGAGAGTTCCGCTCTTGCAAACCTCCGAAGGTCCACCACCAAGTTAATGCCTTGGTCCGCAACCAACAAATCAGCAAGCTCCTGATGCGAACCCACCTCCAAAAAAGGCGCACAAAATCCCTCTTCACTAGCACCACGAGAGCACTGGCCCAACTGGATCTGAGGCTGAGCTACCAATTTCGCTTGGTCTGGCACCTGAAATGAACCTGGGGTAGATGACGGACCTGACTGGTTCTCCGCGATACTGCTCCCGCCTTCAACAGAAAGAACCTGTGGACCCCACCCCACAACCGCACCCTCCACTCCCGACTGCTGGCCCTTCCCACCACAATTGCCATTTGCACTCTCCGTGGGCCCCACAGCAAAAGGCCCCCCATTAATCTCCACGGGCTCCATCTCAATTAAAACCCCATTAATCTCCAAGGACTCCACTGGAAATGAAACCCCATTAAACCCCACGGGCCCCACCACAATTGCATCCCCATTAATCTCCGTGGCTCCACCCGAAATTGTACCCCCGTCAATAATTGCGGGATGCAAGCAACATAAAGGAGATGGAGGACTTTTCTTTCCAACACCCTATTTTTTTTGAGAGGTGTACTTGAAGAGTATGTAATGTAGGGTACCCTGATTAGTAAAGAAATTGGCCAAGTCCTGTAGAACAAATTCAAGGGTACTAATAGATCTGGAAGTTTTGATGTTCATAGATTAGGAAATCTTTGTAAACTCAAAGAAATAGTTAACAATTTTATTAGTTTATGACCACTCCTTAAACAAATTATACCAAGAGAATATGCTATAATGATCAACAAAAATGACAAAATATTTGTGAACACCCATATAATTGACTGAACAGGGTCCCAAATATCACAAGGAAATAAAGTAAAGGGAGAAGAGCAACAAGGCCCGGTCATGTGAGAAAATGAACTTTGGTTGTGTTTCCCAAACTAAGAAGCCATGAACTCAAAGGGCTTGAGCAAGATCAGTTCAATGGAAATATAAGAGAGAGCACTTGAAGATGGGTGACCAAGACATGGGTGCTACAAGAATGGGTCAATAGCAAAAGAAGTACCTCTATCAAAACAAGTGTTGATAGGAACGTCACGATAGCATAGTCCTTTCTTCTCATGACCTCAACCAAATATCTACATCAATTGGATTCCCAGAAAACAAAAAAAAATCCCCATAATCTATAATTGAGACATGAACATAGTCTATGCACATATAACAATCACCAAAAACTCTAGAAAGCTGAAGTCTAAAAGAAAACTCTACACTATTCACAGAGGTAATGGGAGAAGTTGAACTCTTTACCCATCGAAAGGACTTCACATGTACATAAAGTAAAAGGAAGTTAGTGAACCACCTTCTCCCATTAGAAAAGTTGAGGTATGTGAATCACTAATCTAAGGTGACGTAGAAACTGAAGCAGAATTTGCTGTTGTACTTGAAGTAGTAGCTAGACTAGTACTGGGTGCATGACCATGCTAGTGACAAGATTATCTTGCAATAGCTGCATGGGAAGAATCCTTAGAGCATGTTTGAAAATTTTGTCCATGATTAGTAGCCAGCTCGATAAATAAATAATAAGGTGTCGTAGAAGCTTGGTTAACTACGACGGGCTTTTCAAACTTTGTCAATTTTCCTCGAAGAAGATGATCATATGCCTCGGAGACCCTATGGTTGCATTCACAAATAGAAACCTACGCCAATCCTTGAACCTAATCTCATGAGTGACTCCCTATTTTTATCAAGAAATTAAGAGATTTTTATTTTTATTAAGAAAAAGAAAGTGTCGAAGCAACCCTAAATCTCCCTCAAATAAAAATTATTTTAACAAGCACTCAACCAAAGTAAATAAGAGAAGAAATGTGAGAAAGAGAACTAAATTTATTATTATTTACATGTATAGCGCACATGAACAATATTATCGAGATTATTCCTATATTCCTATCACATAAAACATGTGTATGCTATGATTACATTAAATTATTATAAGAATATCCCTACTGTTGTTTATGTGCATGTGTTAGACACTCTCATATCACATACAATACTTTTTTTTTTGATATATATGTATATTTAACTTGCATCAACATCATTAATATTCGTAGTATATAGACGTACATAACATAAATAACATAAATAAGCATGCTCATCTAGGTTATGCTGGTTGCTTCTAGTTAAGGAATTTTTTTTGTCAGTAGATACCCATATCCAATTTGCTCTCCCATTCATTCATTTTAAAATGTGTATGTTAATATTTGTATATGTATGCGATTGATGCAGCGCAGGCTCACTGTAATTCTTTTTCAAATACAAGTTTTGCTCCCGATCGATGTCTGTTGGATCGTATTTTTGGATTTAGCACCTTTTGATTTAGATTTACTCAAACTTCGCACTCGACGTCGGTAATGGAACATCATCTGCATGCTTAAAAAACAACTTGGCGTAGGACCAGTTCGTGGTCACTTCAGCCTTCTTGCAAGATATTGGGGTATTTTGTTTCTTACTTTGGATTCTCTTTACTTGCGAGTTATCATTGATTTGACGATGAATCGTGAATGGGGAAAACATGGGTACCACGTTCAGATCGCGAAAGGTCGAAATGTTCCTTTACACATAATTTAAACTGTCATCATTTGGAATTGGAATCCAGATGTCATCATCATCTGTGAGAGTAGCAGAGCATGTGCCTTTGGTGAGGCGGGAGCCTTTAACTTTTTCTAGACTGTTTTTTCCATCCATGGATCTCTGCGATCGTGGTAGTCTCAAACAATGGTCAACAGCTGCTGTGGCCTTTCATCATTTGCTTAATCTCACTTTATCAGAGAAAAGAGGGAGTGAAAAAGTTCATGCCAGATAGATACACTTTTGTGCAACATCTCCAACGTTGTAACACGTGCAGGGTTATCCTGCTATTATATTCAATTAGATCTACAGATATCAGATATCAGGTAATAAGTAAAAGTACAGATATCAGATATCATGTTCCTAAGTTAAAAAAATAGAGGAGTTCCTTGTTCTGTGGATGTGAGTAGTGGTTGATGTTAGAACTGAAATCCGCCTCTCCCCCTCTCTCCACGTAACAACCCGGATTCTCGGTCACCGGTGGAAGCATATCAATTGCCACGTCGGATCCGAGCGTTACTCTCGAAGATCAATGATATCACAAATAACAGGAAGAAACATCTTAACCTTCCTTTATCTATAAAAAAATATACATCTCTAATAAATATCCAAGATCTTTTGTTCTCGTGGGCACAATGATATCCTTCCTTCAAACCTCCCAACGAGTCTATAACTGCAGCTAAATTTATTTTCATCATGACCTGCAATAAAACACAAGAATACATGCTATGAGCTTAACGCTCAGTATGTGTCGAGATAAGGTCAAGCCAGCTAGCGAAAAATCAAGTCTCCTTATGCTATTACAAATAACTCCATGCATAGATAATTAACTGGATAAATATTTTTCCTCAATGAATCTTTGTTAATCTTCTATATTCCCCAATCTCGAATAATGTTCATAACATGCATTATTCATGGTTACAGTCCTTGAATATGATCTTAATGATACCATAATATGTACGGATTTCACTATTTCTCTTGTCAAATTTACCAAATCAATAATTACATAATGATGATTTCATATATGAAATTATGTGTCACACCCATACACTTATTGCAATGAATTATCACATATAAGTCCTTATTTTATCCTAACAATGAGTTTTGCTTTGTTCTCATTTCCGTCATCATAGTAATATACTCTTTCATAGAATGTATCATACACAAAATAGTGTCATGGCATATTCAATCCAAATCACCTTTATGATAATGACTATAATATTTGATTGTAGTCATAAATGGTATCATATGGATCACTCATAAATATAATTATGCATACAAAGGGTATCTTTTTTTTATATTCATGCAATGCATACCATACTTTCCATATATGCCCTTGAGGCTAACCATATTTGCACATATGCCCATAGACATAATTATATATATACCTAAGCATTTCACTTAATTGCACATATATACTTACCATTCCAAATATTTACACATATACACTTGGTATTTGACATAATTACACATATACACTTAGCATTTCACATATTTACACATATACACTTCGCATTTCACATATTTACACATATATACTTAGCATTTCACATATTTACACATATACACTTCGCATTTCACATATTTACACATATACACTTAGCATTTCACATAAATGCACATACACACTTAACATTTAACATATTTACACATATACAATTATCATTCCAAATATTTACACATATACACTTGGTATTTGACATAATTGCACATATACACTTAGCATTTCACATATTTACACATATACACTTCGCATTTCACATATTTACACATTTACACTTAGCATTTCACATAAATGCACATACCCACTTAACATTTAACATATTTACACATATATACTTAGCATTTCATATAATTACACATATGCACTTGGCATTTCACGTAATTGCACATATACACTTAGCATTTGACATAAATGCACATGTACACTTAACTTTCACATAAGCACCTGGCTTCTTTATAAGCACTTAGCTTATTCATTATACTAATTTGTCTTATTTCATAAATTGTTAGGTAGCTTCGGTGGCTTTTACCGCTGGCACAAGCGGTCACTCAATCATTACATAGAACATGATGACATCAGCGCTGAGTCAATAGGAGGACTTTCCTCTAGGTTCCACTGAACCTCACACCCCCGGAAGGTGTTGCCCTTTAGGCTCTCGATAAACGGACTCTAGAGGTGGCTCCCACCTTACGTGTAGCACTTAGCTCCGCATACCGTTTAAGTGCCATTATTCATTTAAGGAAATTTCAATTCTTTAAACACAATTTTCTTTTTCATACAACATTGATTCATATGAACATTTCGGTTCCATGCTTAGCTTATACGCTAGCGCGTGCACATGCGTGCATGCACACAGACAGATTTTCTTTCCTTTCCATTAATCGATCGTTTTCAAATTGATGGAAATAATCCCCCCTTTATTTCAGTCAGTGCATATATTTATAGTCAAATGAAATGATTCAATAACTATATAATGATCAGTTATACACTATACCTAAGATGACATCTTATTAATGGTAACCGTGAACACCTGACTTTTCCAGCAATAACAAAACTATAAAATCCTTATTTAATTTTATTTGAAATTCTAAGAAATAATGTACTATAGTTACTGGATGTTCCCTTTCATATCACTATTGTATATGTTGAGATATAATGAACATCATTAATGGTTATTATTATGTAAAGCATATTTAGGGACATGTATGTGTAGTACCAATCAAATGGTATACATACATATACATATATATACATGTACATACATATAATCCTATGGTGACAATTATATCAAATATCTCGCAGGAATCAATAGTTGACACACTTTTAAATATAAGCAAAATGGGGCTGCCCCCTAGGGGGAGCTAACTTAGCTTCCCCCGCCCTATTTTCTTCAAATTTTTTATTTTTTTTGAAATTTTTTTCCGTGAATATTTATCACTATATCCCTATATTATGTCTTAAAAATTTCGTGCAAAACAGAGACTCCTACGGCCTCCATCCAGACAGTCATTTTTTTAACGGTCTCAGGATTTTTTAAATCATGGAGGTCGTATGAGTCTCTGTTTTGCATGAAATTTGAATGATGTAATATAGAGATATAATAATGAATTTACATAATTTTTATTTTCAAAAATAAAAAATAAAAAAACACGCGAAAAATGGGGCGGGGGGAGCTAAGTTAGCTCCCCTAGGGGGCATACACATTTTACCCTTTAAATATATATATAGGGATATAATAATGAATTTACATAATTTTTATTTTCAAAAAAAATAAAAAATTTGAAGAAAATGGGGCGGGGGTAGCTAAGTTAGCTACCCCTAGGGGGCAGCCCCATTTTACTCTATATATGGGTAAAATGTGTATGCCCCCTAGGGGGAGCTAACTTAGCTCCCCCCGCTCCTTTTTCACATATTTTTTTATTTTTTTTGAAATCTAAAACCGTGTAAATTCATTATTAAATCCATATAATATGTCATTCAAATTTCGTGCGAAAACAGAGACTCCTACGACGTCCATCCAAACGGGGTCGATTTAAAAAATCCTGTTACCGTTAAAAAAATGACTGTCTGGATGGAGGCCGTAGGAGTCTCTGTTTCACACGAAATTTTTATGACATAATATAGGGATATAGTGATGAATATTCACGAAAAAAATTTCAAAAAAAAAATAAAAAATTTGAAGAAAATGGGGCGGGGGTAGCTAAGTTAGCTACCCCTAGGGGGCAGCCCCATTTTACTCTACACACACACATATATATATATATATATATATATATATATATATATATATGAAAAAATGGGGCTGCCCCCTGGGGGCAGCCAACATGGCTGCCCCCGCCCCATTTTTCGGCGTTTTTTTTATTTTTTTTTGAAAAATAAAACCACGTATATTCATCCATATATCCCTCCTACATGCCATTCGAATTTCGTCAGAAACAGAGACTCCTATGGCCTCCATCTCGATGGTATCGATTTAAAAAAATCATTTTACCGTTAAAAAATTACTGTCCGGATGGAGGCCGTAGGAGTCTCTGTTTCTGACGAAATTCGAATGGTATATAGGAGGGATATAGGGATGAATGTAAATGGTGTTATTTTTCAAAAAAAATAAAAAATTTTGCCCAAATAAGGCGGGGGCAGCCATGTTGGTTGCCCCTAGGGGGCAGCCACATATGACCCATATATATATATATATGGGTAAAATGTGTATGCCCCCTAGGGGGAGCTAACTTAGCTCCTCCCGCCCCTTTTTCCCAAAATTTTTTTATTTTTTTTGAAATCTAAAATCGTGTAAATTCATTATTAAATCTCTATATTATGTTATTCAAATTTCATACAAAACCGAGACTCTTACGACCTCCATCCAAAGGGGGTCGATTTAAAAAATCCTGTTACCGTTAAAAAAATGACTGTCTGGATGGAGGCCGTAGGAGTCTCTGTTTCACACGAAATTTTTATGACATAATATAGGATATAGTGATGAATATTCACAGAAAAAATTTCAAAAAAAAGCAAAAAAATTGAAGAAAATGGGCGGGGGGAGCTAAGTTAGCTCCCCCTAGGGGGCAGCCCCATTTACCTATATATATATATATATATATATATATATATATATATATATATACATACACACACATATGCAATAATAGAAGGACGGTGCAACTTCTGATTACATAAATAATAAGAATTTATCTCTCTTATAATGTCATGATTCCTGATTAAATATCGTTTACCTTATAAGAAGCTCTCAATTTTACTCAATATAATAATACAAAGATCTAATCCATGACCCACATTTATTAATATATGCAGTAATTATCCTTTCTATTTCTACATATAATTACGGTTATAGTTCATTGCACATTAATGATATTGCACAATTAATACGTGCACCTCGGAACTGAACCTCCTGACATCTACAAGGTTTATTTAAGAATATAATTTACATGACGTTAGGGTCTAACGTGCAGGTATGTATGTGCGGTTAACAGCTAAAATATTTTATTTAATCTCCAATAAAACTCATAGAGAGAAAATCATATAAAGGCACATTTCCAACATACACAATCTGCTTGCATCTACAGAGAACTATCAATGCACTTTAAAATTGATGAGCAAGACTACGAATACAACTATCGATTGCATCGTCTAAGTGTTCGACACATACCTCGATTCCGCCATCCAAGTCGTCGTAGGCTATGTTGACGCACCTCTGATTTCGGCGGTTCAACATTCGATGCAGACAAAGAGAACCACCATTACCGAATTCGGGGGCGGTGTTGGCATAGAGCCATCGTTGCCAAATCTTCCCCTCTCTCTATTTCTCTCTTGATCTATCTCTCTCTCTCAATCTCTCATACATTCCCTTTGTATATCTCTCACACTCTCTTGCACGTAATTAGATCAAACTTTCCTAAAATAGAATCACATTCTCGGTCATCCCAAAAAGAACATGCCCACACCCTCTCTCTCTCTCTCTCCTCATTTACCCCCTTCGCTATATCACTCCATCCCTCTCATTTAGTAACTTGTGATGGAATGGATCCCTATCTATTTTTAGCAAACGGAAATGGATAACATGGGATGAATCCATGTTATTGAAGGCCACTCAATAAATATCTCATAGATATTTATCACAAATACCCCTCTAATTTTAACACCGAATTATTCTGTATCCCATCATGCATGTTGCCACCTATTTTTTCTGTTTTATTCTCTCTCTTTTTAATCCTCTTAATAATGGAGTATGGGTCGTTACAATCTACCCACAAAAAAAAATCTTTCCGAAATTTACTGATCAATAGACTAAAAAAATTCCATGATATTTGACTCAAATCTCATTCTTAAGTTCTTCGATTTGTTGTTCACATTTTATGGGATCTACTTTCATGTTCTCTTACTTTGGAGCCATTCTCTTATCTCTAGGGACTCTCTAACAACAGAATAATTACCTCATTCAAGATCTAAATTGTAAGGTAAACAAATCCATAACAATATATCTCCACCTAAGAGACAATAGTTAATAAC
This sequence comes from Ottelia alismoides, assembly GCA_037367405.1. Taxonomy (NCBI): domain Eukaryota; kingdom Viridiplantae; phylum Streptophyta; class Magnoliopsida; order Alismatales; family Hydrocharitaceae; genus Ottelia; species Ottelia alismoides. The sequence goes on from JAZKJV010005021.1 coordinate 44,053, forward strand.
CCAACTAGAGGTTGAAAGGAATATGTAAGGGTCAATTTGTGAGTTTTCACTCACCGAACGTGATAATATTGCCACTATAGTATGCATGGAAAGACAGATCTAATCACAATTAAGGTCTGATAATCCATAGAAATGATAGTGGCTATTACCAGTAACCATAATATATGTCACCATATATCGTTAGTTCTTTTTATTTATAACTAAATGAGGACTATGACCAACGTTAATATCTTAACTAACCAAAATAATTAGATCTAGTTAAAACAGTCATGTATCATTGATAACCTAAGTGGCTCATGTTTTACGTCCAAATCTAATCATACATGCAAGGTCATAAATGAGTTTAATGTTATCAATATTGTCTAAAAGAATTGTATCAGTAATTTAACAGATAGTGTATCGGGTATCTAAGATAATAATAACACAAAGCATCACAAATTTCCTAGTTAACCTCTAAGTACCCGACTCATCAACGTAATGTAGCTAGCAGCTTTGTAAGGTCAAAAGGCATCACTAAGAATTCTTAATAGTCTTTGGCATATCTACATTCTTAATGGTTACTAATGGTGATCTAACTAAAGATCAATCTTGGAGAAGACGGTCTTGTTACAATTGATCATCTATGAAGAAGAAAATACTTTATCTTTAGTAAACTTAATCCATAGTTGGTAGAGTCTAAATAATGAAATCACTCCAAGGAGAAACCAAGCCTTACCATTCCCTTATCTAATTGTCCCTTCTATTTATTTTTTTCAGTTCAAGTATCTCATATGGGTGTAGTACCTAATAGGACATCAATAATGAAGTCAATAACTCTTTCGGAAAGATGGTCATAAGATCATCAACAACTTTATCTAAAATCCTATATTACTTCTAAAATCCCAAGTCGTATATGAGAAACTTTTTTTTGTTAACTAAGTTCTACATCTGACGAGCATTCGATAATAAAATAATCATCTGACTCTCCTTTTTATGTCTCCACAAATAACAAATTTAGTATATCTGATCTACTAAATCACTTTCTCTTCCTTAGGACGATCTCTAATCTTCAAGACTAGTTCTATCTCCCTATTGGTCAATATTCTAATACTAATTTTATCTCTTAAAGTAATGAAGGTCACACTAAATTCTCGGTCTCCTATTTTCTCTCCTACGTCATTTTTTTCTATACTAGAGGTCTTACGTGATCTATGATGGGATATCTCATGTCCAGAGGAACTATTGCTCTGATACCACCTGTAACAGCCCGGATCCTCGATGACCAGCGGAAGCATATCAATTGCCACGTCGGATCCGAGCGTTACTTTCAAACATCAATGATATCACAAATAACAGGAAGAAACATCTTAACCTTCCTTTATCTATAAAAAATATACATCTCTAATAAATATCCAAGATCTTTTGTTCCCGTGGCACAATGATATCCTTCCTTCAAACCTCCCAACGAGTCTATAACTGCAGCTAAATTTATTTTCATCATGACCTGCAATAAAACAAAGAATACATGGTATGAGCTTAACGCTCAGTATGTGTCGAGATAAGGTCAAGCCAGCTAGCGAAAAATCAAGTCTCCTTATGCTATTACAAATAACTCCATGCATAGATAATTAGCTGGATAAATATTTTTCCTCAATGAATCTTTGTTAATCTTCTATATTCCCCAATCTCGAATAATGTTCATAACATGCATTATTCATGGTTACATTCCTTGAATATGATCTTAATGATACCGTAATATGTATGGATTTCACTATTTCTCTTGTCAAATTTACCAAATCAATAATTACATAATGATGATTTCATATATGAAATTATGCGTTACACCCATACACTTATTGCAATGAATTATCACATATAACTCCTTATTTTATCCTAACAATGAGTTTTGCTTTGTTCTCATTTCCATCATCATAGTAATATACTCTTTCATAGAATGTATCATACACAAAATAGTGTCATGGCATATTCAATCCAAATCACCTTTATGATAATGACTATAATATTTGATTGTAGTCATACAATGGCATCATATGGATCATTCATAAATATAATTATGCATACAAAGGGTATCTTTTTTTATATTCATGCAATGCATACCATACTTTCCATATATACCCTTGAGGCCAACCATATTTGCACATATGCCCATAGACATAATTATATATATACCTAAGCATTTCACGTAATTGCATATATACACTTATCATTCCAAATATTTACACATATACACTTGGCATTTGACATAATTACACATATACACTTAGCATTTCACATATTTACACATATACACTTAGCATTTCACATATTTACACATATACACTTAGCATTTCACATAAATGCACATACGCACTTAACATTTAACATATTTACACATATACACTTAGCATTTCAGATAATTTCACATATGCACTTGGCATTTCACATAATTGCACATATACACTTAGCATTTGACATAAATGCACATGTATACTTAACTTTCACATAAGCACTTGGCTTCTTTATAAGCACTTAGCTTATTCATTATACTAATTTGTCTTATTTCATAAATTGTTAGGTAGCTTTGGTGGCTTTTACCGCTGGCACAAGCGGTCACTCAATCATTACATAGAACATGATGACATCGACGCTGAGTCAATAGGTGGACTTTCCACTATGTTCCACTGAACCTGACACCCCCGAAGGTGTTGCCCTTTAGGCTCTCGGTAAACGGACTCTAGATGTGGCTCCCACCTTATGTGTAGCACTTAGCTCCGCATACCGTTTAAGTGCCATTATTCATTTAAGGAAATTTCAATTCTTTAAACACAATTTCCTTTTTCATACAACATTGATTCATATGAACATTTCGGTTCCATGCATAGCTTATACACTAGCGCGTGCACATGCGTGCGTGCACACAGACACATTTTCTTTCCTTTCCATTAATCAATCATTTTCAAATTGATGGGAATAATCCCTCCTTTATTTCAGTCAGTGCATATATTTATAGTCAAATGGAAGGATTTAATAACTATATAATGATCAGTTATACACTATACTTAAGATGACATCTTATTAATGGTAACTGTGAACGCCTGAATTATCCAGCAATAACAAAACTATAAAATCCTTATTTAATTTTATTTGAAATTCTAAGAAATAATGTATTATAGTTACTGCATGTTCCCTTTCATATCACTATTGTATATGTTGAGATATAATGAACATCATTAACGGTTATTATTATGTAAAGCATATTTAGGGACATGTATGTGTAGTACCAATCAAGTGGTATACATACATATACATATATGTACATATACATACATATAATCCTATGGTGACAATTATATCAAATATCTCGCAGGAATCAATAGTTGACACGCTTTTAAAAATATATATATTTACAGAAGAAATAATAGAAGGACGGTGCAACTTCTGATTATACAGATAATAAGAATTTATCTCTCTTATAATATCATGATTCCAGATTAAATATCGTTTACCTTTTAAGAATCTCTCAATTTTACTCAAAATAATAATACAAAGATCTAATCCATGACCCGCATTTATTAATATATGCAGTAATTATCCTTTCTATTTCTACATATAATTACGGTTATAGTTCATTGCGCATTAATGATATTGCACAATTAATACGTGCACCTCAGAACTCAATCTCCTGACATCTACACGGTTTATTTAAGAATATAATTTACATGACGTTAGGGTCTAACGTGCAGGTATGTATGTGCGGTTAACGGCTAAAATAATTTATTTAATCTCCAATAAAACTCATAGAGAGAAAATCATATAAAGGCACATTTCCAACATACACAATCTGCTTGCATCTACATAGCACTATCAATGCACTTTAAAAGTGATGAGCAAGACTACGAATACAACTATCGATTGCATCGTCTAAGTGTTCGACACATACCTCGATTCCGCCATCCAAGTCACCGTAGGCTATGTTGACGCACCTCTGATTCCGGCGGTTCAACATTCGATGCAGACAAAGAGAACCACCATTACCGAATTCGGAGGCAGTGTTGGCATAGAGCCATCGTTGCCAAATCTTCCCCTCTCTCTATTTCTCTCTTGATCTATCTCTCTCTCTCAATCTCTCATACATTCCCTCCCTATATCTCTCACACTCTCTTGCACGTAATTAGATCAAACTTTCCTAAAATAGAATCACATTCTCGGTCATTCCAAAAAGAACATGCGCACACCCTCTCTCTCTCTCTCTCCTCATTTACCCCTTCGCTCGTTCACTCCATCCCTCTCGTTTAGTAACTTGCGATGGAATGGATCCCTATCTATTTTTAACAAACGGAGATGGAGAACATGGGATGAATCCATGTTATTGAAGGCCACTCAATAAATATCTCATAGGTATTTGTCATAAATACCCCTCTAATTTTAACACCAAATTATTCTATATCCCATCATGCATGTTGCACCTATTTTTTTCTGTTTTATTCTCTCTCTTTTTAATCCTCTTAATAATGGAATATGGGTCGTTACACTCCGGATCCCAGGCCGCCGCCGTCCGTCCCGTAATCCGTGTCCCTTTCACCCTAAAGGTCTGTCTTCAACGAAGTCCCTCGCTTCAGATGTCCCGCTGTCTGCTCTCAACATGTCACCCATGCACCTCCCGCCCTCCCAGAGAGCTCTTTCCCCATAGGACCCCTCTCAACATGTCGCCGCCCATGCACCTAGAGCTCCAATGGTTGGTGGAGGATTATGATGGTACTGATCTCCGTTGAATGTTGGCGTCACCGTTGAGGAAGATGTGGCGATGAAGGAAGAGTGTTCATGGGCCAGAGGAGGAGGACTAGGGGGAGTGTTTAGACAGTTATACCTATCTTAGCTTCACCGCAGTTTGGAAAAATAATGATTAAGCTCAATTTATTGACAAAGAAAGTAAAGGATGAGCACAAGTGATAGAACACCGAGAATGCACAACTAATTGATATTGTAATATCTCAGAGGAGCACAACTGATAAAAATTGCTCCTCTGATAAAAATACTTAAAAAGATATGTATTTGTATTTGGATTCATTTACCGGTGTTTTTTTTATCAAGTTTGATTCACACACATCATAAGAGAAAAGCTGACTTAGCTGTCTAGAGCCGACTATAATAGAAGCGATGTGGAGATATAGATTCCACATCATCACCAACACCAAGCTCAAAAAAGACCAACATAGCACTGTTCAACGAATATTACAAAATTAGGGTTATGCCCAGAAGAATAAGAAAAGCAGTAGATCATCCAAAAATTCTTTGAGCAGCATAGCTTTGACGACTGGCCTACCAAAAGATAGAGGCAAAGTGGTCAACAGAATGAAGGGAATGAAAAAAAATAATATGAGCAAGGATGTCATTTGAAATTTGAAGCATATCCAAAGCGGATTTAGAGTTATCTTCCTACGAATTCTTACAACGTTCTTTCCACGGTTGCTATAAAGTAATCAAAGCAGGATTGACCCATGACGAAATAGAGGGAGTGTTAAGAGAGGTGCAGTTTATGTGCGTTCTATCCAATCAAACGCATCATCGTTAATCATTTATCTGTGTTTGAATAGGGTGGAGTTAATGGGTGTTGATTGGTGACACCGAATGGGACAATAAGTCGGCGGACTTGGAAGCTAAAGGGCGAGTGGATGGAGAACAGGTTGGAAAGCTGATGAGCTACATAAGAATCGTATCAAGTGCCAAGTGGCATGCATGTTTCGTGCTTGTGTGGCTACATGATCAATGGTAGATTTCGACAAGAGGGCCCAAAAGCCGTGGCTGGCACTTGGCCTCAGCATTAGCGATAACTGCTCGAGCACGCAGTGGCAGTGCCGATCACGGAGGGGGTTGCCCAGCTTCACATGCATGCGGCTTCGCCTACGCCAATCTCTGTCCGGAATCTAATCAACTTGATGACCACACTTGATACATCACTGCTTATATCTTGTCATTCTCAATGCCAGCGACGCTATTTCTATTTTGCGTTACAAATTATGCGGTGATATCCGTATGCAGTTTTTGACTACTTTAAAACGACCTTGTTATCATTCTCGCTACGTATCTGTCTAATTTAGCCAAAATGTTGAGTACATAACAACGATAACTCAGATTGTTTCGTTTAAATTATTCAATTCGAAATCTGCAAGTACAAACATGGTTAGTGACAGTGATGTCATGCAGGGGTGGATATAACAGGCACTAAACGATTTCCTTTGGGTAAAATAAGAATAAGATTGTTTTAGTAGAAAATTAATTAATAGTGTTCCGTGGAACTCTCCCCCCTTAATATATAGTAATAGATCAGGCCATCTCGTCACTCCTATCGTATTCTCTAATTTATCATCTGCCTCCCCAATTTAATTGTTTCCAACCTTCCTTAATTACTATAAGCAGAACTAAAATATATTTGGTTAATCCCCTCCCTCATGGGATGAAAACGAATATTAATATATCCGTATCCGATCCGCTATCGTATTCGTTTTATATATATTTTGACATTCGTATTCACATTCATTTTAAAATGGATACAAATATGGATATCACTTTGACATTCGCTAATATTCGTATTCATATTCGTATATTCATTTCTTTTATAAGTATAGTAATAGATTTATTTATAATTATGTGTAACAATATTTTACGAGTACATTCACCATTGTTGATATAATTTTTATGAAATTATTATATCTGATATATCTATTTTATGTGTTAACCATCCTAAATATTTATATTTTAGTTAATCTATTAAATATTCCTGTTATTATCCGTATCTGATTCACATTCGTTTTACATTCGTATTCATTTTTTAAGGATACAGTAGCACATTTCTACATAAATCAATACTCGTATACGCATTCGTATTCGTATTTTGAAATGGATAATAATATGATTAGACCTATATTTGTATCTGTATCCGAATATTTTCATCCCTACTCCCGCTCTCAAACATGATCTTTCTCATGCTCTCCCCTATCTCTATCTCAATGTGTTCTCTCTCAAACATGCGGTTTACTCTATTGTTCATTCCTAAAATATCTTATAAATTTTCCTATTTTCATATATTCTTGTTCTTAAAGGAGATGTGCAAACTATGTATGTTTCATAGTAGCTTACCATTTTAATGTCCCATCTCTTAGGGTCTGTTTGTTCCAACCCTCCCAACTTGAGTTGGGATTATTTGTATCAGCTCTACAATTTCTTTGGTATAATATTTTTTAACTATGTTCAAATAAAATTATTAATATAAAAATATATTATAATCATTACAAATGTTAATAAAATGCATAATTAATGTCACATCACATCACAATTATCAATCCAACCCTCCAAATCACTACTATTCACAAAGAAACATCCCAATATTCCAACCCAACCCACTCCAGTTACCAAACAAACCCGTAACAACGATTTGTATACATATTTTTGGATGATATTAAAAAAATACTTTTTTTACTATTATATTGGGATGAAAAAACTTCCAAATAAGAAAATGTGTGATTCTTTACTATTATAAAGCATCACAACTTGATCATTATTACTAATTAAGTTACATTTTTTATGGTTAACCATTATATATGATATATGTGCTTATCATAAATATAGGGGGATTTTCCAATGAATTCATAGATCATTAGGATTGTAATTAGCCACTTCGTTTTTAAAAGTATTTACTATCATTTGAGTTAAAAATATATTACCCTACAACCGAAATTGATTATTGCAACGATTTTTATGCAATGGAACGACACCACCAGCCGCCATTCTCCCTTTTCTAAAATTTCTATGGCCGGATTTGGTGCTGCAGATGGTTCTGGCGGTAGCGTTGGGGTGATGTTGGCCGTGGCATTGGGGGTAGCGCTGGCGGTGATTCTGGAGGGAGTGTTCACGGTTCCAGTGGTGGAGGTCGATGAAAATGGCAGATGATGAAGCTTGATGATGATGGTGATCGTAGATGGATAGCTTGTGACGTTGATTGGCAATGAGTAGAGAGTGACGGTAGTGAGAGATGGTCAGGGGAAGTCGTCCATCATGAAAGAGGCAATGCGGTACGGAGGGAGAAGACTGTGGGTAGTCGGCGGACGATGTGTATTGTTAGAGGTGAAATGCAACAGATGAGGATGGGAGCTGAGTGTGGAGGTCTATGGGCTGAGACTGGGGAAGATGGCCGGAGGGAGAGGCCTGTGGGTGACGGGTGGACAATGGGTGGTGGTTGAGATGAAGTGTAAACGGACGAGTTCGCAAGTAGGATGTGGAGGTCGATGGCCCGAGGTTGCTGATGATGGACGAAGGGAGAGGTATGCTATCATAATAAATCAGGGAGAGGTGTGTATGCCCAGAATATTCATTTGGATTTTGGTGATAAAGTGCAAGTCATGAGAGTATATCATACATTGATGGTGTTGTTGTTGTTGTGATTTCTGTAGACAAGGGCTTTACTCATCAATTGTGACCTAAGGTGTTTGTTCCTGTTCTGAACAATGTTTTATCTGAAAGTTTGGTCTGCCCATTTTATTTGGACCTCTGTTTTTGGAAATCTTGTGCCCCTACACATTTTTCCTGATGGTCTTGTACGTGCATTAACCTACAAAAGTTAGTTCCATGATAAAACCTATTTTGTCAGTGTTTAATTGTATTTTCTTTAGAAAAATCCGACGGAGATGGATTGCCATGTTTTGAAGATAAATCTTCTTAGTCTTGTTTTACTGATTGTCAGAAGCTGAAACATTTCTTTTACAAGTCTGACCTATGAAAATTTCATCATTAGATTTAATAACTTAACAGATGGATCTTTGTTGGCTGTTGCAATTCATCACATATTCCTCCCATCACGAACAACTTATTCTATCGCTAATTACTCGTTTCATCACGAACAATTTTGCGAATGCCGTGCTTATCTTATCAGAAATAACTTAGCATATGACATACTCTTTTCATTGCAAATGACAACATATGATCACAAACAATTTAGTAAATGTCATGCTCAACTTAGTCATTACCAGATTGGTGCTCTCTCTGTTCAACCTTTTGATCTTGATCTAACTGATTTTCATTTTACTTTTATTTTTTAATTAGTCAAGACATCAGATATCAGCGGACCAAAACTTTATCCACTCCTTTCTCGTGTCATTTCTTATCAATGTATGAAGTTGTTCCCTATAAAGTCTCTAGACTGAGACTATTTTCTAAATCTAGCACTTGCCTTTGAGAAGGGAGTGAATCACTGATAATGATTACATAAGGTGATCTCCTATGATCATTATTTGGCTTTGGCTGCAATTTGGGCTATCAGGCTCCAGGGGAATGAAGCTGTATTTAGGTCTGCATGGATGCATGTGGAAATGCGTGACCTTCGATATAGCAGTATTGGAGTAACTTGGATTGTATGTAACTTCTTTGTACTACGATCTGTATGCTCTTCAATTGAGTCATAGATTATTATTAACCTCTAAATATCATCATTTAGGTGTAGTTCATCTTCTCAAAGACAGTAAAATGACGGTTAATCTGTCTAAATCCTGATGCAATATTCGGTCAAATTTTGGTGTAAAAAAATGAAAGCGGCTTTCACTTATTAAAATTTGGAAATGTCTCATTTCCTTTATTAACATGGGCTTGTTTTTTATATTGAAAATGTCTCAATTGCTTTATCAACATAGGCTAGAAGTGTTTTTAAAATGTCTCAGGTGTTTTTTAAAAATGTGTTCCAATCGTGGATGCTAGTTATAAAAGTCACTCTCCGGAATTCGCGAAGACGGCTTAATTTTATGGTATTCTTTTGATTACACTATGTTATGTAGGTGGAACATTGGATGCACTTCTACAGCACAACCTTAGCTGTAACCACTTGGAGAATCTGAACTTTGGAGCTGGATGAATAATGCAAGGATTAGGGTACTGGTTTGTTGAAGAGTCTTAAACCTGACCTAAGAGGATTTGATTGGATGTTAGGCTAAAATGTCATAAGAGGATTGCCTATATTAGATTGATTGCACATGGACATTAGGTTGCTACTTTTTAAAGGAGCAATGGGTACAACTTACTGAATGAATGTAGGCATTAGATACATTTTCTTGGGTATACCTTTGTAACTGGGAAGACATGCAACTGACTATTGTGCAGTTTGTTATAATTATTACAGAAAAAATCTATAGCAGATACGATTTTTTGAGTATATGGCCAGGCAAAGAACTAAAAAGGATCGGATCACAATGAGAATATCTAAATAAGTTCGGTGTAGCATCAAGATCTTAGAAGTTGGATCAAGACTTTTGCAAGATGGATCAAATTTTGGTTTTATCTTGAAATCCTTGGTTCATAGATTATTAGGTTGTTTTCTGCATAATTCAATCACTTCAATATCAGAGTATGGATAGGTGTATTCCACTTTGATTCCTTCTCCGGTTGCTTCATTCCAGAGAAACTACCTCTCCATTCTTGAATCATCTTGGGCTTCATCTTATTAAAAGTTCAAGAAGCACTCCATCAACGAGTACATTATCAAATGAGGTTGGTTTTTGCTTCACCTTTTCTCTCTCCACAAGTGGCTTTTGTGTTTTCTGTTGCTGTTCTAGAACATCCACATTTTCTAGCTGTGGCTGCTACTCAAAATAGTCCCCTCTTAATTTGTCCTGTAACTCTTGTTGCAGTTGCTATATCTATGGAGAAATAATTCCCAACTTTCTATTGTTTCTGCTGTAAGGAGGATTCAGCCTCAGTGGCAACTTCTGTTGACATGAAGCAACCACCAGATGCTGCAAAGAAGCTATCATCTGCTGCTCCTCCATCTATGGAGAACCAGACCTTTGTTTCACCAACAAATCGGGAACCACAATAGGAGAAAATTCTTTCTCCTGTTACACATTCAAGCATTCATCTTCTGCCCTCCCTCCATTCTGATACGTTCGTAGCTGCTTGGATACTCCTATTTTTTGTATTTTTTTCCATAATATTGTTCATTGCAAATAAAATGCAAACATTGTTTGATAGAGCTATCGATCCGTTCAAGTTTCCTTTTTCAAGAACTCCCTTGCCTGTGCATCAACGTCAATCTGTTTCTTTGTTGAAGATTAGAAAATTTGATCTTAAGGTTTAAAGTCATCAACATGAATGTTGATGCAATTGTTTTAATATTCTCCATTGGATAGATAGACTACATATTTTCAGTGGGAGAGTAGTCTTAGAGAATGTCTTTGTGACCTAGATATTAGCATACATTCATTGTTTATTTCTAAATGTTGCAAATAAACATGCATTCTAGAATAAACCTATCATAAACAATTATGATGGATATATTTCAGATAATAATCTAACATTTAGATGACTCTGCTGAATTAGAAAATTAATGAATGGTTCATTAACATTTCTAAATACTAAAAAAATAAAACCTTCGAGGATCAAAATGCGTATAATATGTGACCATATGCTATAATATGTGACAGATTAAAAGGATCTTTTGTAATCAGAAATCACAAAAAAATTAATTAAGGTGACAATATGTGCTACATTATTTTATAGTTAGATAGTTAATAAGGTTAAAAAAACTTATACATGTGAAATCACACAAAGCAAATCACATACAGGTATTCCCTCTATACTGGATGGTGTGTGGTCATGCACAACGAGAGGTATGTGCAACACATTGGAAGATTTCATCACTTCATAATGTGTTATCATTATTTTTACGACTCACTTGAGGATGAGATATCCTTGTCCAATAGTCCTGGATTTTGATGCGTGCTGGTGCAATTCTATTTTTTGCAGGTACATTACCTATAAGGATTATATATAATGTCACAATGATTAGACATAATTTTTGGGCCACGTACAACAATATCCCTCTCTTAAACAAGTCAAATCTAAATAAATGCATAATCAATAGAAATGATTAAATATTTTACGAACATCTTGCCGCTTTCATTTGTAGTAGGTGCACATGATGATGCAATGTGATCGTATAATATTGCTTTTATGTTGGCTTTCCTAAATTTTGAGGTCTTGGACTAAGGAGGTCCACAAAAATTCAAATCCCACTATAAAACGATTGTTGTTACATGCAAAAGTTTATATTGAGCATACATTTTGGTAACATAATTCCATTCCTCTTCAGTATATCAAATCAATCATAATCAGCTTTAATCATTATTACCTCGCTGACAATTTTAAGAGTCGATCATGGTTGGTTTATAAGGTATACTGAAGGGTTGTAGTGTTATGTTGCCGAAATTTGCTTAGATATAAACTAGCATATGATAAAAATCATCTTATAGTATGATTTGGATCTTTATGGACGGGCTCGAGTGATAACATTAAAAAAAACAGTTATCATCTCTTAGATTTAGTGTAATAAGTTTAGGCCAACATTATCTCGAAGATTAGGGTATGAGAGAACGAGATTCGCTTTGTTTTTACCTTGAGTAAAATATTTTATGTATTCATATTAACAAAAAAAAATTGTACCTAAATTTAAGATGGTGAGCTTTTCAATTGATCGGAGTTGGATGCACTTTATTCCCAACATATATCATCGTGAAAGATTTCAAATCGGTGTTAAATTTATTGAATTTGCATTGGAAAACTTCAAAGTAATTCAACTGGTGTATTTCCTACTCCTTCCAAGAAATATTCAAATTTATATAATAGAAAGCTTGACGAAGTTTTCCAGCATGTTGTAGTGAAGGGATTTTTTCCAGATTATTATGAATGGATCCATTAGGGAGAATCATGGTATCGATACATATGAAGAGGAAAATGATGATATTTATGGGCTCCTCAGAGATATTTGTGATCCTGATCACAACGATTATTTCAGTGGCACAACAAATGATGAAGGAGACACATGATGTTCAGAAGAGAAATCAGTTAACAAGGATGCTGATAAGTTTTATAGACATCTAAAAAATACATATGAGCTTCTTTATAATGGATGCGGTAAATTTAACAAGGTTTCATTTGTAGTCAAATTTTTATATTTCAAAGTTTTGTTTGGATGATGTAACACATCATTTACTGAATTGTTGTTGCTTTTCAAGGATGTTCTTCCTTATGGTTCTCAAAGCCTTCTATCATCTTATTATGAGGCGAAGTTTGTCGTTGAGGAGTTAGGCCTTAATTATGATAAGATTGATGCATGCCCTACTGATTGTATGTTGTTTTGGAAAGATTCATAAGATAAGGAGAAGTGTGATCATTGCAGTGCTTCTAGATATACAATTAATGATGCCAATAATAATAAATAGAAGAAAATTGTAGCTAAAGTGTTGAGACATTTTCCTCTAATTCTGAGACTGTAGAGGATATATATGAATAAAAATTTAGCTAAACAAATGCGATGGCATAAAGATGAGCGAGTCAACGATGGATTAATAGTGCATCCATTAGATTCACAAGCGTGGAGTTACACTGATACTAAATTTCCTGATTTTGCAAGAGGCCCTCATAATATCAAACTTGGACTTGCTAGTGATGGATTCAATCCTTTTAAAAATATAAATAATGCACATAGCTTATGGCATGTTGTAGTCATTCTATACAATATTCCACCATGGTTGCGTATGAGACAATAAAATTTCATTCTGACTCCTCCTTATTTATGGAAAAAGATATCCAGGTAAGGACATAGATGTTTATTTACAACCTCTTGTAGATGAGTTAGAATAATTGTGGAATGATGGTGTGTTAACTTACGATTAATATTCTAAAAGAAACTTTGTGATGTATGTTATGATTTTATGGATAATAAATGATTTTTCGGCTTATGGAGATGTCTTGTTAGAGCACAAAAGGATGACTTGCATGTCCTATTTATCGTGAACATACATTATCATTATGATTGAGAAATGGCAAGTAACAGGCATATTGCTTTCATCATCGTTTTTTGTAAGAAAGTCATAGCTTTCGATTTGATAGAAAAAACTTTGATGGTAAAGAGGAATTGAGAACCACATCAGTACCACTTGGAAAGTCATATCTTTCGATTTGATAGAAGAAACTTTAGGGAAAGTGCATATTTGGAAAGCGTACTAGAATTCTATATTGATATTCTATACAATATCCCACACCGATCAGTCAACATGTCGAAGGGTATACTTAAGGACATTGTCGTGATTGTACAAGACATAAAATTCACTGTAGATTTTGTTGTCTTAGATTCTAAGTCATTAGTACCATCACATGATGTTGCCATCATCCTTGGTCTACCTTTTCTGCATGCGGTGAAAGCCATAATAAATTATGGGATAGACATTGTCACATTCTCTTCCAGCAGCACAATGTCGAACTCTGAGCTAATAGGGACTCTACGAGCAGATGGGTGTGCTTCTGGACCATCAGATGGATCACAACTGAGATACGACATGATCATATTCCTCATGATTCTACAGAGACCCGAGCTTTCCTCTCAGAGAGGAAAACTTGGAGATCACATCTTTTGGTGATCCGAGTGTACATGTTTAGAGATGTATTGACGAGATCCCTAGTATCTACGTCATCAAAACAAAACCACAGGTGGCAGGAACTTCGAAGGTTGACCCTATTTTAGTTGAAGATTCTTCATTCGAGCCTTCCTATTATAAGGATATTGAGCCCTCTTTTCATGAAGGTTCAGATAAGGGCTTAGTTGATGAGGATATTAATCAGATCATAGTTGTTTGACCTCTTTCTTGAGTTTACTTCAGAGACAATGGATCAACTTTCAAAGGTAGGTTTTGTCCATCTTTTCGACCATCTGGGCCTCTCCTCACTGGTCGACATAGATAAGAGATTCTCTGATTCATATATGGACATCTCTAAAGATGACCCTTACGTCGACCTAACTCTTGTAAATTCTATCATTCCTAGATTGCGTAAGAAGGCCACTCTTCGGCTTTCTTGAGCCTGTACGGTTTGTTCATCTTGTAGATAAGTGTTTTTGATTCCATTATGTCTTCCTCCCGTTTGTCTTGCACCCTCAGGTTTCATCTAGATTTTTTCTATACTTAGGATGTACTTTATCCTAAGTATAGGGGGTGTAGACACCATTTTGCTCAATTCGTTCTGTTCAATTACCCCTATCGTTGCATATACTTTGGTTGTGTTTTACCCTATGTATGAGGGGGGGGGGGGTAATATAACTCAGCGTCGATTTTTGTATTGTCTGTTCTCTCGCGTGTTCCTCACCTACTGATATTCGTCTCTACACTTAGGGATATTTTACCCTAAGTATAGAGGAGACAAGCCGAGCTATTGAGTGTGTACATTCTCTTAACCTTGTTCATCTTCGGTTATGAGTCTGTTATCCTTAGGATTATTTGATCCTTATTATAGAGGAGATGATCGACTTCTATTCCTTATTCGTTATACTTTTAGTCATTGTAGTTGACGAGTTAGGAATGCTCTAAGTTAATTCACATGAAAGATTTAAAATATGTCGTTTCGTTGTAGCCGAGAATTCAGAATCAGTTAAAAAATAACCACAATTAATTTATTTAATTTTAATCGAAGAGATTTCATGTTTATTTTACTTGGGCAAGTCCCAAGGTCGAACTAAAGGAGGCAAAGGAACAACCTAAAATTTGTCTATCAAAGTTTGTAAACGATTTTGAAGGCGGTATTTTTTTAGGTATTTTTAATGCAATTTTGGGATGCAAAACGCAAAAGAGGCTAATTTTAGGGACTAAAATGTAAAGATCAATCAAACGATATCTGAAAATTATGAAACTCGGCTGAAATGTAAATAATTGTGAAATGAACACACTTTAAATTTTTGGATCTTTCTGATGCAAGATGGCTATTTAAAGAATTTTTGAATGCAAATGATGTGAATTTCAATATTTAATTATAATAAATATTAAACATATTTATTTTCGAGGGATAAAATTATCTAAGATCTATCACTAGGTGATTGAACTTAGAAAAATCTTGAACATTAAAATACAAGATTTAATATCTATTAAAAATTAAAAATTGAAATATAAAAAATGATTTTTTATAGAGCAAACAGTGCATTCTTTTTAGGCACGTTGTTAAAAATAATTAATTCTACGATCTGAGAATTTTTGGCAATTTTTCAGGCAATGGTTAATCACTTGTGAATTTTGAAGCACGAAATGGGCAAAATTTGCAATTTCTTATGAGAAAATTAATTAATAATTAACCACAGAACATAAAAATTTCTTGAGAATGCCAAAATGTATAGACTTAATTGAGAAACATCATGCAATTTTTAATAAATAAAAGGGTTTTTATCAGTTGTGCCCCTCTAAGATATTGTAATATCAGTTATACCTCTTTCTTTTTCGAAATATCAGTTGTGCCCCTACTTTCTTGTGAAATTCACAGTCCTGACCTCTTATAATATCAGTTATGCCCCTACTCTACCTTAACAGAAGGGCAGAACTGTGAATTTCGCAAGAAGGTAGGCGTGCAACTGTTATTCCAAAAAAGGGAGGGGTATAATTGATATTGTAATATCTAAGAGGGGCACAACTGATAAAACCCTAAATAAAATGGTGTGTAAAGATTTCTAAAGTGATAGAAGAACACGGGGGTATGTTTGCAATATTACAACAATCAAATAAAAATGCAGCGGGGACTAAATGGTAATTACTTAAACCTTGGGGGGTCAAATGCAAAAGTTCTAGAGGGGAACGTGCATGGCACGTGCCCTCTGGTGACTGGGTTTCGCTGAGAATATGTGAACTTGGAGGGTCTTCTTGCAAGATGTTCAGGGACGAAACGTGCTAGGCATGTGCCCCTAGTGGCTAGAGTTGTAGGGAATTAGAAGAATTGGTGAGGGTACCTCTATAATTTCTCCTTTAGGGAGGTGTTTCCACACGTTCCTGGACTTCGAGTACTGTCTTGTGGATGAAGGAGGTTGGGCTTCTGCTCGTCGATGTGGTTGAACCTTGACGAGTTGTCGGAGGAAAAGACGCACCAGCGAGCTTGGGCCTAGATGATGATGCCACATGACCGGTTATAGAGCTCTAGTATGATGTCGATTTTGAGAAATCCGATGGATCTACAACTTGCTCGAAGAACGTGAAGTTGATCTTTGATGAAGCAGAGCAAGATCTCTGGGTTGGTGTTCCTCATGGTGGTCCTTCTGGTGGCGGAGGATGTTGATAACGATTGGAGGTGGAACTTTGGAGTGGATGGGCGAAGAAGATGATGTCGAGGCGAAGCACTAGTCGTCGGTGGCTAGCTGGTTAGTGGATCTCGAGGTGACGACTGGGTACTATTGACGGTGGATGATGGAGGGTATGGAGTCGATGCAGTAATTGGCTCAACAGATGTAATCCGGAGCAGGGCAGTAGCGACAAAGGGGGGAGAGGGGATCTGGAAGGAGTGGAAATGACGATCTGATTGAGTGGCAGCGAGGCGAAATAGAAAAGATTCGCAGGAGGGCGGTGTCACGATTTGCGTAGGAGGCGACGCGGCTAGATCTGGAAGGCGGTGGCGAGATTTACAGGGTGTCGCCGCCTCCCGATTGGGAAAGGGGGAGGAATAAGATGGCGCACAGGTGTTGTCCAATCGATCGAGATCGGATGGCCTTAGTGCCTCTACGTGGCTGGACGGGGAAGAGAAGAGGGATGTCTGATCGACCGAGATCAGATGGTACTGATTGTGCCACGTGTCGTCGTTTAAATTAATTTTTATTATTGTTTTTTATTTAATTTTTTTAAGAAAATGAAATATATATAAGGCAAAAAATGGGTGACATGTGGCAGCTCCAAAAAATTCATAAAATTAAATACAAAGAAAATCCAGATAAATAGCAAGCGATCTCCGATCGAAAAATTTTCTTCACAAAAGTGTTGTTCACCTCGATGAGATCTACAACTTTCATGAAGAGAGCAAAGCTAAAATTGATCATGTGCACCAAGTGATATTTTTGGGGTATCCCATGTACATAGAATACCTTGATTTTTGGATATTATAATTTTTTGTCATTATTAAACCATATAAAAATCCGAAAAATACAATAAAATCTAAGATAAATATTTATACATTAATATATTTTTTTTGTATTTTTTATTTATAATGAAAAATAAGAAATAAAATAAAATACGAAAATGACATTTTTGGTACAGACTTTTAGGGCATGTTTGGTTGCAGGATTGGGCAGGGTTGGCCCAACCCTGGTTACTATTCACAAGGGTACTTCCTCCTCACAGATTATTATTCACCCATCCCAATCCAGCCTAACCCAACCTAGTCCAACCCAGCAACCAAACATGCCCTTAGTGAAGACTCGAACTCAATTGGTTTCTTTGATTTCAAGCTTATTTTGGATTCGAATTTTTACGCATTTTAATAAACCTTTTATCAAATAAAATAAATGAAAAATAATTAAAATAAAATGAGTTAATTATGTACATAAAATAACAGGTCGAAGTCAGGTAAAATACAAAATGTACAAGAGAGGCCCAATACCCAATTTTCACATATGAGCTCCGATTCACTTGAACTTGTTCGTGTTTTGAAGGTGTTTGAATGTACATTAGTTCAAAATGAGTAGGATCCAATCGGACACAGGATGAGGAAGATATTGAGGTTTTAGTGTGAGAGTCATGTAATTATGGTTTGGGTTTTTGATCCACTTATTTAGGTTAGTGATTTTTGTGCATTTTTCATTTATTCTTGTTAGTGATATGTACACCGTGGAGGTAATTTCAGGTCATTTAAAGTTAGCATGAATTAGTTGAAAAATAGGGGTGTTAGGCTATTTTACAAGTCAATTGGACTGAGATTTTTGGCTTCTTATTTTGTGCAATAATGAGTGATAGAATGCAATTCTTATCAATACATGCATGAATGCTCATTATGCATGATAATTGAATAAATGCCAATGAATTTTAGGGATTTGAGCTTAATTAGTCACTTCTAAAGTGATGAATTTAAGATTCATCATCCCCCTATACTTAAACCTTTCTCGGCCCTGAGCATCTAAAGAAATGCAATGAGGTGAAATGAGATTGGTTTCCATACCAAGACCATGAGATGAAGGTGAAAGTGGGACTAGACCCGACCTTTGGATTATTAGTTTGGTGGAAACGTTTGTGAGACTTAAGGTTTTAAAATCAACATCCTTCAAGTTCTACACATCATTGTCACCGTTTCGACTCAGAAGTCATCTTAGATCAATCCTCCTCCCACAGCACACCTCATTAATATTGAACAATCGAATCTTGTGTGTGAAAGATTTTAGCTCTTCCCATCCAGAATGTCGGAATACCACGCAAACCTCCTCTCCAGTAACTCATCCTCGGGGAGTCAGGTATTTCTTCCTAAGGTCTTTCGCATTGTGTTCACAATCGAAATGAGGAGAAGAATAGAAGAAGTGGAAAGTGGAGGGTGACCAGTGTAGTCACCTCTCCTTGTGTTGTTGGTCAGTGTAGCCGAGTCTCCACCAAGATCTGCAGGTTTTCTTGAAGCTTGAACCTTTTTGGTCAAATATTTATTTGGTAGTTGGGCTTCTTTGTGTTTGGATTTTTGATTTCTCTTGCATGGATCTTGTTGTGCCCTTACAGATATAGAATCTTTTTTTCTGTACATGTTTTGGAGTTTTAGAAAAAATTTTGCCCACCCCTCCATCCCTTTTCTGAAGCTTTATTTCAACCCGTACTCCGGTCTTTAGATGCCCACGCTACCAGAAAAGAAGCTCACACAGTCTTCCAACACCATGTCTGAGTTGAGCTAAGTGCAAAGTACGAGAGTACAAATCAAAACCCTATTCCAGAGTCGTACCCAGAATGAAGAGACCAGGTTAGACACTAAGAGTCAAACACTACACATAGTCATGTGGAACTCGAAGAATTAAGTCAAAGACCTGAAGCTTTTAAAATCCTATTTCTCGGTGAAGTTCCTCTGAAAATTAAATGGATTAAGGTTAAGTCCAGACCACTCTCGTTTTCTGCTCAGAACTCTGTTCAGAACCCAAGGGCTTTTCACCAATGCATGAAATACTGGATGAAGTGCAGGTGCGTGAAATGCAAGACACATTTTGTGATTTTTTTGAGATTTTTTAATGCAAGGAATTTTCTGTTTTTTCATGCAAAAATGAATAAGAAGCCATATTTTCAAAAAATTTGGTTGGACACAGTCAATGTTAGTAGCAAAACTTTTTTATTTTTTATGTGTTTTTTGTTATTTTTTAAGTTAGTTACACATCCCTTAAATACATATAGACTTATGTAAAAGTACGATCTATGAGTAAATATATACACAGTATATATACACACACCCCTATACTTCGCTAGTGTTGTGTCCTCAGAGAATAAGAAGCGTAGAGAAAACATAGCTCGGGCTAAGCGTAATAGAGTGAAAAAGAAAAGGAAAAATAATAGAAGTTGGCCAGTCCCCCTATACTTAGACTGTTAATGGTCTAAGTATAGAAGAAGAGCGAAAATGAGGTGGTCGGGAGATGTGAATGGAGAGTATATACATATGGGCATCGATTCCCCTTATACTTAGGCTATGGTCAGCCTAAGTACGAAAGAAGGGTGGAAATAGAGCGACTGTGAGAAGGAGTGTGTGAAGAGAGTGGTACATACATATGGTACCGGTCCCCCCTATATTTAGGCCTTGGCCTAAGTAGATGAATAAGATGTACAAGGAGACCGATGTGGTCGGGAGGGAGGGTAGTCGATGATTAAGGCGGTTTTCGGCTGATCTTTTTGTGAGCATGTAGTGGGAGATCATAATGATAAGAAGGGGATGAAGCATATGATTCCCAACGATTATCAGTGTTATCCTCAAAGAAATCATGCTGGAGAGTAGATGAAGCATATGAATCAGATGAAACATAACCATCATCGGAGTTATCCTCGGAGGAATAGCATTTTAAAGTGGAGGCACTCCAACTATTCTTGTTCTTTAGTTGCTTTAGTTGTTTTCTTAGAATTTTTTCCTTCTTCGGATCAAGAGATTTGTCCTCGTATGATGAATATTCTGAAGCACCAGTCTCAGTCAGCTCATAAGAAGTTATTCCAGTATATTTAATGAGACTAAGAGAATCGTATTTGGATGAATAATAGTGAGGAACAGAAGTCATCCGATGAGAATCGAAATTTGGATCCTTGCATAGATAGGGTTTAGGACTGCCGAACATACCACACTCAGGCTGATTACCCTTTTCGGACCTGATGAGGAATCATCAGACAATTCCTTTTCCGGAAGTTCGAAGGTGGCTTTCTTTTTAGATGAAGGAGCAACTATTTTGTTTTGTGTTGTCTGCGAAGTTGCTGGTCTTGGGGGTGAGGTATTGACAATTGAGTCTCCAGATGAATAACCATTGAAATATTCCTCCTTGGTTACTGCACAACCCTCATCTTTGTTATTAGTTGTCTTAATGTTAGTGCACTCTTGAGTTGGATTGAATTGGTCAAGGTAGTAAGAGAAGGTTGACTCAAGGTGAGCACGTGCATAAGTCTCAGGATCATATAAGAAACATTCTTCCATGGTGAGAGCAGCGGGAAAAGGTACAGTGGGGAGAATCTCTGCACATTCGTTCTCAATTGACTTGATGTTAGAGCATTCCTGAGTTGGATTGAATTGGTCAAGGTAGTCATAGAAGGTTTCAGTCGACTCAGGGTGAGTCCAAGCATATGTCTCAGGATCATATAAGAAGTCATCTATTTGATTTAAAATGGTGAGAGCAGTAGGAAATGGATCAGATTGAGAGTATCTAAACCAATAGTCACTTCAATAACCGCTATCTCAGGTGTAGCAACGAGATAGGGCTCATCTACCGCTTAGCCGTTACGAATGTTGACAGCTTCGTGGGTTTCCTCAGGATATCGCGTTTCATAATAAAAAGGGTGAGATCGAAGAGCTCCCAATGCTGTAAAATTAATTTCCCGAGTCTCGCACTCTATACCTGCCTTAGTCAATGCCAAGAATGGCTTTATGAGAATGATCAGAGATTGGATGAATTTTCTTTGATGCTCAATATCAATGATCGTGAAGTCCACTTTAAACAGAGCACCTTGGAATGTAATAATGATTGAAAATTTTCCTCTCGGGCGCTTTATAGATCGATCAGTAGGGGTTGGGTCCAGTACCTATGTTTGGTCGAGACTGACTCCTCGGGCTTATAGAGGATTCCTCCTTGAACGATCTCTCATATCTTCCTGATAGGTATGAGTTTGAACTTATCAAATATAGAGGGTGGGAGGATATTGATTGGTGAGTCTTCATTGATTCGAGGATGGGTAGATATTATGTCTTTGATTCCACAGTCAATCTGGGCAACTACTTCACTATACAGCTCTTGGTTTTTCTCCTCAACACTAAGGAGGTGTCCATTGACAAGATATGTCTTTCAGTATTTGTTCTCATCCTGCCCGACTTTTTCATCATTAATTTTCTCATTACAAATCCTATAAGGTCATGAAAGTATTCAATGGCATGTATCAAGGTGATTACCGCTCCCGCTACCCTTGTTAATTCGAGCAGATTAATGTCCAAATTAATTACTAATGTTCGTTGCAGTCGGATAACGAGAGCGAATATCAAAAACCACTTTTAATTTAATAAGTCAATTTCGAGTGGCAATATATTTTTTTACTTGGTGAAGTCCAAGGTCGAACTCAGGGAGGCATCTGTCTCCTTAGGTCAAATTTTAGCAAAGTCCAAGTGTGAGATTTTCAGGGAATATATTTTTGGTCTTTTTTTCTATTTTTTTATGTAGGACACATGTAAAAATAAAGCCAATTTAAAGTTAAATCAATTAAGATATCAAATGATGCCCAAGAATTATAAAAATTAGCCAGATTATGAATTATAATGAAATTAAGCTATCCTATTTTTTTTGGAATTTTTCGACACTAAATGAATTTACTGTGAATTAAAAATGCAAGCAAGGTGATTTTTACTAATTTATTTTTAATAAATATCAAATCACAAAATTTAAGGGAAATAAAATTATCCTAGATAGATCAAATAATGAGGAATCCAGGAAAATTGTCAAACCTCAATTTTAATGTGAAATGAACCTATTAAAATTAAACTAAGGAAATCACCAATTAATTTATTTAGGCCTCAATATGCATGCAAATGCCATGAAATTTTTATGCAAGGTTAAAGTAACTATCTTAGAGCTACTATGATTTTTTTTAGAATTTTTGGACTACAGAGAATTAATTATCAATTAAAAGGTCCAACTGGGCAAAATAACACAGAAATCAACCAAATAATAAATTTAAAAATCTACTGATACCACAAAAATATGACAAGTGTCACAACAGCTAGAGGACAAGTTACTCAATAACATGCTATTTTTAGAATTAAAAAATGATGCAAAATGACACCTAGGGATGCGTGCAAAGACAGCGTGTATTTGCAATACAGGAAATAAAAATTACATAAAAATAAACCTGCTGATAGGGACTCAAATGCAATTACCTATAATGCTGGGGGTGGAATGCAATTGCTCCACTGGGCACGTGCTCCTCACGTGGGGGCACTTCACAGGGACCTTTTTGTAATTTCGAAAAATTCCCAGGGGCTCTTTGCAATTAACCCAGGTCGCACGTGCTCCTCACGTGGGGCGGCCTAGGCTCGGGCGGCGTCGGAGGCTCGGGTCTTGGCCCGGGGGCTTCTGGAGGTTCGGCTGAGGCTCGGAGTAGCCTCGGGTGGTCCGAGCCTAGGGTCGGGGAAGAGGCTCGGACCTGATGTCGTGACTGGCTGCGGACCTTTGGATCAAGATCGATCCAAAGGATGTCGGTGCTGACGCGTGGTGAGATCTGAGGCCGTTAGATCTGGATCGATCCAACGGTGCTAGGAAACCGCTGAAGGGGGCAACGTGGCTGAATGCTGACCGCTGGATCACAGAAATATCCAACGGCTCCTGGGCTGCTCCAGATGTTGGACACGTGGCTCACTCTGGTCTGTGGGATCACAGATGATCCTACTACTGTCTGTAGCTCTGTATGATGGATGATATGGCGTGAAGTCGACCGTTCGATCGAGAGGAGCGAACGGTAGCTGGGGCTTCTCCCTCAATGGTCCTCCGCTGCCTGCGGAAGAGATGGCGGGGCTCTGGCGACGAGGCCTTGGCTCCGCCCGTCCCTCCAGGTGTCGATGAAGCTCTCCGGGGACTCGGAGAGATCCCAGAAGAAGCGCAGTGGTGCGGCGAGGCGTCCGGTGGTCCAGGAAGGAGAGAGGCGTGTCGGAAGTCGCTGTCGATGAAGCTCAAAGGTGACTCCGGTGAACCTCCGACCAGTGAATGAAATAGGTACCTGCAGGGGTTAATAATATAGCTGAAGCACGTAGTGAGATCGTGGAGATGTGAGGGTGGTCGGCGAGGCCTAGGGGGGATCGTAGATGGTCTGGCGATGGTGCTTCGGCCAGGTGGCGGAGCTGGAGCTGATGGAGGGCGAAGTGCTGTGTCGGAGGGTGTGAAGTGTACCGCGAGGATGAGAGCTCCATCGCGGAGCTCGGCGAGGTGAAAGCGGAGCGAGACGAGAACAGCAGAGCGTGAATAAAATCGGAGAAAACAAAAAATAAAATTAAAGAAGAGATCAAACGAAGATAGAGGGGATTACCTGGGGTTTGGAGCTCGAAGTCGAGGTCCAGGTCGTCGCTCGAAGGGGCGGTAAGACCCTGAGCTCAAGCAGCTGCTCGGAGGAGTGGCTGCGACACGGCGATGGCGCCGAGGATCTCGCCGGAGAAGAACCTGGTATTCGCTCGAAGTTACTCACGATTGCTGTCACCAATCAGTCTAGCTGAGCTCGAGGAACCTCTCGGGGGTGGCGGATGATGCTGAAGTTGTCCGGAGAGGGTGTATTTAAAGGGTGAAGGTCTCGTCAATGCTGATGATGGAGCGAAGTTCAAGGAGGTCATGGAGCATCTATGGTGGCGAGTGAGGGAGTTGGCGAGGATCAGGGACGAGTGGAGATCATCATGGAGGCATTGGTGGCCGACGAGAGTGGCTGGCGTGCGACTGAAAATAGAAAGGGCAAACGTCCCGCGCACGGTCGAGATCGTGGGAGAGAGGGGTGCCGGATGTAGGAGACGAAGTCCTCACCGTTGGATCTTGTGATCCAACGGCGGAGACGAAGGCGGGATGGGGCAGCTTGGATCTGATCTGGGCGCATTGATCAAGGGGCGTGATGAGACCACGTGGCGCGTCGAAGGCGAGGTGCGAGCGGGCGGCTGAGATCAAGTCAAGGCGACGCGATCTAAGGGTGCTGAGTGCGCCATGTGGCACGACAGGGGATCGGCGCTGGCTAACGGTTCTGATCGGATCTAAGGATGATCGAAGGGTCGTGATGTGAGGCTGGATAAACGGCTGCGATGAGAGGATGGAGTGCGTGATCGAAGGGCGCAACATGCGCCACGTGGTGCGTTGTGGAAGCGGAACGAGCGAGCGGATCAGATGAGGAAGGGGGACTTGATCTGACGGTGGAGAAGAAAGGCGTACGTGGAGGCTGCTCCACCGTTGGATCTGGATGAAGATCCAACGGCTGAGAGTGCATGCGGATGAGTCAAGGGGGCGGGCCGCGTGGCGCAACCAGAAGGCGCCACGTGGCCAGCTGTGATTGGCTGAAAATAAAAATGAATTTAGGGAGAGGAGGAGGCCGAATTTGGAAAAACTCAAATATGAAAGTTGTAGATCTTGATGTGATCTACAAGTTTTATGTTGACCAAAGACGGAGATGAGGTCAAATATGATACATAAATACAAAGATACAAATATGCATATATGTAGTATACAAGGAGGCCCAAAAACCCAACTTTTTCATACGAGCTCCAAATTGGATGAAATTAGTCTCATTTTAAAGGTCTTTTAATGTGCATTAATCTGAAAGTGAGTAGATCTGTTTTGGAGTTGGTATGAGGGATCTATGGGCATTTTATGGTCCAAAGGGCTTCAGGGTTTTATTGGTGCTTTTACGAAGGGGATTCCTGGCTTTCTTCCTTATATTATTAACTAAGGTGTACATAGTATAAGGGAGAGCTTATTTTTATGAGTGGACATTTTACAAATGATGTTGGCTTCTTATTTAATGCAAATGGAGTGCTAAAATGCATGTTTTATGTATGCATGAATGAATGCTATTTATGCATTATAAAGGGAAATATGCCTCTATTTACTCGGGAACAAGGCTCTATTTTTAACTTTTAGAGCGATGAATCACATATTCATCAACCCCCTATACTTAAACCTTGCACTTCCCCGAGCAACTAAATGAAATGCAAGAGTGAAATGATTTTGGGTTCCATACCAAGGTCATGAACAAAAGTTAAAAATGGAGCTTGACTCGACCTTTGGATTAATTGTGTGGCGGAACCTTATTTGGACCTGAACTTAAGACCTAACAGACTTCAAGTTCCACAAGTCTTCTATTCAAGACGCCTCAATAGTCAGGTCAGAACAAATCCTCAAACGCAAATTTCTGATGACTATGATTCTTACTTGTAATGTGTAAGTGAGATATAGCTCTCCACATCAGAAATGGCTCAGAACCAGCCTCCTCTAACAAGGTAACTCAAATAACCCGGTCCAGTAACTCTTTCCTCGAGGAGCGGGATATTCCCTTCTAAGTTCAAGTGTGACCAGCTCAAGAGGAGAGGGGAGAGAAAAGAATGGACGATAGCCAGTGTAGCTACCTATCCCGGGATGCATGACCAATGTAGCCAAGTCATCCAGCTGCAGACTTCTTGCTAATATACATACTCCGACAGGCAATTTTTTTTGGCCTGTCTATTTTTTTGGTGGAGTTCTTGCATTTTTTCTTTTTTCTCTCTTTTTTTTGGAACTATATACAAGGTGCAGCATATACATCAGGAGTTTTTCCTCTTGAGCCAGTAGACTATCCCTCTTTTGAAGAATTATTGCAACCCACAGCATCCTGTCCTTAGACTTCAATACCACCAGACTAGGTTGAGATGCACTACCCTCCCTAGAGGAGGACGGATGTTTCCACCCGTGTGCTACTCCAAGCTAAAGGATTCTACCTCCTCACCACCTCATCAATGAAGAGCTACGTGCATTGTGCTTGTCCAAGTTAGGTCATAGTCTAAAAGAATCATGCGTGTGCACGAGATATTCTACTTAGACTAATCAAGATGACATGTGAACATAGACTTGCGGACTCCAAGAATTAAGTCACCTGACCTGAAAAATCTTAACTCCAGTTCCTATAAGGTTCCTCTGAAGTTAGGTGGATTAAGGTCAAATTAAGTCCATCCTCAATATCTACTCATAACTTGGTTCAGAACCCACTAGCTTTTCACTTTGCATATGCAAAGTATGCAGATGAGATGAGATGTCATGCTATGAAGATGCAGAGATGCGGACTCTTTTTCTTTCTTTTCAGATGCAGAGATGATATGCAAGAGTAAATAAGAAGCCAATATTTTCATAATTTTTTTATATACCTCCTATGACACAAGTATTATACAGTTCATACAAGTGTATTTTACAAAAAAAAATTCTCAAAATTTCACCCACCCGTAATTATTGCAATATATACAATAATACGCGAAAATATGCGAAAGTACGAGCTATGGGTAAAGTATATATGTAATATATACACGCCCCCTATACTTAGCGTGTGCTATGTCCTCAGAGCACGAAAAGCGATGAAAAAGACATAGCTCGTGCTAAGCATAGGAGAGCTAAAATTAAAAAAGGATAGAAGTCGCTCCGCCCCCCTATACTTAGGCTTTAGCAGCCTAAGTGTAGAAGAAGATCAAAAATGGGGCGGACGAGGGCAAGAGGGGAAATGGATGAATATAAACAAGGCGAGCATCGGTCCCCCCTATACTTAGGCTCTGGTCAGCCTAAGTATAAGAAAGGAGTGAGTATGAGGCCCGATGTGATCTGGAGGATGTATAGTGAATAGACTTAAGTGGCTCTCTCCCCCTATACTTAGGATCTGATCATCCTAAGTATAGTCCAAGATAGAGATAGATGATGCTGGGATGAGTTACTAAAGTCACGGGAGGGAGAATAGGATGTACAAGAATGATGATATATACAAGTGAGTCGGTTTGAATCTTTCAAGATGCTGCCGATGGCTGGGGCTCACTGCTGCAAGGTCTCCTGCACGACCCTAGGTGTATCTGTTGAATCTGTCTCGCGCATAAACACAATCTCTTCAACATGGACTAACTGCTCATTGGATTCGACGAAGTGTTTCAACAGTTGTCCATTCACAAGGGATGTCGGTGCGTCATCTGCGAGATCTGAAATCTCGACACATCCGCTATCATGCACAGCACGGACAATGAATAGGTCCGTCTATTTGGATTTCAACTTGCCTTGGAAGGTCTTCAGCCTTGCATTAAACAACCATACCTTCTGTCCAGGAACAAAGGTCTTTCGTCTGATATATCTATCATGCCAACGCTTCACCTTGTTCCTGTACACCAAACTATTGTCGTATGCACGATTTCTGACTTCCACAAGCTCATTCAGATCCATTTCTCTCTGCTTCTGCCCAAGCTGTGTGTTCCAATTGACCTTCTTAACTGCCCATTTTGATTTGCACGCTAACTCTGCGGGCAAATGGCACGGCTTTCCGAATATCATTCGGAATGGGGAGGTTCCTAACGGTGTCTTGTAAGCTGTCTGATACGCCCAGAGGACTTGACCCAGGATCTGAGACTAGTCCTTCCTGTCCGGACGGACAAGCTTTTGCAATATAGTTTTCACCTCCCTATTCGACACCTCAGCCATACCATTGGTCTGTGGGTGGTAAGGGCTAGCGACACGGTGTTCGATGCCGTAGTCCTTCAAGAGTTTCTTCACCTCCCGATTCACAAAGTGGCTACCCCCGTTTGATATCATTATTTTGGGGATCCCGAACCTAGAGATTATGTGATCTCTGATGAATTTGCAAACAGTCCTGCTGTCTGCGGCTCGGGTTGGGATAGCCTCCACCCATCTGGATAGATAATCAACCGCAAGAAGGATATATTCGAACCCGTGGCTAACAAGGAATGGGCCCATGAAATTGATGCCCCAGGCGTCAAAGACATCACAAAGGATGACAGGCTGCATCGGCATCTCATCCTTGGAACCAATTGTTCCTCCCATTCTCTGGCATACCGGACACAACTTCGCGAAGGCGATGGCATCGCGGAATAGAGTCGGCCAGTAAAAGCCACACTGAAGTACCTTCCATGTGGTCCTCTTCCCGGAGTGGTGTCCTCCTGCCTCTAAGCTGTGGCATAAAGAAAGGACACTCTGGTATTCCTCCTGAGGAATACACCGTCTCCAGACACAATCTGGTCCTTGAAAGAAAAGGATCGGATCCTCCCAATGGTAGTATCTAGCATCCGACTTTAGTCGGACAATTTATCTCTTGGGCCAATCTTCGGGAACTTTCTTGGAGACAAGATAATTCACGATATTGGCGTACCATGGGAGTGAGTCGACAACAAAAATCGACTCATCAGGGAAAGAGTCTCGAATAGGTGAATCCTCGGAAGTATTAAGATCTTCGAGACGAGAAAGATGATCGGCTACTACATTCTTCTTTCTAGGTTTATCACGAATATCTAAATCAAATTCTTGGATAAGTAAAATCCACCTAAGAAGACGTGCCTTTGCATCCTTTTTCTCCATCAAATACCGTAGAGCCGTGTGGTTAGTGAACACGATAACCTTGGATCCAATTAAATGTGATCTGAACTTGTCCAAGGCAAACACTACCGCAAGCATCTCCTTTTCTGTAACTGTATAGTTATGCTGAGCAGTATCAAGCACTTTGCTTGCGTAGTGAATTGCAAATGGGACGCCATCTCTCCTCTGTCCTAATACAGCCCCAACAGCAAAATCTGAGGCATCTGTCTGATCTCAAAAGGTAGAGACCAGTCTGGGGGGTTGTAGGATAGGTGCGTCCATGATCATCCCTTGCAATAGCTTAAAGGCCTCAAGACATTTGTGATCAACAATAAACTCCATGTCTTTGCCTAAAAGCTCAGTTAGCGGTCGAGCAATCTTAGAAAAATCCTTAATGAATCTCCGATAAAATCCAACATGCCCTAGGAACGACTGTAACTGCTTGACATTGGTTAGCGGCTGGAGTCGTCTGATCACATCCACCTTGGTAGGGTCAACCTCCATTCCTCTCTTGGAGATGACGTACCCCAACACAATGCCCTCTGTCACCATGAAGTGACTTTTCTCCCAAAAGAGCACCAGATTAGCCTCACAACATCTTTTGAGGACTCGATCCAGATTCCTAAGACAGGAATCGAAGGAATCGTCGTGGACCGAGAAGTCATCCATGAAGACTTCCAGAAATTCGCCGACCATTTCGGTGAATACAGCAATCATGCACCTTTGAAAAGTACCCGGAGCATTGCATAACCCAAAGAGCATGCGCCTGAAAGCATAGGTACCAAAGGGGCTTGTGAATGTGGTCTTCTCCTGGTCCTCAGGAGCTATGGCTACTTGGTTGTAGCCCGAGAACCCATCCAAGAATCAGAAGAATTCTTTCCCCACTAATCTCTCTAGGATCTGATTAATGAATGGTAAGTGGAAAATGATCCTTCTTCATCGCGGCATTTATGCATCTGTAATCCACACAGACGCGCCACGACGTGGGTACTCGCGTCACGATCTCCTCTCCGTCCTCATTGGTGGTCGTCTGAATTCCCGACTTTTTCGGGACCACATGGATCGGGGCCACCCATTTCGAGTCGGAGATGGGATAAATAAAACCCGCGTTGCACCATTTCTCTATCTCCTTCTTCACTACCTCTCGCAAATTTCGTTTCAAATGGCGTTGAAATTCACGAGAGGGTTTGGCTTCATTCTCCAAGTAGATATGGTGCGAACACAGAGCGGGATTTATCCCATGGAGATCTGAAATGCTCCAGCCTATCGCCTTACAGTTTTTCTTCAAGATCTCTAGCAAGCGAGATTCCTGCTCCTCGGTCAATCGTTAACTGAGGATGACCGGATATTTCTTCTCCTGACCCGCAAGGAAGGCGTATTTAAGTGTTGTGGGTAAATGTTTGAGCTCAGGTAGGGTGTGATCATCTAGGAAATCTGGCTCAATCAAATCTGGCACAGTGTTGGAAGTGGCTGGATCTTTCTCTGTAATAGCTGCCACCAGGTTAATTGTCTCTAGAGTCGGATCGTCAAAGGTCTTCATGTAGTCGG
This sequence comes from Ottelia alismoides, assembly GCA_037367405.1. Lineage (NCBI taxonomy): Eukaryota > Viridiplantae > Streptophyta > Magnoliopsida > Alismatales > Hydrocharitaceae > Ottelia > Ottelia alismoides. The sequence continues at coordinate 75,155 of JAZKJV010005021.1, forward strand.
CCAAAGCCACGTCCGACTCTTCATCCTCATATTCTGATTGTCCTAAAGAAGGAAGGACTGACAAGCCCAACTGGGCTTCTAAGTCATCGAAGATGTAGGGTGATGCAGAATCTGAGCTGTACTCGTCTCTGAGGATCTTGCAAACTGACTCATGCACTGGATCATCTCCGGAAGGGAGGGACTCGTTGATGCTGGCTGGGTTCTGTCTCCATGGCCCAATTATGTCTACATGATCGCAGTCTGCTTCAGTTGAGAGTACTCGGTGATGGATTCGGAATCCGGTCTCTGCCATCTGGTCTACTTCATCTCAAGTTCCTCTTCTCCGCCTGGAGTTTGGAACTGGATCTTCCTGATCTTGTAATCAAACAAGGCCCCCGCTGTCCTGAGGAAGGGCCTGCCTAAGATGATCTGGGAGTCTCTCCAATTACGAGGGGGTTTCCATATCTAGGATAGTGAAGTCCACCATGTATTCCTGCCCCTCAACTTTGATCACAACATTCCTCAATTCTCCTTGGGACCTCTTGGTTGATTTATCAGCGAATTGCAGGAGGGATCTAGATTTCCTAAGAGGTCTGAGATTAAGCCGCTCATAGAGGGTTGTTGGCATTAGATTAATTAAGGAACTGTTGTCCAGGAGAGTGCGTGCAAACGCGATGTCATCAACATGACTCACTACATAGTGTGCACCCATGTTTCTTCGTTTCCTTGGAAACGAGTTGTTTATTGCACAAGTCGTGGCTACTGACAGAACGTGTTTCTCAACACGGCTTTTGGTCTTCCTGCTAACCCTAGTAGGTGTGCATCTCACCTTAACGTATTTCTGAAATGCAGGAGTCATTTCTACGTACTTGTCAAAGGGGAATGTGACCTTGATGTATTTGCTGCAGAATTCGGCCATCTCAGTGTCATCTTTTTGGATTTTTTGATTTTCTTCTTTCCACCCGTAAGAGCTCGGGGGAAAGGAATTATTGATTCTAACTCATGTTCTGAAACTGAAATTTTTTCATTGAACGCTGGAACTGAGTTCTGTACGACTCGGACTCTGAAACATACTCGGACTCTGACTCGGACTAAAAGAAACATGCTGGGGCGAAACCGGTGATGCATCTTCCGCTTCTTCTGGACGGTCCTCCTCAGATGGAGGTGCGGGCTCTTCATCCGTTTCGTCGGACTCACTAATGATGCGAGAATACTGCTTCGAGGACCCAGACGTCCTCTTCTTCTACCGGTGATGGTGATGGTGGTGCTGCTCCTCTTCTTCCTCCAAGTTCTCCTCAGGTAGAGACTTGGCGGCTCCTTCCTTCGGTGCTCGTGCCCGATCAGGTACGATCACGGTCCTTCCACTCCTGAGGGACATATGATTTACATTATCATACGAAAGGATCTCATGTTCAGATAAAGACTTATCTGAATAGTATACCTGATCACGAGGTTGGTTCTGGCCTTGATTTAAGCTGTTCGGGTTGGCCTGAACCTGGGCGGGAATTGGGGTCTTTGGCGCCATTTGCTGGTCCTGGGTATGAGAAACACAATTGATATCAGTTCTCATATCCATATAGTCGTTCTGCATCTGTTGGACACTATCAGACAGGGTCTGGATCGCCAAGGTGAGGGACTCCAATTCAGTGGGCTGAGCTGGCTGGTTATGCTGACCTGCGGATGAGGTTCTATACTAGCCCTGCTGGCCATGCCGATACTGTTGATGCTGCTGAGATGGACTCTGCTCGAATGCGCGTTGCTGCTGCTGGTGCTGCTGAGGCTGGTACCCTTGTTCGGGCCAGGACTGAGCAAAGCGTGGTGCCGGGCTGAACTTGGTTTCTTGGTAAGCTGGAAATGGTTGGTGAGGCTGACCATTCCCCATCTCTGCTTGTCTGACGAGGGGGTCACGGCTATACCAAAGTCCGTTGATCTCGAACACCTGTGGAGACTCCTCGTACCCGGTCTCCACTTGTGGGGGTGCATGCTGGTCCTACTGGGTGTAAGTCTGATCCCAGCCACTCTGAGGCCCCGGTGCCCGTTCCTGTACAAGATGGACTCGATGTACAGGTACAGGTGGTGCAGAAGGGGCAGGTAGCTTTATCTTAGCTACCTTCTCAGATAGTTCCTCCACTTGCTTCGGTAGACGCGAAAGAGACTCAAGGACCGCGACTCTTTTGTGGATTTGCTCGACCATGGTTAGCTTGTCAGCAATCATCCCCATGCTGGGAATGAGGTCCTCGGTCATATCTGCTACAGTCCTTCGGGTTGTCTCGTTGGATAGGATTGAGGGAGACAACGTATAGACCCTGGTGGCCTGCGACCTGCCAGATTCCACCATCTGTTCCAGGATTTTCCATACGGCGTGCTCGTTCTTGTTCAGATAGCTTCCTCCACAGGCGGCACTGACTAACCCCTGCATCTCCGGGGTTAGACCACAGAACAAGATCTGGACTAAGATCGCCTTAGAAATGCCGTGGCAGGGGCATTTCTATACTAAGTCATTGAACCTATCCCAAGCATCATGAAAAGGTTCACTGGGTCCTTGGGAGAAGCTGGCGATCTTCGTTCTCATTTGATTAGTTCTACTGAGAGGGTAGAACTTTTTCAGAAAGAGGTCCTTGAACTGCATCCAGGTAGTACATATCACCCCTAGGTTCTTCAGCCAATGTACTGCCTTATCTCCTAAGGCAAATGGGGTGGCCTTCAGTCTAATGTAATCTTGGCCAACATTTGGATGGCTAAGATTGATGCAAACCAGCTCGAAGTCTCGGAGGAAAGTATATGGTTCTTCATTGGTATTTCCGTCGAACTTCGGTAATAGGCTAAGGAAGTGGGGCTTCAGCTCAAATGCTTCGGCGGGAACCGCAAGTGCTAACCAATTCTGTATCTCGTTCTCTGCCGGGTTGTAGGCATCAACCATTGGTCAGTCAATACCTCCTGCTACAATGATTTGTCCCATCCTAGCTGTGAGATCCGCATTTCTTTGTTCTGCTTCAGCCATGCGATTAAGAATCTGTTGAAGTTGCTCCTCATCCGGTGGTTGCTGCTTAGGCGGCATTTCGTCCTCTATTCCTGGGTGTGAAATAAGATCGGTGTCAGAGGATAAATCAAGGACGGGATTACCGAGGCGATGGTCTTCCTCGGTAGTCTCGGAGGAGAGGAAAGGGTTGATTTGAGAGTAACCACCCTGGGTATGTGGGAACCAGGACTCAAGAGGGTCATGAGTCTTGGGTGGTCCAAGGTGCGCTTGGGCCGATGAAGAGGAGTTCTGTGGGGGGCTCATAGAGAGATCGGTGAATAAAGAGTCGAAATCCCCCCAGTCACTCATCTTTATGTGGTGAGAAGAAGATAGGATTTTACTCCTACCAGAAGTAAACAAATCAATCCAGGACCCTGAGTTCACACTCAACACAGTGAAGGACTCGAAATCGAGTCCAATTAATCTTGTAGTTTTTAAGTGTGATTTCTCAACCAAGATAGCAAGGAGTTACGCGTCCTATAGGGAAGTCGGCTCAAAGCCGGATGCGTCTTCCCTGTTTAACCTGTCGCCTAAGATACCGCCGATCCTCCCTTTCTTCGCTCCTATCCGGAGTTGGGGATACAAAGACGTGCCCCTATCTACCTGCAAGCAGGCGGAGGCTGACAAAGCTAGGCCTTGTTGCGAAGTACCGCTGGTTTGCCCCTATCTACCCGCGAACAGGTGGAGGCTACTTGGTACTGGTCAATGAATCTGAAAATATCCAACTCGTGATATTTGCTAGGATCAGTTGGCCCGTCATATGGAAGGCGGGGATTTGGGCTCTTCCTTAAGATGTTCACACACACTCAAGTACCTTCACTCAGCTTGAAAACAAGGTCGGGGATTAGTCTCCCGCAAACAGTTTTTTCAATTTTATCAATATTTTGGTCAATACTGTTAGCAGTCCATGTTTTAAGTTAAGTTCTCACTTGTTAGTCCAACCACACAGCACACCTAACATCCAGTCCCAATTTCCGTTTAATTTATGTTTCAAAAATAGAGGGGGAAATCGAGAAAAGCCGATGCACGGAAAACGATGATGCTTATGCTGAGTTGAGAAGACTTACAGTGATCCCTTCACTTGCATGCAGGATGCAAAGCAGTATTGAAATTTTACACTATATGCAAATGCAGACGACAAAATCCGCTCCTAAACAGGCAGCTCCATTAGCGAGTGAAGAACAAGTTCAATTTGTCTAGATCTGCGGTCTAGGTGCGTCTTTTAAGTGTATGTGTGGTCCTAAAAATTTACGAGCACAAGCAATTCCTAAAGTGGCTCGAGGAGCCGCTAGTGCAAGCCTAAGTTACAATTCAACCACACAGCACACGGGGACACAGTTCCACTATTTTTACACACGCGAGAACCCAAACAGGAACCGCTAGAAATGGTGCGAAAAATGTGGAAATAAAAGTACAAGTTCTCTCAAATCACTCAAATAATCAAAATGCAGGTTCCTCGAAGCGTTTTCGACTCCGGCGTCCCTTTCACGAAAACAAATTGAGGTCAGATAGAGAATGACACAAAAAATGCGAAAATTTAAAAGACTTAGAAATATTTATAAGAAAAACTGGAGGTCAGACTACCTGTGGATATAAAATCAAACAATCAGAATTTCACTGCAAAATTAACCTAAGATGTGCCTTCCCGGCAACGGCGCCATTTTGATGACCGCTCCCGCTACCCTTGTTAATTCGAGCAGTTTAATGTCCAATTTAATTACTAATGTTCGTTGCAGTCGGATAACGAGAGCGAATATCAAAAATCACTTTTAATTTAATAAGTCAATTTCGAGTGGCAATATATTTTTTTACTTGGTGAAGTCCAAGGTCGAACTCAGGGAGGCATCTGTCTCCTTAGGTCAAATTTTAGCAAAGTCCAAGTGTGAGATTTTCGGGGAATATATTTTTGGTCTTTTTTCTATTTTTTATGCAGGACATGTAAAAATCAAGCTAATTTAAAGTTAAATCAGTTAAGATATCAAATGAAGCCCAAGAATTATAAAAATTAGCCAGATTATGAATTATGATGAAATTAAGCTATCCTATTTTTTTTGGATTTTTTCGACACTAAATAAATTTACTGTGAATTAAAAATGCAGGCAAGGTGATTTTTACTAATTTATTTTTAATAAATATCAAATCACAAAATTTTAAGGAAATAAAATTATCCTAGATAGATCAAATAATGAGGAATCCAGGAAAATTGTCAAACCCCAATTTTAGTGTGAAATGAACCTATTAAAATTAAACTAAGGAAATCACCAATTAATTTATTTAGGCCTCGATATGTGTGCAAATGACATGAAATTTTTATGAAAGTTTAAAGTAACTATCTTAGAGCTACTATGATTTTTTTAGAATTTTTGGAGCTATAGAGAATTAATTATCAATTAAAAGGTCCAACTGGGCAAAATAACACAGAAATCAACCAATTAATCAATTTAAAAATCTACTGATACCACAAAATATGGCAAGTGTCACAACCGCTAGAGGACAAGTTACTCAACAACATGCAATTTTTAGAATTAAAAAATGATGCAAAATGGCACCTAGGGATGCGTGCAAAGACAGGGGTGTATTTCCAATACAGGAAATAAAAATTATATAAAAATAAACATGCTGACAGGGACTCAAATGTAATTACCTATAATGTTGGGGGTGGAATGCAATTGCTCCACTGGGCACGTGCTCCTCACGTGGGGGCGCCTTCACAGGGACCTTTTTGCAATTTA